>JABSTQ010009028.1:0-35278 GCA_013358835.2 Ixodes persulcatus
CCGAGGAGCAAGGTGCCCCAGACGCTCAACCGGACATCCTTCCTGTTCCAGACGCAGTTATCACAACGGGTTCGTCTAGGCCTCAACGTCAAAGGCGGCCTCCTCAAAGATACGGCGACAGCATCTGAGGGGGAAGGAGTGTGATGTCCAGCGCGGCGCCACTCGAGCAGAAACAGAAGATTGTTTTGCCTGCGAGGGTCGCGTGATCTTTGAGCGCGCAAACTCATAGAACTGCGAGCGGTTGATGGCGCAAGCCAGACTATGATGTCTTGGAAAATATACCAACGAGTATTCGGGCTGTAGTGTCTCCTTACTACGCGGATACGACAATAACATACTTTTTATTTAAAAAAAAAAACTCACTCCAATATGAAAACAAAGTATTTCTAAAACACAAAAATTTCAAAATTATTGTTTTTGTTGTTAGGTGTGTTTTTTCCCTTGGAATTGCAGCTTTTATAATTGATTTTTACCTTAACTTGCAGCGTGTGCATTGTACTTCACATTAAAGCAAGAATTTTTTTTAATTCCCGTTATATATTTTTTAACGATACATTTCCCAACGAGGCCCCTTTAAATCTGGAATTTGCGGAAATTAGTATGTCATAAAATAGGTCTATAATGCTGAAACTTGGCAGGTTATCCTTTCACACAGTGTTCAATTTACCCTGCAAATTTCAACTGATTTGGATAAAGGGTTAAAAAGTTGACCACCCCAGGCAATATCCCCCCTTAAGTCCCTCTCTCCGTGCCCGCTGGCTTGCCCGAACCCCAAGAGATGTGGAAACCGCAAAAAAAGTAGACGCTTAAATATTATTGCAGGGCCCCTTTAAGTCAAGAGGTATGCTACCAGAGGAGTGATTCTCGATAGATGTCAGTTAGAACCTGAAATTATATAGGCTTGGTGTTTTCCAAGACTGTAGTCTATGTGGTTGCCACCAGAACTTGTGGAAAGTTCCTGATATTCTATGACTAAGGATGTATATCTAACAATTATATTCTGCAGATATTGAACAAGGACTTGCCATTATTACACAAATAATTACAATGCTCTGAGAAGTAATTCCACTAAAGAATAAAAATTAAACATACCAACAGCCTCCAGTCAGCAGCTTCCATGAGTCTTGGTAGTTTCAAACAGCAACACGTCCTCTAGAAGTGGAGCTTAAATGGCTCTGGTCTGTGCCTGGTCTGGTGCTCTAGCTGTCTGAGGGCCATGAGTCCACGGTCACCTGAGCCCTGCTTTCAGCCCTCTATTCTTCTACTTGGGCTACAAGCTGTAGTAGCAGGCTTGCAGCAGAAACTGAAGGAGTTAAAGATGCACTTCTGAAAAGACAAGGCACAAAAGAAACCATCAACCACTCAGCTTGAAAGGTGATTAAAAAAGAACAAAGCTATGAAGATTCATCTCAACCACCCAGGTATTGTGAACCTAGACTGATCTCGCAGCACAATAAGCCTCAGTCGAATTGCAGAAACCTCAGTCTAGTTTACAACCTGATAACTCGGCATCTGGCCTCAAAGCCAACTTTCAATCAACCGCTAATACATTAAGCTCTGAAATTATAGCACTAATAAGTGAGATGAGCATGGTCATGACAACCTGCTTGACTTACAGTGTCAAGTTAAGGGTCAATCAAACTATTCTCCTATGCCCTTGAAAACTGTGGCTGAGACAAAAGCTACAACCAAAAAGATACTTCAAGTAGCCGTCAGCACGCTCTGTACAAGCAGAAGTGTCAAGAAAAAATTAAAAGGGCCACAGGAAAGCACTGGCTTCCCAAACCTTAGATCCCCCACCCGAAAAACACCCTACTTTGACAGAGGGGAGGCAGCTAGCCTTGCGGCTCCAATTTCAGCTGTCTGCTCACGTGATGGGGACAGTATACCCAATTTCGACATCAGGTTGGAGATAGAGTCCGAAGGTTCAGTTGACCGACTGTTTACAAAGCAAATTGCACGAACCAGAGGAGTCTGCTTTAGTATGTTGGTCAGCGATTGTGTGCTGAAAGATTAACTAACGAGAGAAGAGTCATGCTAATGCAGTGCTTGTATGTGTAGTGAATTTCAAAGAAACATGATTGATTGATTGATTGATTGATTATTAGGTGTTTAATGGCGCAAAAAGCAACATAGGCCATGCTGCGCCAAAGAAATAGTTATAAGAGTCTATAGTAAAATAAAGAAATTACTATGCAGAACATCTATAACTGGTGCAGGTAGCCAGTTTTTTTAAGAAAATCTAAAATGTGACAAAAAGGAACTAAAGGTTCATCGCCCAGCAAGAAGGCTGGGTGAAATGGAAGATATCCCGAAAGTGAAGGGAAACTTTTTCGACGTTCTTGATCAAAGAATTTGCAGTGCCAAAGAATGTGCAATATAGTTAGCAATTCACCGCAATGCTCACAGACTGGGGTGTCCTCACCACAAAGAAGATGACGATGGGTCAAACGTGAATGCCCAATTCTCAAACGACACATTAAAACTTCATGGCGACGGTCTCTATGGTGTGAACTCTCCCATACCCCCAAACGTGGTTTGACAACATGCAGCTTATTATCTATTTCTTTGTCCCAATCTAGCTGCCAGGCGTTATAAATTGCTCTTTTGAGAACTGGTATAAAATCTTCTTGAGGCAGCCCAACGGGTGTTTCCAGAGCATCCCTAACAGAGGCTGCTAGCCTATCCGCCTTTTCATTACCTGAAATTCCCACATGGCTTGGTACCCAGCATAGCTTGATACTGTATCCCATTTGGGAGGCCAGGTTTAAGTCTACACGTACTTGTTGCACAAGCCGATTCTTAGAATCACTGAGGGAACAGAGAGAGAGAAGAGCACTCTGGGAGTCCACAAACAAAATAGCTTTTCTGATATTGTTGCCTAATATATATTCAATAACCATGAGCACACCATAAAGCTCTGCTGTAAAAATGCTGGCAACAGAGTCAAGCCGTCGAGCTTTCTCAAAATGTTCTGAATATACAGCCGAACCGACAAAGTGTGGAGTTTTTGCACCATCAGTGAAGAATTGTGCATAGTCCTTATACTGAGCTTGCAAGGTCATAAACTCTTGCTGAAGAACTAGTGGTGCAACAGATCGTTTATTGTATTTTGCCAGCGACCAGTCACAGGTATAGTGCACCACCTTCCAAGGTGCAATGCTTCGAACTCTCGTCATCAAGCTACGCTCAGGAAGTTCAAGCTGCAGGGATGCAGACATACTTTGAATGCGGAAGCTTAAAGGCCGTACTATACTTGGCTTGTTCTCAAAAAGACGTAAAAAAGGAGATACCTGCAAACAGCGGAAGGATGGGTGTTCAGGGTCAGATTTTACTTTATAACTATAGCATAGGCTGAGGTACTGTCTTCGCTTTTCTAGTGGCACTTGGTACGTCTCTGCATACAAACTCGGGACAGGCGACGTTCGGAAGGCCCCCGTGGCAAGTCGAAGTCCAAGGTGATGCACGGAATCTAGCATTTTTAAAGATGATGGTCGTGCCGAGCCATATACAACCGCACCATAGTCGAGACGGGAACGAACCAGCGAGTTGTAGAGTCGGAGGAGGCACCTCCTGTCAGAACCCCAGGACATGTGTGCAAGTACCTTGAGAACATTAGCAGATTTAAGACACTTTCTCTTCAGTTCCTTTAAATGGGTCTGAAAAGTAAGCTTCTTATCAAAAATAACACCCAAGAACTTGTGTTCATGCCTAACAGTTATGTCAGTGCCATTCATCTGCAAGTTGGGATCTAGCGACAACCCCCGACGTAATGAAAAAGGCACGCACACCGTTTTTTCTGGTGCAAACCGGAACCCATTTTCATCGGCCCACTTACTCATCCTATTTATTGCTATCTGCAATTGGCGCTCACAAATTGACAAGTTGCATGAGGAGAAAGCGATCTGGACATCGTCTACGTACAATGAATAAAAAACTGATGGTGGTATAACTGCAGCGAGGCTGTTGATCTTAATTGCGAACAAGGTAACACTCAAGACACCTCCTTGTGGGACGCCGTTTTCCTGTGTAAAAATATCTGAGAGCGTGGATCCCAGGCGCACCTGAAAGAAACGGTCTGTCAAGAAGTCCCTTATGCAACGCAGCATGCGACCACGAACACCGCACCTATACAGGTCCTGAAGTATTCCGTACCGCCATGTTGTATCGTAAGCTTTCTGTAAGTCAAAAAAGACAGAAAGGCAATGCTGCCGGTTCACAAAGGCCTCACGCACAAAAGTCTCCAACCGGACAAGGTGATCTAGGGTTGAGCGACCACTTCTAAAACCACACTGGTTTTTATCGAAAATTTTCTTTTGTTCTAGAATGTATACTAGCCTTCTGTTTATAAGCCTTTCATAGGTTTTTCCTAGGCAACTAGTCAGTGCTATAGGCCGATAACTTGCTGGTAGGGTAGGGTCTTTGCCAGGCTTCAAGATCGGAATGATGTGTGCTCGCTTCAAGCACTGTGGAAAACAAGAAGCTTCCCATAAATGATTAAAGAAAGACAACAGATGCACCAAGGATTCAGCCGACAGGTGCCTCAGCAGTTCATAGTGGATCATATCTGGACCAGGTGCTGACTGCTTCTTTACTGCAAGGGCCATTTCAAGCTCACACATTGTGAACGGCCGGTTGTAACCAGTATCACTTCCAGAGAAATCAATTGGCTGTTTTTCTGCCAAGGACTTGAACTTTTTAAATTTAGTAGTGTAATTTGAAGAACTGGAGACCTCTCGAAAATGATCAGCAAGAATGTTAGCCTGATCTTTTAGTGATGGGGATGATGAAGGAAAAAGGGGGATGCTGAAGGAGTGGTAAGTGCCCCGAATTTTCTTAACACGATCCCATACCTCTTTTGCAGGAACAAAACTGTTTAGAGAGGATACATATTTCACCCATGAAGTCCACTTGGCTTGTTTTCGTGTCCAACGAGCTTTCGCTTTACACTGCTTGAATTTGATCTTGTTCTGAACAGTCGGGTACCGCCGAAACCTTCCCCAAGCCTTATTCTGAGCTTTTATGGTGGTCGTACAGTCCTTGTTCCACCAAGGCTTGCATTTCTTGGGAATTTTTCCAGAAGTTCGGGGAACTGACACCGAAGCAGCATTTATAATTTTTTCAGTAACGTAAAGAGTCGCTTCCTCAGGAGACATAGCTAAAAAAACAGAGGGATCGACCACTGCCTCCAGAGAAAATAAAGCCCAGTCGGCTTTATCTAACTTCCACTTGGGAACGCAATCTCGAAGAGAAGGAAGTGATACTGAACTTTCTAAAATGACTGGGAAATGGTCACTACCAAAAGGATTTTCTAAAACCTTCCAAGAAAAACAAGGAAGTAAAGTCGGTGATGATATGGAAAGATCAATGGAAGTAAAAGTATTATGAGGTGCACTAAAAAAAGTCGGCTGTCTTTTGTTTAAAAGGCAAAGGCCAGATGACAGTAAAAAACGTTCTATGACACCACCACGGGAGTCTTGACGAGCACTGCCCCACATGGGGTGGTGTGCATTAAAGTCTCCTAAAATTAAAAAAGGCTGTGGGAGTTGGCCCACCAGTCCTTGCAGGTCATGTAAATGCACTGGAAGATTTGGCGGAAGGTAAAGCGAAACAATTGTAATTAGGCGGTCAAGCAGAACACGAACTGCTACTGCCTCTAAAGGGGTTGTGAGAGGGACAGGAGCACAGGCAATACCACTCTGCACAACCACAGCTACTCCACCAGAGGAGGTGTTGCAAGAAAAACGGTCTTTTCTAAAAACCTGATGTCGCCTTAGTACCTGTGTATGAGTTTCATTAAGATGAGTCTCCTGTAAACAAATGGCAACAGGCTGGAGCTCATCGAGAAAAAAGTTGACATCATCAATATTACGAAAAAGACCGCGGCAGTTCCACTGCATAATACCTATATTTTTAACCATTTAAAACACAATAAGTATTACAAAAAAAAGGAAAAAAAAATATATATATATATTTATATATTAAAAAGCTATGTTCCTTAGGGTTTATAATCTATTTTCACACGCGGTGCACTTTGTTTTTTAGGGAGGTCTTTCTGCCTCCGATTAGAGTCACCGGAGGCAGAAGGGGCGGACTCTGATCTTGAGAGGAGAGCCTCCTCATCAGATCTCGGCCCACCCTCGTCCATGGGCTCGTCTGGAGCCGCGGGCAGTGGACCCTTGGAGGTCGACTGCCTTGGCACTTCCCCAGGCTTCCTCTGGGGAGCAGAGGTGTGGGGAGGCACGCCCCGGCCCCGAGAGGTCGAAGCAGCTGGTTGAGCAGGAGACGTCATCTCCTGTTCTGGGGTGGATGCTGGCAAAGCAGCATTCCCCTTGCGGTTCGGAGGCGGTGCCACTGGCGCCGCTCCAGGGGGTTTGGAGGGGGACCGTGATGGGAGATGCAGGTCGTCCAAAGACGTCTGCGTTCCCATCGAAACCACTGGCCGCGCTGGTCCCCTCCGCACGGCCTCGGCGTAAGAGCCTTTTGATACAAAGGCAAAACGCTTCTTTGCCTCAACGTAGGTGATGTTTTCAGAAACTTTCAATTTTAGGACTTCTTTCTCATCTTTCCACCTAGGACATGATCGGGAGTATGCCGGGTGGTTGCCACTACAGTTTGCACAATGAGGCTCATTATCGCACACATCTGCGACATGCTCCTTGCTGGAGCACTTCGCACAGGTGTCCCTTCCTCGACAGTTCCGTGACCCATGGCCGAACCTCTGGCACTTAAAGCACCGTTGAGGGTTCGGCACATAGGGTCGGACCCGGCACTGAAGGTAACCTGCCTTTACAGTCTGTGGCAGAGTGGTTGAATCGAAAGTCAAAATGATATGTTTTGTCTTCCGTTCCACACCATCACGGCGGATAGTGATTCGTTGAGCAGCTATAACTCCTTGACTAGAGAGGCCCTCAATTATCTCTGGCTCGGGTGAGTCAAGCAGGTCATCCTCAGAAATGACCCCTTGAACACTGTTCAGTTTTCGGTGAGGAGTGACGCTTACTTTGTAGTCGGAGACAAGGTTGAGTTTAAGAAGGGCATCACTTTGCTGCTTTGTATTGACCTCGACAAGAAGATCATCAGATCCCATCTTCTTTGCACTATAATTGGCGCCAATAACACCCTCAAGAACTTTAGAGACCAGAAAGGGGGAGAGTTTGCCAAGTGGTTTGTCACCTTCCGAGTGAATTACAAGAAACTTTGGAAATTTCAGCAGTTCAAAAGATTGTTTTATGGTGTTAAGTGCTTCGGTGCGGACCCTTTTGGGGGGCCGATCAAAAGGTTTAAGTTTGGAACCCATATGAATGGGGAGGGTTTTCGGAAACTGTGGTGCACCGCCCACCACCGAGCCCAACAAGGGAATAGGTAACGCTCCATAACAAGAAAGGCTTGGCTGAAGACGTTACTCTATTAGTGCTGCCCAGTCTCTATAACCAAGTGTGGTTCTAGACAAGGTGTCTGTCGCCACCCAAGGTTAGCCCTTGCCGCCAAAGAAGTTGAAAAAGGAAAGAAGAGAAATGAGAAGAGTGAAAAGGAGGAGAAGACAAGAGTGAAAGTAAGGAGGGGGATAGTAGAAGTGGCGACTAGACTGAATCATCCTGGCCGGGCCTTACCAGGACTCCCGTCTATGAGAAGCGGGGGCCGAAGTGGTGTATTGCCTCACCCGGGGGGCCCCGAAGGGTCCAGACCTACCCCGGGCTCGGCTCAACCACCAGGATGCCCTTTTCCCCAGACACGGGAAAGCCACGCACAGCCATACGTGGGCGGGCAAGCCCGCATGGCTCGGGGTCCGTGGAGACGCCACTCTCCAAACACCTGCTTTCACAGGTGCCCCCTGCGGGGTCAAAGAAACAGATTATGCACCTAAAATGCTTTCAACATGCTTGCGAATGTGCATTTAGAATTTGCATAAAGATGTTGGCCTGAACTAGGTTTCGGTTGGTCCTGCTTCAACTGCTCATAACAAATATCATTTTAGGGGTAGTGATTAACAGAAATAAAACAGTCGCAAAGGCTGCTTCACACGCTTGCGACTGCTTATGGCTGGAGAGGTTAAAAGACTGGCTTTAAGCCTCTATGAATGCTTACGACCGCCGCACCGGTTGTAGGCAGTTACAAGTGTGTGAACCATGCCTGCTTCCTTCTGCAGTAATGCACTGGACAAGGAAACATATTTATGTTTCTATAGTTGAACCACAAGAATGCGGTGAGATTGGAGTATTCAAGTTTCAGTATGGTGTATCACATTTTGCTCTTCTACTCAGGCCTGCAAGAATGATGTCCTGGGAATAATAACTAAACATTGAGCCTATACAAACAAAACACCTACCTGCTTCCCATCATACCTTGAAAAGACCTTGTTTTCTAAGGTGTGGCCAATAAAAGAAAAAGCTGATGGCCATTGAGAATATTTTGGCACAGGACAAACACTACATACTGCCATATATGTCAGAATAGACCATATCCCAAATTAACCGTGCACAAAAAAGAACGCTGGGAATGTAGGAACACACACTGCATGTGCTGGTGTCTGCAAGAGAATCTGTTCAACAAAAGAAATCTAAAACAAATGACACATTGCACACACATTCCTCGAAATCCTATTTTGGTTATGTGCCTCGAACCCTTTATGCAGAGAAGGCAAGCATGTGCAGCATGTGTACCTACATTTCCAGCGTTCCCCTTGCTGCTTGGGTAATTAGCGACAGGTCTATTGTTGAAGTTGTCGAATTAGTGTGCAAGCAACACACTCTGGTCATTGCAGACATTGTGATTGCAACGGATGCTGTCAAAGCTACAGCTCCTGATGCAAATTTCTGAAAGGGCCATTAGAGGCAAGCACACATGTCAGAAAATCGGTGGGGGGGCAACTTACTGGTGAAATTCCGCTGCCACAAAGGATCATGACTGCCTGTGACATCTCTGGGCGATAGTAACTCCTGGGGTGCTATTAGCAAATAAGATGAATTGTTAGGTACAAATCTTCTAATAAATATTCAAAATTTAAAAAATAACTATCGCTTGAGTACAGAACCCTCAGATGCGTCAGCTATATAAATGCTTGTGCAGCAAGAGCACATTCAAAAAATGTGAACTGCTGCTGAAAATAACAATTATATATGTATGCTTTACATGAAGCATTTCTTCGCAGAGCTGGTGGTTGTATATTATCGTTGTTCTCGAACTTCCACTCCTATGGTGCACAACTACATGTTCTATATTGAAATAGAACACATGGCTCTCAAACCAATAAGTGTTTTCACGACGTCAAACCTTAAAGGGATACTGAACCAAAGAATTTAGTGCCCATAATACGTGGCGCACATTCTTTCCACGAGCCAGCAGCCGCCGGTGTGCGCGAGCACACGCAACAAAAATGACGTCAAAGACCCCCATTCGCGCTTAAGAGGACAGTGAAATGATGGGCTTCCGGCCAAAGGAGAATAAAGACAGGATTTTCATCTCTACAAGTGAAAGCTACGTGCTTGCTAGACCAATTAAACGCTTACCTTTCACACCAGACACCACTGTCTAGATGAAAAACTTGTCTTTATTCTCCTTTGGCCCGAAGCCCATACATTTCACTGTCTTCTTAAGCGCGAATGGAGGTCTTTGACGTCATTTTCGTTGCGTGTGCTCGCGCACACCGGCGGCTGCTGGCTCGTGGAAAGAATGTGCGCCACTTATTATGGACACTAAATTTCTTGGTTCAGTATCCCTTTAAAGTGTTTATTCTGTTGTTGGTTTTTCCAGTGTTTTTATCTCTGAGACATATGATAGTTATTTCTTCGCTGTTTTTGTAGCTCCCTTTGTTAAGAAGATGAAAGAGAAGACCTTGTCAAGCAAACAACTGTTGGCTTTTTGTCTGCCTCCCAGCGTTTGTACTTGTACAGGTGCAAATAAAATAATTGATTGATTGGACTAACACAAAATGGAAGTGCAACAATCTAATTCATTCCCTGTAATCAAACAATAGAATTCATGTTTGAAAACAATACAGGTGCCTTCACTAAGGCAACAGAAAAGTAAAATGGAGGCTTCAAAAAGCAAACAAAGTGTAGCCATTTAATGGCGTCATGTCACTCAGCAGACCACCTGCCGCTGCATACGCTTAGCTGTTGGCATAGGCACATAGCCCCTGCTTCTCTCATTCCACCGTCCTCTCCCCCTCCCTCTTCGTGTCACACCCTCGTGGAGCTTTAGGAAGTATGTTGAAGCCAATAAATTGTTTGTTGCAAGTTAAAAGCCTGGGTCATTTGTATTATCTTTTATGTCCCTATTTTGTGGCCCAGTTTTCTCGCTAGACTGGCTATGTGACAATCAAATGCAGGCATACCGTACTTACTGCTCCCTCTATTAAATCTAGGCTCTCTCCATCACTCCCGCCGCCACGCCACGACGGCTTCTCTGCGTGCGATGCGGTAAAGACGCTTCCCAGATAAAGGGTGCCTTCTTGGCCGCGACAGCAAAGCGCGGCGGTCTGAGACTTATACTCTATCTCAGTAGTTCCAAGCAGCAGTGTGGAACCTACAGATGTCCTCAGCCAATGAGGAGGGCCAACCCCCCTACCGTGCTCTTCCATGCATCGTCTGCTTGTCATCTGCTCGCGCAAGCTGGCGGCGACCGAACACTCGACGAAGCCACGAGGTTGTCTGCTCAAAACGTCGCGCTACTTCTTCCTCCGTTCCCGTCATTTTTTACGCTCCTCTTCAGACGAGTTTTTGTACTCGTCTACCAACACTGGGCAAACGCTCCAGCTCTGCTCTATGGCCTCCGCGAAGCAGGCAAATCTGCTTCGTCTGGCAAGATGAGCCTGCTCCGGCCATGGCTGCAGCGAATCAAGAGGCCCCCGATGCGCACAAGCGATTTCACGGTGATACGGACCTTCAGGCTTCGTATTACTACTACCAGAGGTGAAATGAAACGTTGACACTTAGCACTTTTCCAGCAAAAGAAACCAGGCGGGCGAGGCCGTACACGAAGAAGGACAGCGGGGTTGGCGTACTGGCACGCATGTGGGTCAGCCGGAGCAGCGCACTTCGTTCACCTGCGTCATATCACGAATGTAACAATGCAACCCTTTAGAAAGGTGACAAGGTAGGTTCAAACGCTCTTACAAAACACTAACGGACCCTCCGAACATCACTTTAGACAACAGCCCGAACACCTGTGAGGTTAGTTTGTGACGGCATATACGTTTTTCGTTGCATTCGTGCTATTGTGTGTCTCCCTACAAAAGCTACAGATGCCCTCGACCAATGTGGGCGAGCGCTTCCTACAAGGTGTTCCTAGGCGCCTTGTCGTCTCCTCCAATTGGTGCCCGCACCCAGAGTGTTAGAAGTAGCGATTAACGACGCTTTAAAAAACGGGTTTTTCTGGGCCGTGACTGCTTTTTATGCCAGATTTTGCTTCATATTTCTGTATCTGCAATGTTCTGAGCTGTTGATGTTGACTCTGACAGCTGCTGTTCCAAAACAATACATGCTTTGGTGAGGTACCTTGTCGTAGCTGCCATAATCTGCCCACAATTGTATGTCTACTGCTTAATCAGCTCGAAAATATGAGTTGATGCTGGGCTGTGACTGGTTTGCATGCCAGAGTTTGCTTCATATTTCTGTATCTGCTATGTTCTGAGCTGTTGATGTTGACTCTGATAGCTGCTGTTCTAAAAAACACATGCTTTCGTGAGCTTTCCTTGTCATAGCTGCCACAATCTGCCCACAAATATATGTCTACTGCTTAATCAGCTTGAAAATATGAGTTTATGCTGGGCTGCGACTGGTTTGCATGCCAGAGTTTGCTTCATATTTCTGTATCTGCTATGTTCTGAGCTGTTGATGTTGACTCTGATAGCTGCTGTTCTAAAAAATCACATGCTTTCGTGAGCTTTCCTTGTCATAGCTGCCACAATCTGCCCACAAATATATGTCTACTGCTTAATCAGCTTGAAAATATGTGTTTATGCTCTGTTGATGCTGACTCTGATAGCTGCTGTTCCAAAAAAATACATGCTTTGGTGAGGTACCTTGTTGTAACTGCCACAATCTGCCCACAATTGTATGTCTACTGCTTAATCAGATTGAAAATATGAGTTGATGCTGGGCGGTGCACATCACCCTCAATTAAAGTGTATCGCAGACGTTGACATCTGATATTTTCGTCATCCGTGCTTGTTTCATCAGAGCTTGTGGCGCCTTCAGCAAGGCCGATGATCAAGGGTCGCTGACGATTGACAAAATCGTCGATGATGCAAACTTTTTTCTCATCATTTCTTCTTCATCAACGACATGACTCACAAAGTTTTTTCACTTCTCGGCTATCACTTGTTGTATCCCCTTCCAGACAAGTGGCTCCAAATCCTTCATTTTGAATGTAGTGTTCGCAGAGGCTACGAAGGCTTTTTGCATCACTTCACACAAGTTCAATTGGGTTAAGTTGGCAACGGTACGGTGACAGGCGTACCACAGTGTGACCTGCCTCGCTGGCGATCTCGTCGATGCAATAAGTATCACCCTCCACCTTGACAGTCTTTACAAGCTTCATGAGCCTTGACCATGTCGGTGCTCCAGCTCACACCTTTCTTCGAAAGCCATGCTTGAATGTCCTTTTTCAGACTTGACATGAGGGGCACCTTCTCTTCCTTCACAGAATGATAAGGTGCTTTATCAATCACAATCACACTTTCTGGTGGCAGAGCAGGGAGCAGTTTTTGAGTGAACCACTTGTGATAGTGCACTCCATCCATTTCATTGTGGTAGTCCCCCATGCCTTTTCTCGCGCAGAACAATTCTCCGGCACCTGGAACAAACCCGTTCGCATTGCCACAGGGAGTCACAATCAGCCTTCCTCCCTTGCCGGTGGGGTTCCGCAGTCTGTGGAGAGCCCGGAGTGTTTTGCCTCACGCGTGCTCGTGACATTCGTGTCGACCCACACTTGTCCCACCGTGTGACCGATGCTGACCCATGTCTCGTCGGTGTAAAAAATGTTTTTCTTTTGTCTCCGAAGCTTGCTCATTTGGCGCAGGTATTTGCACAGCCACTGCACAATGTGCGTCGCCTCAATCAACAGCACATTTCTGGACCACTTCTTGTACTTGAAGCCGAGCTTTGTCAACATTCGATGCATTGTCGCTACTGACACGGATGGAAGTTTGTCATCCAGCTCAAAGTGTCGCGCCAGTTTGACGACAGTCGGAGTCTCGTTCCTCCGAAAAAAGCTGTGAACAACTCTCCGCAGCACACCGAGGTCAAAATCGTCCAGTTTCTTTTGTCTTTCGCGTCCCCTGCCACCCCACCAAAAAGCTCTCCGGCAATAACACATTGCCTCCTGCCTTGTGCCCGGAGGCCCATCTCTAGAGGGAGCGCTCGCTCACGTTCGTAACGGCTGCTGTTCTCTTAACTATTCGCGACTCCAACTAACTATAGGTGGCGCCACTCATTTTCCAAAATGGCGGTTATAGTAAGGGTCGGAGATGCGTGCCGCTGTTGAGCATGTCCAGTTTGCTGGCTTCACTGAGCAACACAAATCATTTCTGGTAATACGAGAAAGCTAGGGTGTTATGAGCGCAGGTCACCTCTTCCACCTGAAAACAAGAATGGTGCTTAGCGTAATATTTACGCAAGGATGCGCATTTTAATTCTGGAGCGAAACCGAAACTAACCTCTACTTTGGATTTAATTTCTCGATATAGGTCTTAATTTCGGATTTTTCCATAACTCGAGATGTGTCTCACATCGGAATTATTTTATTAGGGAAGTTGTTAACGGAAACTTTATTTTGTAACATACATGTTCGATCCAGGCTGATATTTGTAGTTATTGAAAAAATCAGGGCTGATATTTGTCCGTTCTCGCTGCCTCTTCTCGCTCAGATAATTGTCATGTTAAATAATGAACTGCGGGCCCTTTATTGTGTTTTGGGGTATTCAGATGATTAATTGGTTTAACATTAAGGCCCGTTCACACTCCTGGGACCGAGTACGACTGAGAGAGACGAGATCTCTTAGAACTTCTTAAATTTTTTTTAGAACGAGGGAACACACTGGCATTGTGGCGCCATCTATGCGGAGACCCTGGAACTGCATTTCACAAGAGCGAAGGTTTTGCGGGATTTCCGAGGTCAAATGTGCGTAATACCTATAGAAAGGCTCGTTTATAACATTGACAAAAGTTTTTCGAGCCAAGAAAGAAAGGATAATGCGCGAGAAAAATAAAAAAATATGCCGGACCGCCGAGTTTACACTGCTACCCAATAGATGGCGCCAGTGTGTCCTCTGGTTTAAGAAGTTTTAAGGAACCCAGGTTTAAGAGGTCGCAAGAGTGTGAATGGGCCTTTATTCCCAGCACAAGAATAAGAAAATAATTCAAATTTTTACAATATGACCACAAAACGTATATATTAATAAACGCTGTTCTCACTGCAACAACCCAAAGACGGAATCCGAGTCAGACAGCTGAAGTGTGTGTGTGTGTGTTTTATAGCAACGCGTGACGCATAGGACTTAATGTTACACCCTGTGTGTGACTGTTTGTATATCTTGATAACAATGTCAGAGTTTTCCATACGCTAAAAAGAAAACAAAATTATACTTTTCTGAAACGACTATTATGGTTAAATGGCGTATTTTCGAGATACTGGCGTTAATTGGGGCATACATTGCCGCGATTTGTATTAATAATAATAATATTATAATTACGATATTTTAATACGTAATTTTTTAAGCTCTAATATAATTTGTTGCTTATGATCTAATTTCAAACGTGCGAACAAATATGCATTAAAATTGTGCTAATTATCATCACTGGTGCCAATTGCAGCATTTTTAATTACCAAGTAATAAACTAAAAAGGTCTAAAATCAGTGAAAAAATTCTAGCTAATGTGAGAAATTCATGTAAAATTACATTAATTGTGGGTAAAGTATATTTTGCTATCAAAGTCGCGACTTTTGACAATCGGCAGAACGTCCAAAATCGCTGCCAATATCCTTCCAAACCAAATGCCCCCCCCCCCCCCAAGAAAAAAAAATTATAAAAAATATTTTTTTTTAATTACCAATTTTTCTATAACATTTTGTTACTTTTATTTTTACGCTCCGTCGTTTCGCCAATCTCAGCCTTTCCAGTTCGAAGGAACGCCTACCTGCTTGCACGTCTGCTCACTGCAGCACGTTTTGTTGGCGTTGGAAGCCGGTGAAACAGAAGTGAATTTTAGTATTGCGTATACGAGCGAAAGCAAGCGCCATGTGTTTGCGTTAGCTTTGCGTGTTCCACACTGCGCGTGCGCGGAGCCCAAAATTGCGGTCTTGGATGGCGCATCGCGATGAGGCGCACGCACAACGTGGGGCACGCAATAACGCAAACGCACATCGCTTGCGTTTGTTTCTATGCGCAATACTAAAACTCTCCAGTAAGGGACAATCCCATACCGGCTGCAGCACTACGTTGAGATGGTGAAGAGTGTTGTTTGCATTCGGAAAGGACATTTCACGAGCAATGATCGCGAGCAGTTTCGCCGTGCCCGCTGAGCAGGAGAATCGGGGGACCCTTACTAGAGCGCTTCCCGTTTCCGCCGCGGGAGGGCGAGCGTCGAGCTGGAGACGCGAATAGAACTTACAGTCGCTCCCTCGCCGCATTCTTTTTGTACTACTCCCAGCACGTTCAACGCAAACTGCTTCGCTTGTTTTGGATAATAAAGCACATTTGATTGGTACCTCAGGGGCGATTCAGCGCATGCCGCCATTTTAAGAAAAGCGGCTTGGCAAAGCACTACCCCGCCGCAGTCTTTCGTTTTGTTGGGACAGGGCTTTTTACTCATGTTGATTAAGCTATCGACGGAGTCACATACTGTGATTTCTAAACAGTATATTGATAGATAATTAATTATTGTGTATCACTTTAGCGTCTCTTTGCGAAACAATAAACCAAAACATAAAGGACTATTTCTTAAAGTTCTTGCACTTAACTAAAAACATATACGAAAATATCAAAGCCGAACAGCTTAAATTATCGTCGTTTTCATGCACAGAGGAGTATTACAGCATTACTGCACATGCCAGTACTGTATCTATGGTGATACAGACAAGAAAAGAGCCCTAACTACCAGTACTATATTCCGCCGTGCAAGGGTGTCGCCTCTGTACGCTCAGTAGCTTTGGCCCTGCTGCGGGAAACTACTGAGATGGAGTATAGGACCAGTTGCACCAACGCCGCTTAGCACAAATCGGAGCTTAGCAGGGTACCTAAGCCGAGTTTCGGTTTCGTTCTGTTGCACCAAAACCACTTATCGCTGAACCTAGCACTAAACCACACCTATCGTGAGCGCTCAACATTGGACGCTTTGCTTGGTAGTTTTTTAATCCTGGATTTAAAACATGGTGGCTGGTTTGTGGCGGTCTACACGGTGGACAAAATTGGTTGTACAAAGTGTTTTAGGCTATAACAGCGTGAGGGCCTCAACAGAATGACCTTCGATTGTGAGAAGGATGCAAAATATTGTGTGAAGTGTTTATCGACTACTGTTTTCAAGTTGGGTCTCCACTCTCAGTGCCTGTTAGCCCTAACCGGGGAAGGTATGCAGTTGTGGGGCTCACGCGCGGCTCACATCCATCTTCCCGTTGGTTTTTAGTTCAACATGCTTATTCGTATGCCCTTACTTGAGGATATCTGTAACATATTGCTATTTACAACCTTGTTTATTTTAGAGCGCAACTCTTAGGTGCCCGTTTTCGGCTTGAGCGGCGTAACGGCACGGTGCACTATAAGACACTTCTCATGACGCAATACGCGGGGAGGAGGAGGAGGAGGAGGGAGGACAAGGGGAGGGAGAGAAGAGGGAGGAGGAGCTTGAGGGATGAGGGGAGGGGGAGGTGAAAGAAGAGGAGGAAGGGAGGAGGAGTAGCAGGGGGATGAGGTGGTGAGGAGAAGGGAGGAGGGGTATGCCCTCCCCTCAGTACCCTCCCCTCCTCCTCCTCTAGAGCTGTGCTCCAATTCGGCATTACAGGGTGTTGTAAACGTCTTTTATTTTTACTTTCAACGCATATCCTTTTTTTCCTATCAGCGCGTTGAATAGCGGCAGTGCATGATCGCGGCGATCAGCTGATTGTAGACACATTCTTCTGTTCTCATTAAATTGCGGTGAACGATGCATTGAGATAATAAAGCAACGAAAAGGCCATTTATTTTCTTTTTAGAGCGTTGGGTCAATCTTCAAGAGAACTTTCTTTGTTTCGCGAGTAAAATCTTGGCTTCAAAAAACTGTGTCGTTCTAGAAGTGTAACTTATCTGGTGACCGCACTTTGTAGAGGCGACGACAAATCGTAACGACAAAGATGCGAGATTTGTTCAGCACTGTGTTGGGGCAGGCTGTGGTGGGTGGTGCGAAGAGACGACCGTTCTTGTTGACACAATGTGATGACCTGGTGGGAGTTTTCGTACTTGAAGTCCGCCGCCGCTTTTCACTCAACTAGGTAGACAGGCAGTGTACTGTGCCACAGCTCATGCGCCATGCCCCTGTAGGTACAGATGTTACCACATGTGCTGCAGTATTGTAGAAGCTAATAATCTGTACTTTGATATATTTCAATCGTTATCAGAATTGAATACAATATTTACTTTTATTTTTGGGGTGTGCTTTGTTGCAATGAACATATGTTCTGTGGTGAAGTAGGCATCATGAAAACCCCGAGTATTTTAGTTTTTTGGCTGCACTTGAAATTTTAATACAAATATGTATGGTTAAATTATCCTTGGCAAGCAACTGGACCCAAGCCTTACACTCATGCCTTGCTTATTCCAGCATTTGTTCATTGTATTTCTTAAGGAAATAATTCATGTACTAAGAACATGAAATGATTATGAAGGCTGATTTAGGAATCTGAATGGTTTATTTTGGAAAATAATGTAGGTCATAAATAACCTAAGCTTAATGTGATAATCCTAGTGTTGGTTTTCATGATTGAAATCTGAGGCAGAACAGATGAAATAATGAAAAAGAAACTATGTACAATGTGTAGGTCTAAGGCACAGCTTGTATTTATTTGCTAAAAGAAAGAACTAACAGACACTTAGAAAGAAAAACCCTCAACACCCAGGCATAAAAATTAGAATAACATAATAGAACCAGAGGAATGAAATGCACAACTGCCATAGAAAGATCGAACTTTACGAATTGGCGGCAACTATACGTAACAATACTGACTATTTAAAACAAGTGAGAAACCAGAGCCTAATGCAGCTTACCTTTTGAACTAATCTAGAATTACCTATCCTCAATTTTATGAGCTAACAGAATAATGACTGAGGTAGCACACAGAAGATCAGAAGGTCAAGTTACAAGGTTGCATGTAAAGACCCCAAGTTAGCAGCCATGCTGCGTATGGAAAGTTTTCTCTACAGTGGAGACACAAACCGTCTAATTTCATAGCTCACTGACTCATCACTCTCTGAAGATTAACAACCCATTTAATTTTGACTTTTATGATCAAAATAAAGTCAAAGAAGGTAAGTTTTAACCTATGCAAAAATATACCAGGTGTTTTT
This sequence comes from Ixodes persulcatus, assembly GCA_013358835.2. Lineage (NCBI taxonomy): Eukaryota > Metazoa > Arthropoda > Arachnida > Ixodida > Ixodidae > Ixodes > Ixodes persulcatus. The sequence goes on from JABSTQ010009028.1 coordinate 18,539, forward strand.
TTCAAAACTTAACAAATTTGTTTAAAAAACACCGTAAAAGTTACACTTGTGCGGTTTGTGCAGGTGAGTTATATGGCCAGGGGGATATAGTATTGGGGGCTAATTGTAACGATCAGTTGGCTGATTAATTAAAGTTCGGTAATTACCTTTTTAATTAATTAAAAGTAGACACATGGTTTTAATTAGAAACTTGCTCAGCATAACCGAAAACCACTAAATCAACTCTTTTTAAGACAAGAAGCAGGGGCAGCATTTTACGCCCTTCTAATAAAGCGCTCAATTTGCACGCGTTCTAAGTTTCACTCTCTTATCGGAGCGCATCGCTGCGCCCGCGGTCCAAAGGCACGAAGCCACCCCCTCGCCTACCTTATAGCATGGAGGGAAGTTGGGCGCACCTGTGTTGCACGTCTCAACCACTGTGGAGCAGGACCCAGGCTGCATTTTGTGCAAGGTTGGCTGCTCACAGGAGAAATCAAACAAACAAAGCTTAGAAACACAGCTAACCAGGGCTGTGGAAAAATAACTTTTGAAGCTATTCAACAATATTTGAAACACAAAAGACAGTGTTGAAGAAAGTGTTGTGGGGTTGTTAGTTTACATTTTAATGTCTAGGGTGACTATGACTGACCAAGCAATGTGATGTAAGTAAGCCCTTCAGCATTATCAATAAAATAGCCTACGTAGTATTTCAATTGTGTTGTTCATAAAATCACTTCAAGGGTGTGGAATAGTACAAATCACCAAGGGAAGATTAGAATCATATTTGTTGATATAACCACTTGTAACTTTTATGAACAATAAAATGCAAAAAACGATTCTCCTTAATTGGTTACATAGACAGGTAAATATTTCTAGTTCAACAAATGTGTTTTTTTTTAAATGGTAACTTGAGCGAGTTGGTAATTCAAATAAAAAGGCAAACAGTGAGAAAGACAAATATCAAGATTAAAAAAAAACAGGGTGCTTTGCATAAAGGGAGATAGTTTATGTGTAAAGGCCTAAGGGAGAACAGCAACAAGTACTTTATTCCTACTAGTTCAAGCAACCTTCAGACATGACCTATTGTGGAGATTTGCAAGTTTATAATTCCAAGAGCTTCACGACCGAGACAACATGGTCCAGCAAGTTCAAATGCGTGTTAAAACTACTAAAGCTCAAAGTTTTCCCTCTCACTGTGGATGTTTTAGCTTACTAGCTGGACCCCAACAGCTAAGCTTCCACCTTTCACCCTAGCTATAATAGCTATTAGGACAAAATGCACAAATGGACAGATTATTCTACTCCATGAAGATAATTTGGAATAAATGCAGTCAAGATCATAAAGAGGTTACAGGGAAAACTGTAATTTTTCTGTATATTTTTGATTATACACAAACCAAACGACTTGAGTTTGAGTTATCGGCTTAGAGATCCCAAGGCTCTTCAAACTGCTCACCGTGGCTTTTGTATTCGGGATATTGGCGTACCTGGGGCATATATAGACGAGTAATCTGTGCCTGCAGAGTGGCACATAGAATAAAAATGGCTGAGGCCGCACAGCTACCTTCGAACAGCACAGTGTAAAACACAAGTCCGTTTGGGGCTGCAGCAGATGCTCAACGATGGCGCAGAGCAGTTATGTCGCTTTGCTGAGAGCAACGCGTACAGTCGACGCAAGTCCCCCTTACCTTGCGACCTGATCTCTCAAAGCCTTTTATTCAACTTTTTACGGGGCACTCTCGTAGTTGCCGTGGCGAGCTCGTCACTGTTTTGAACATGATCGGTCTCAGGCATGAATCTTGATTTTTGTAGTCATCTTACCTGCCTAATTATACCCAATGATTTTTTGTCAGTCTTCAGCGATGTAGCGAGTAGAACGTCCTTCTCGCATCCTGTGAAATTCCCCCCTCCCCCCCTCGATTACTCCTTTGCCTCGAAATGTGAGCACGAAAACTACAGTCACTTTCAAAATATTCTGCTATCATCCAATATTAAACCAGGGTGTCTAGCAAATTATCATTTTGAAATTCCCTGACTTTTCCAGGTTTTCCCTGACAATTTCAGATGAAATTCCATAACCACTGTAGAGGCGGTGAAAAATATGAGACCATTACAACACAAGGCATTGAGCATTGAGCACTCTGAGGGCCATTTTGCACGGGCTTATACCAACTTGCATATTCCAAAATATTCGGGTTCGTCCAGTCCGGATTTAACGAGCACTTCCTTGCCGCCAACATCGTCAGCGAAGAGGCCACTTTTGGAAACACGATGAAAACACTACGCTCAACCACACACGTCAATAACCGGATGCATGGCCGCATGGCCGCCAGATGCACACTTTCGGATACTTTGGGCTTGGATTGGATTGCGGTCTGCGGCTTTCCCATTTGTTACTAAATCTAGTGGCTTTAACTGGATCTAGCCTAATGTCGCACCTTCAATTCAATTCAATCCAATCCAATGCATGGCTTGGACTGAATTTGTCGGCTGTTCCGTTTGCATCGGGTAGCACACTCTACATCGGGTGAGCAGAGCCCGCGGTCCGGTCTAAGCAGAATTGCCTATTTTTCTGCCCCCAAGTCCTCAAGTCTTAGCTCAGAGCACTCGATGGCGTTTCCGGCTCATTTTCCCTGACTGGGCTCACTTTTTGACAATAGCCCTGGCAATTCCCTGATTTTTCCCGGTAATTAAATTTTCCCTGACAATTCGCGGTTTTCCCGGTCGCTAGACACCCTGTAAACACACAATCACATATTTAAAGAGATTTCGTGTTTATTTAAAGCTTTGCTTCTCGACTTTGAAAGCTCGGCGTACAAAGGGTTGCATTTGGAGACGTTTGATTTGTTTACTCACTGAAGAAACACAGCGAAAATCAGCCGCCGGCGTCAACTACCACGGTAGTGTGTTCGTTTACATCACGTGACTCCTCTCCGCCAATTGTATTCGTCCCTCTGAGCGTTCCCTAGTTCGCTCTGTCTGTACCTACATCATACCTCGGCAAACCTCACTCACGAAGGCCCTCACTCACCCTCATCTTCACAGGTGAGTGAATTTCTGAACCAGGAAAGTTCATGAGAGTGAGGGTGAATAAGGGCCGTGAGGGCTGTAAAGACCGTGAGTGTGTAAGGGGTGTGAGGACCATGAGTGCGTGAGGGGCGTGAGGCGTGTGAGGGTCATGAGTGCGCGAGGGGCGTGAGGGGTACGAGGGCGGTGAGTGCGTGAGGGGTGTGAGGGCCATGAGTGCGTGAGGGGCGTGAGGGCGGTGAGTGCGTGAGGCCCGCTTGAGACGGAACAACTTTTTCAGCAATTATGGTGTTGCTAGCGGGTTGTTCCCTAGCTTTCCCTGGATCGACACGAATTGCTGAGATAGGGTCCGGCTCGAAACAAGCGAGCAACTCGGAGCAATTCGAAGACGTTTGAAGCGGCTGCAGCCAATCAGGGGTGCAATATTGTCACGTAATACCTCGTGCTAGTGATGATAACAAAAGACTTCGTTCTGGTTTGAAATTGATCGTTTTTGGAAATAAACTGTTTCAGAAAGATGCATTGGTATTCTCAACAAGATTTAAATGCATAAAACATGTTTATAGCACATAACTATGTGTCTAAATAGTGCAAGAAAAATAAAATTTTGTGATGATGATGGCAAAATGCAGAGGGGCGGCCCGTGTTGCTGGTGTTGCAATGTCAAGTTGCTGGACGCAATTGCCCCGTCTGAAGCGGGCCTGAGTGGCGTGAGAACCATGAGTGTATGAGGGCCATGAATTCGTGAGGGTGGTGAGTGCGTGAGGGGTGTGAGGGCCGTGAGGGCGGCGAGTGTGTGAGGGCCATGAGTTCGTGAGGGGAACGAGTGCGTGAGAGCCATGAGTGCGTGAGGGGAATGAGGGCCGTGAGGTTCAGTGAGTGTGTGTGAAGGGCTGAAGGAGAGTGTGACTGTGAGGATGAGGGTTAGTGAGGGGCTGAAGGTGAGTGTAGCTGTGAGGGGTTTAGGTGAGTATGGCTGTGAAGGTGAGTGAGGGCGACCTAAAATGCTCACCTCTGCCCTACATTCCCTACGCAAATATAGCGTTCAGCTAGGGGCGCATTTGTAAATCCGAGTTAATCTTGGTGCAATTGAAATTTAAACCCGTGCTTAACCAAGCTAGATTTAGGATGCTAAGCCAACTTAGGAAAGGGCAGCTTTGGGTTAAGGTAAGCGACATTTGTGCCACAGGCCCTTAGTAAACTTTCCGAATTTTAGTCTTTCTTTAAATTATCACAAAATTTCTCTTCCCCATATCCGAGGGAGCCGCTCAATTTCCTTCACTAAAACAGACAGAAATGCTTTAAAAAAGTGCAAACAGGAATGGGAAATCGTGATCGCTTTGCTGTAGCCGCTATTTCTTTATAACCGGTCGCGACAGTACTGTTACAGATTCCACTTGCAAACTGATTAGAAGACGTATGTATCCTGATCAGTGCAGATTGTTGGGCGAGTTGGTGCTGGGAATTCAAAAACATGGTAGCACTTGAGACGAGGACAAAGGAGGAGACTGGACAACACAACGCGCTCACACTATTATCAGTTTTCTTTGTTGTCCAGTCTCCTCCCCTGTCCTCGTGTCAAGCGCTACTATGTTTTTGTACGCATCCTGGTTATCCTCCTTTCACGTCTATCAGTCATCAGCATTTTGTAGGCAAAAAAGCTACGAGAAATCAATTAATAACTTGTTTAAACAAACAATGATGTTAAAACTGCGAATATGTACCACAAAATGATCGAAGAAAGCATAAAAAAAAAAATTTGCACCAATGCGAATTGAATCTAAAAGGCAGTATCTATTTCGACTACCACAGTCAAAATATCTTAAATATTACTTCGACATCTGAGACGACACGTCCGTAAAACGTCAAAATTAGGGATGCCGCGAACTTTTTTCGAACCGAAGGTTCGATGATTGAATCAAGCGGTTCGAAAGATTTCGAATTTTCGAACTTTCCAAATCGAGAAATTCAACCAAAGTCAAATTTTCGAACTTGTTAAACTAAAAAGTTAGACGCTTTTAAAAATTTCGTACTTATTACGCTGCGAACTTCGATGCTTGTCGAACTTTCGAACTTGGTAGACTAAAAAATTCAATGATTTTCAAACTTTTGAATTTCTTGCACTAAAAAGTTCAAAGTTTTTCGAACATCCTACGCTAAGAACTTCGATAATTTTCGAACTTTCAAACTTATTAATCTAAAGAATTCGAAAATTGTCTAACTTTCGACTCCTGAAAAGTCAAAAGTTCGACGAACTTCGAACTTTTAGGGTAAAAGTTCGAAGTTCCGAAGTTCATTGAACTTCGAAAGACCGGCGGGCGGTTTCATTTGGATTCAAGCAGTGAGGTACATTCGTAATTTTTTTTTCGCGTTTTTACATGCGGCTTTGCATTCCTTGCGAAAGACAATACCGTTTATTTCAATCATCTGGCATGCTTGTTTTAAAGAAATAGATTGCCGAAGGAGCGAGGAAGGACGACGGGTTTTTGACAATCGTCCTTTGTGCCATATTTGAACCGCGCCATAGCCGAAGCTATTTATGGTAGAGATGTTAAACTTTTTAAGAATGATCTATGTATAGCCCAGGTAAGTGTAGTCTTAAGATATAATTATTGTTGTTCAAGACGACTTTCGAAAAAAATATCCAAACATGTATGTATCTACAAGCAATTATGCCCTAAACTTGGTAATTCTTTTTGTCTAAATTGTTTGAGGCATCGCATTTAAATTAACGACACAGACAGTACATATCATTACCATATGCAGAATACAAAATAATGTATTTATTGTTTTTTTCACGTTGAATAAATTAACTCATGGGGGAAGATTTCTAAAACTGTTCAAGTTCAGCACGTCATAAAAAAAAAACTTTTTAATTTTTTTTCCTCATTTCACGTTTCTGGGTTTTTTTCTTTTAGCCTGTACACATTTTGGTAGGACAACCTTGTTTCATAGTTCTGGGCCTCTGAATATGCAAGAATACAACACTGCCGGCGAGTTCTTGATAGTTTTTTTTCTCCAGCTTTTTATTTTTGCATTTACTGCTATGTTTATTTATTTATTATTTTTTACCAATGGCACAGTTATTTAGGTCCAGTGTTGTACGGAATGGCGTTCCAAGAAACGGCGTTCCTGGAATGCGTTCCTTTTAGGAGGAACGAAGGAACGCCGCCGTTCCATTTTGCTTTGGTGGAACTGGAACGGGAACTCATTACATTTTTACTGGAACAGAAAGAGTAACGGCGTTCCTTTTATCATTCAGTGGGGTAATTTTTACGAGGGAAATTTTTGAAGTATAAAAAACTAAATCTTTACGAAAATATTGTTTTTAACTCGTTAACTCTTTGGTTACTTATCTTCGGATTTATATTGTGTGGTCCTCGCTTGGTAACAGTCGTTTGCAGGAGAGCTAGTGGACATCAATGATTCTTTTTTGAGTGCCCAAAACTGCGGTACAAAAAGCAAAACTTTTAGTTGCACGAAAAGATACAAAGAGGGACGTTTCAAACTCGACTACTTTCTTTGCTTCCACGAATCCTCATACACCCAGAAATCAAAGGCCGACTACAGCGATTTCTGAACTTTCATAAATAGACCTACAGTTACAACAAAATCACAGGTTACCAGACATCGAACGCACCCTTTTATTTCGAACATTGGTCACTTAAACGATAAACAAAAATTACCCTTTATTCCTTCTCCCCTTGTCCCCCACCTTCAAACTGAACAACGAATCAAACCTTCACAAAGAACTACTTGTAGTTTTCAAGACTGAGCTTCCAAAAGCATACCCTCTCCTTCACTTGTTCGTCTCGCGGACAGCAACATCGAGGAGCAACCTGTTGTAAAGTTCGAACAAGGGTCTTTGTTAGATTGAACCGTGTGAGGTTCTTGTAAAACGCTCGTGCAATGTGGGGTAACAGTAGATTTGGCTCGTCTGAATCGTTCACCACAAACATGAATATGGTTAAAAGCTGAGATTTTTCAACTTGAATTTATTAACAAATAAAACCTTGATTACGCTTGTTTTCTTCTCCTGGTGCCCTTCCATCAAGACATATAAATTCGTATGTTCCCATTTGATGGGATAGATAAAAAAAAGAAAACTTTGCTTGATCTAACCAAATATGGTAATCAGCAAAATACAAATGTAACGTATATGTAGCAATACGTTCCATTTTTTAACTGTAACGGGAACGAGTTCCTTTTTCACAGATGGAACTTGGAACGGGAACGCATTCCTAAAATCAGAAGGAACGAGGAACGAGCTTTCATTCCCTTTTTTGAGGAACGTGTACAACACTGTTTAGGTCGAAAAGACATAGCTTTGAACTTCCGAACCACCGAGCATGTGACGAGTAGTGCCTTCTGAAACAAGTTTCTAACGATGACCATCTACGCAATCTTTTATGAAGTGAAGAGCAACAGTAGCTATACATATGCATAAATAATTTCAGATTAAAATAAGCCCGACCATGCCCTCTTTCCCCGTATTGTTTTCTTTAACAGTCTGAAATATCTGGGTGGGGGGGGGGGGGAGACTGGAGCCCCCCCCCCCCCCCCGTTTTTCCTCTTCCGACGCCACTGGTATGGTAGAACGCTCCTCGACCTCAAGTTGTGTCAGCTTCTGTGCTTTTTGCTCGGCGTTTCTTCCGTCCCGGAAAATAAACCTCCAAAGCAATTACGAACAAAAAAAATGTCAAGGTGCAGGCGAGCTGGTGTATGTTGATCATGATGCAAAATCCCAAGACTGGGAATGAAATTCGCAAGAAATAGTGTAAGAAGAAAGAAAAAAGGGGACAGAACAATGTCTCAAACTCAGCTGAGTTGAGTTTGAAACGTTGTCCTGAGCTGAGTTTTCAGTTGAGTTGAGTTTGAGACGATGTCCTGAGCCGCGTTTGAGACGTTGTCCTGTCCCCTTTTTTCTGTCTTAAACTTTTTCTTTCAAATTTCACTCCCAGAGCTGAGTTTGAGGCGTTGTCCTGTCCCCTTTTTTCTGTCTTCTTACACATTTTTTTTTTTTCAAATTTCATTCTCAGTCTCAGGATTTTGCATAATGTACAAACTAAACTTACTATATGCCAGTGTCACTCGGGCGGTGTTCAATCGGATTACTACCAGCGTGCAAGGGGGTAGGGAGGCAGTTTGCCAGATTGCTTCAGGGTTTTTCTGAGCCTCAACCACCTGCCTGAACCTGGCTGTTTCGAACTGGATGAGTATCGTTAAACAGTGCGTTCGTGTGATCACTACTTCGTGATGCACGTTAATGACCCCCCCGGGCTGGCGGTTACAATTACTGATTTATGGTTACACGTCACTCTGCACTGGCAAATATTCCAGCACATCCGGGACACTCGTCGTCTCATTTAATTGCCTGACCAACTTCGTGCAGTCTAAATATCACATCCGAATTTTTCTAAACCTGATTTCGTGAAAACCAGTGAGGCTTGAAAACGTTATTTGAAACTGAAACTGTGGCGGAACATGAAAACCGGACTTCGAACTTTGCGCACTTGGACTTGAAAGAAATTCAAAACCTTCGAAGTTTTTTTTTCTTTCAAATTTAGCCCTACAAAAAAAATCTGAACCTTCGAAGTTTTCGAACTTTATGTCGAAAGAAATTAGAAAATCTTCGAATTTATCAAACTTTATGTCTATAAGAATTCAAAACGTTCGAATTTCAGATGAAGAAATTCGAAACATTAGAATCTCTCGAATTTCAAGTTCGAAAAGTTTGAAATCTTCGAATTTCTTGAACCTCAAGTAAACAAATATTCGAAATAATAGAACCAAACTTTTAGAAACCGTGAAAGCTTCGAACTTTTCGAATTCGAAACTCCACGATTTTTGAAAGTTGTGAATTTTTCGAATTCGAACCTCCGTACGGTCGAAAATATCAAACCTTTCGAATTCGAACATCAGTTCGGTTCGAAAATAATGAAACCTTTTGAATTCAAACCTAGGGTGGTTCGCGGCATCCCTAGTCAAAATAGTGGCTTTATTATTCCGACACTTCCCTCACTGCAGCCGCATTAGTAGCCATTTCGTGGTTTCGTTGTTTTCTCCTGTTTAGTCTCTGATCGTGTTGTCGGTGTTGTGTTGATATGTTGACGGAATCACGCTTTGTGTGCCTAGGAACTTTCGGTCCCAGTTGGCAGTGGATGGACTGGCTCGACAATTGATCTATGATCCATGGCTGTGTCTACAGTGCCATCCGACGGCACTCCAATCGCACCTACAAGTGCCGTCCGAAAGAGTCGGACGGCGCGTGTATCACTGGGGAGCTCGTTAACACCCCCCCCCCCCCCTGCGTTCACGCCGCTTCGCGGCGACAGTATGTGGCTGCTAATTACAAAACTATTGACCCATTTGGCCCTGTCGTACACGCCGCTTCGCGGCGTCCAGCCGGCAAACCAAGCCCCGTTGTACCCCATGCACCTCCGGAAGCGAAGTCCCATACCATTTCGTTCAGCAAACTTTCGGTGACAACATTAGTTTTTCCCGTGTTCATCGTAAGAAAATAAATGTAAATATCGCCAAATGCGTCGGCGAAATGAAATGTTCGAGAAAACAAAAACAAAAAAGTAAGCTCGCACTGGGGATCGAACCCGGGATCGCTTGCTTATAGCTTAGTCCCACTAGAACGACAAACACCGGTTTTTGTCTGACGACACCACAAAGTTTCGTGTCGCCGATGCTGTCCCACTGCAACGACCAACACCCGCGACAATCGCCGACAAGCGAGTTCTTGTGTGAAGCGCAGCAAGCAGTCCCACTGAGGAACATCTCTCGGAGACAAACTTATCCTCCTCGCCCGCTTATTCCTTCTGTTGCCTCCCTTCCCACCCTTCTACCCTTCCTCCCGGAACGAGAAGCCCTTGGCGGGCACTCGTCGTTCCCGCAGTTCCGGTCCCTCGATTGCACGTAGTGGTCGTGTGCGCGGCTTGCTGGCTGCCGCCGGGCGGTCGTGTTGCAAAAAAAAATTTGCTGTGGCTGGTTTTGCTCGCGAAAACTTGGTGAGCGAGGTGGTGCTTCAAGACGCCGAAGTCTACGCCCCTGCATCAGGATGGATACACCCATGTGCGAGGACTGACCATAGTAAAACCGCTCACTACGAAGTAGGACATGATGTTCCGCGGCAAGCCATTCCGGCAGACGAGACTTATCACGTTCTGTGATAATAGAGATGCCGTATTGTCCACAAAAAAACGCCTGCCCTCGATCATTCGAATATGAAGTTAAAACATCCTCAAAATCGGCGTGAAATTCTATGGCGCTAGCCTAGAATGCCTCGAACGGCCCAAAAAAGAAACGATTCGGGTATTCTAGTTCGGAAGAAGTTTGGTGTCGATTGTCACGACTGTTAACGGAAAGTCGCCAACAATAAATGAAGAGAAGCGGAAGCTTTAATCAAGAAATAAAGTAATCGTCTCCACTTTCACCGTGTTTGTCGGCGCATTTTATGCCCATAGAGCAAAACACGAAACCCGCGTCGCCAGATTCTGTTTGACTGTGTATTTTGAAGTGTTTTGTTGACAACTCCAGTCGTAATAGGAAACAGGCTGCCTGTCGGTGTCGTTTATGGCTCGTTGCCGTGTGCCGCTGCCGTTTGTTGCGGTCTGTCGCTCTAGTGGGATGCGGCTATTATGAAACAGTCATCTTATCACTAAGCTACACTCCGCTTCGAAAAACTCGTCTTGAGAACACGTTTTACGAGACTTTCGGACGGCACTTGAACGCTCTGCAAGAGTGCCGTCGGACAGTACTCTAGACACTACGTTGATCTATTCGGACGTGACACGCCCTGCGGCGATGCTCTAAGCTCGTCCATGTCATTTCGGCATGCGTCTCACTTCAAATTTGGAATCTACAACGAAGGCTAGCTGGATATCCCTTCAAATATGTTCAACCAACACGCTATCCCATCACTTTCAAAGAAAAACACTCTCTTACCAGCGGTTAGCGTGTCCCGAAGGTGGCCCGGCAGCCGTGCACAACCATCAGCGTCTCCCAGATATCGTTTGTTACTCTTGACAAAGTACCTGTCAAAAAGAAACACCCGTAAAGGAATCCGTAAAAAACGTAGAAATGAAAGCAGACCTCAGAGCGACGACGGCGCGCTTCAATGCGTATGCCAGACCATCTGGAACTAAGAAGCAAGTGGTGGCCACAAAACTTTTGGTGCTCTTTTCTTTTTTTTGTTTTCACTTCTTCTTTTACACGTCATATCGACAACGGCTTTTCTTTTTTTTTCTAAACGCACCTGCGACGTTTTTTTTGTTTTTTTTGGAGTGATCGCTCTTGTGCAAAAGGGTTTTGGTGCTACTCTGAATTCTGAATACTTTTGGTTTCGGTTTCGGGAAGCAGGTGAAAGAAAAAAAACAACAGAAACACTAGTACCTCTGGAATCGTGATTTGAAAGGGAGATTGGAAATGATGCTTTCTTTTGTTTTAGTACAAACTCTGCCTTTATTTTTTTTTTATGTGTGCTTTTTTTTTAGCAAAGTCTATTGTTATTTTGTGCTATCCCGTCGTCGCTTAGTGCAAACTCGGCCTGTATTTATTTATTTGTTTTCTTTGCGTTTTTTTGCGCAAAATTGATTGTGTTTTTTATGCTATCGCTTCGTCGCATTTTCCAAGATAAATATTTCTGGCACATCAACAACGAAATTAAGTGTATTAATGAATATGGGTAAATATAAAGACGAACTACTCTAATTCACAGTATGCCTGAAATGATTTGTGTGCTCTTAAAATATTTTTAAATGCAAAGAATATTTATTTTCATAAATGCTTTCCATATAGAAAGATATTTCGTGAGCATGGCGTGCAGCCTCGATGACATCACAGTGTTTTGTGACACTGATGCTATCATTCCAAAGGCGCTTGAAATTCTAATTATACTCCATCTCAGAAATGTCTGCAGTAAAGACAAAGGCACAGAGAGGCGCGTGATCATTGCTAAGCAGTATGCTTTTGTTTCGTTCATAAGAGGCACTTCCTAAAGCCACGCGCTCGTGCCGATGCCTTTCTCTTCACTGCAAAAATTTGAAAGATTTCTTTTTGCAATTTTGGACATAGGTTGGTAGTTTGTTCCCAAAATGATTTTTTTTTTTCTTTTTACACCCTATTTCTAAAGGAAGTTCGAAAGTCTTCGCAGGCACACCCGACCGATACTGTAAATATTCTGCCGCTTTTTAGCTACACAAACAACTTTTTTTTTTTTACTTCAAGGGCCAGTGGCGTAGCCAGGAGAATAACCCCCCCCCCCCCCAATACCCCCAAAAATCCGCATCCCTCCCGCCCCCCTCCCCCCCTTGACTTTCACTGCCCGCCTGCACTCCCGTGAGCGCTGCACCAGGGCTGTTCGCCCCCCCCCCCCCCCTCTCTCCCTAAAAAAAATTAGGTCACCAATGTCCAGGGCTAACAAAATGAAAAGCACATAGACACAGACGCACGCACGCAAACGTACACGCGAGCGCGCAAGCACACACACACACCGACACACACTCACACGCAGACACGCACACGCACGCACACATACACGCGCGCGCTCCCGCGCACACATGCACACAGACGCACGCACGCGTGCACACACCAGCGCTGCACACACACGAGCCCACACCCACGCACGCACGCACGCACGCACGCTCGCACGCACGCGCATCCGCAGAGGCATGCGCACGGACACTCGAGTTCACGGACGCATACGCGCGCACACATACACACACACGACGCGCGCGCAAAAAAAAAAAATGCATTTGACTAAACCCTGAGACAAGGAGAAATAAAATAACGGACAGGGCAAGTTGTCTTGTCTGTTATTTTATTTCTCCTTGTCTCAGGGTTTAGTCAAATGCTTTTTTTTTTTTTGCGCGCGCGTCGTGTGTGTGTATGTGTGCGCGCGTATGCGTCCGTGAACTCGAGTGTCCGTGCGCATGCCTCTGCGGATGCGCGTGCGTGCGAGCGTGCGTGCGTGCGTGCGTGCGTGGGTGTGGGCTCGTGTGTGTGCAGCGCTGGTGTGTGCACGCGTGCGTGCGTCTGTGTGCATGTGTGCGCGGGAGCGCGCGCGTGTATGTGTGCGTGCGTGTGCGTGTCTGCGTGTGAGTGTGTGTCGGTGTGTGTGTGTGCTTGCGCGCTCGCGTGTACGTTTGCGTGCGTGCGTCTGTGTCTATGTGCTTTTCATTTTGTTAGCCCTGGACATTGGTGACCTAATTTTTTTAGGGAGAGAGGGGGGGGGGGGGGCGAACAGCCCTGGTGCAGCGCTCACGGGAGTGCAGGCGGGCAGTGAAAGTCAAGGGGGGGAGGGGGGCGGGAGGGATGCGGATTTTTGGGGGTATTGGGGGGGGGGGGGGTTATTCTCCTGGCTACGCCACTGGCCCTTGAAGTAAAAAAAAAAAAGTTGTTTGTGTAGCTAAAAAGCGGCAGAATATTTACAGTATCGGTCGGGTGTGCCTGCGAAGACTTTCGAACTTCCTTTAGAAATAGGGTGTAAAAAGAAAAAAAAAAATCATTTTGGGAACAAACTACCAACCTATGTCCAAAATTGCAAAAAGAAATCTTTCAAATTTTTGCAGTGAAGAGAAAGGCATCGGCACGAGCGCGTGGCTTTAGGAAGTGCCTCTTATGAACGAAACAAAAGCATACTGCTTAGCAATGATCACGCGCCTCTCTGTGCCTTTGTCTTTACTGCAGACATTTCTGAGATGGAGTATAATTAGAATTTCAAGCGCCTTTGGAATGATAGCATCAGTGTCACAAAACACTGTGATGTCATCGAGGCTGCACGCCATGCTCACGAAATATCTTTCTATATGGAAAGCATTTATGAAAATAAATATTCTTTGCATTTAAAAATATTTTAAGAGCACACAAATCATTTCAGGCATACTGTGAATTAGAGTAGTTCGTCTTTATATTTACCCATATTCATTAATACACTTAATTTCGTTGTTGATGTGCCAGAAATATTTATCTTGGAAAATGCGACGAAGCGATAGCATAAAAAACACAATCAATTTTGCGCAAAAAAACGCAAAGAAAACAAATAAATAAATACAGGCCGAGTTTGCACTAAGCGACGACGGGATAGCACAAAATAACAATAGACTTTGCTAAAAAAAAAGCACACATAAAAAAAAAATAAAGGCAGAGTTTGTACTAAAACAAAAGAAAGCATCATTTCCAATCTCCCTTTCAAATCACGATTCCAGAGGTACTAGTGTTTCTGTTGTTTTTTTTCTTTCACCTGCTTCCCGAAACCGAAACCAAAAGTATTCAGAATTCAGAGTAGCACCAAAACCCTTTTGCACAAGAGCGATCACTCCAAAAAAAACAAAAAAAACGTCGCAGGTGCGTTTAGAAAAAAAAAGAAAAGCCGTTGTCGATATGACGTGTAAAAGAAGAAGTGAAAACAAAAAAAAGAAAAGAGCACCAAAAGTTTTGTGGCCACCACTTGCTTCTTAGTTCCAGATGGTCTGGCATACGCATTGAAGCGCGCCGTCGTCGCTCTGAGGTCTGCTTTCATTTCTACGTTTTTTACGGATTCCTTTACGGGTGTTTCTTTTTGACAGGTACTTTGTCAAGAGTAACAAACGATATCTGGGAGACGCTGATGGTTGTGCACGGCTGCCGGGCCACCTTCGGGACACGCTAACCGCTGGTAAGAGAGTGTTTTTCTTTGAAAGTGATGGGATAGCGTGTTGGTTGAACATATTTGAAGGGATATCCAGCTAGCCTTCGTTGTAGATTCCAAATTTGAAGTGAGACGCATGCCGAAATGACATGGACGAGCTTAGAGCATCGCCGCAGGGCGTGTCACGTCCGAATAGATCAACGTAGTGTCTAGAGTACTGTCCGACGGCACTCTTGCAGAGCGTTCAAGTGCCGTCCGAAAGTCTCGTAAAACGTGTTCTCAAGACGAGTTTTTCGAAGCGGAGTGTAGCTTAGTGATAAGATGACTGTTTCATAATAGCCGCATCCCACTAGAGCGACAGACCGCAACAAACGGCAGCGGCACACGGCAACGAGCCATAAACGACACCGACAGGCAGCCTGTTTCCTATTACGACTGGAGTTGTCAACAAAACACTTCAAAATACACAGTCAAACAGAATCTGGCGACGCGGGTTTCGTGTTTTGCTCTATGGGCATAAAATGCGCCGACAAACACGGTGAAAGTGGAGACGATTACTTTATTTCTTGATTAAAGCTTCCGCTTCTCTTCATTTATTGTTGGCGACTTTCCGTTAACAGTCGTGACAATCGACACCAAACTTCTTCCGAACTAGAATACCCGAATCGTTTCTTTTTTGGGCCGTTCGAGGCATTCTAGGCTAGCGCCATAGAATTTCACGCCGATTTTGAGGATGTTTTAACTTCATATTCGAATGATCGAGGGCAGGCGTTTTTTTTGTGGACAATACGGCATCTCTATTATCACAGAACGTGATAAGTCTCGTCTGCCGGAATGGCTTGCCGCGGAACATCATGTCCTACTTCGTAGTGAGCGGTTTTACTATGGTCAGTCCTCGCACATGGGTGTATCCATCCTGATGCAGGGGCGTAGACTTCGGCGTCTTGAAGCACCACCTCGCTCACCAAGTTTTCGCGAGCAAAACCAGCCACAGCAAATTTTTTTTTGCAACACGACCGCCCGGCGGCAGCCAGCAAGCCGCGCACACGACCACTACGTGCAATCGAGGGACCGGAACTGCGGGAACGACGAGTGCCCGCCAAGGGCTTCTCGTTCCGGGAGGAAGGGTAGAAGGGTGGGAAGGGAGGCAACAGAAGGAATAAGCGGGCGAGGAGGATAAGTTTGTCTCCGAGAGATGTTCCTCAGTGGGACTGCTTGCTGCGCTTCACACAAGAACTCGCTTGTCGGCGATTGTCGCGGGTGTTGGTCGTTGCAGTGGGACAGCATCGGCGACACAAAACTTTGTGGTGTCGTCAGACAAAAACCGGTGTTTGTCGTTCTAGTGGGACTAAGCTATAAGCAAGCGATCCCGGGTTCGATCCCCAGTGCGAGCTTACTTTTTTGTTTTTGTTTTCTCGAACATTTCATTTCGCCGACGCATTTGGCGATATTTACATTTATTTTCTTACGATGAACACGGGAAAAACTAATGTTGTCACCGAAAGTTTGCTGAACGAAATGGTATGGGACTTCGCTTCCGGAGGTGCATGGGGTACAACGGGGCTTGGTTTGCCGGCTGGACGCCGCGAAGCGGCGTGTACGACAGGGCCAAATGGGTCAATAGTTTTGTAATTAGCAGCCACATACTGTCGCCGCGAAGCGGCGTGAACGCAGGGGGGGGGGGGGGGTGTTAACGAGCTCCCCAGTGATACACGCGCCGTCCGACTCTTTCGGACGGCACTTGTAGGTGCGATTGGAGTGCCGTCGGATGGCACTGTAGACACAGCCATGGATCATAGATCAATTGTCGAGCCAGTCCATCCACTGCCAACTGGGACCGAAAGTTCCTAGGCACACAAAGCGTGATTCCGTCAACATATCAACACAACACCGACAACACGATCAGAGACTAAACAGGAGAAAACACGAAACCACGAAATGGCTACTAATGGGGGGACGGCTGCAGTGAGGGAAGTGTCGGAATAATAAAGCCACTATTTTGACTAGGGATGCCGCGAACCACCCTAGGTTTGAATTCAAAAGGTTTCATTATTTTCGAACCGAACTGATGTTGAATTCGAAGGTTTGATATTTTCGAC
>JABSTQ010009029.1:0-27039 GCA_013358835.2 Ixodes persulcatus
CCTTACCATGAGGATAGATAGCTGTGATCAGTTGTGTCGGTGGGGAGGAGGGTTAGACTTTTTCTGTGTAGTGCCACACAGGGGATGCATTTCCCCGCTGATTGATACCCTGGACTCTTCATTTTGGGTTTTAAAAAAGTGTTCCAACTTAGCATCACATTGTCATCGTCCTGTAAATGCCTTCCATGCAGTGGGCTCTTCATGTAAGAAAAGGGAAAGAAGTTACATAATTTTTGTGAGTTTTGCAATTTGAGACCAATTGTGAAAAATTGATCCTGTGGGTAAAAGCCAACGATGGCAGATACATAGCATAGCACTTCGGATTGCCAGAGTGCCTTTTTGTCCACATTGTGTGAAGAAATGAAAGCGATAGCTGTACCATGTTCGCACAATGCGGGCGAAATGCTGCCTTAACCCTTTACTACTGTGTGTAACGAATTTGCGAAGCACCGAATTAACGGAGGCTGCACTTTAACATGACCTTCTCAACCCGAAATGCGAGTTGTCGAAACTTTGTGGCGAACACTTCTTTACGAGACAGCAAAATGCAACGTGCACCATTCAAGAAGACACAAACTGCTTTAAAAATTCCACCAGCCATAGTATTCATAAAAATCAAAGCACCACGCACAACTCTTTAGAACAATTGTTAATTTTTTTAAGGTGCACCAAAGTGAATTATCTTTTCATTGCAGCAAGCAGTTTCACTTGAAGCACTATTTTTTTTTTCATACTTTGACGTGTCTAACCTACTTGTTCAGGCCTAACTGCCAGATGTCATGAATTCACATTGTACCACATAATTAGCTTAGGTCAGAAATAATTTGGGTAATCGATTACATATACCAAGCAAAAATTAAAGCATGAAGAAGATAAATTTTAAAATGCGTATTTTGAAATCCTGGTTTTAAATGGCATATGCGGACGCAGGTAGAAAGCAGTTTAGGAAGAGCAGCCTCATCGTTACTTCCACGAGTGCTCCGTGATGGTGAGGTTACAGTAACTGTGTAGGCTTTGCATTCTTAAAATAACATTGCAAAGCGAAACATTTTTTTGTCACACATGTCATAAATAAAATTTTTGAATGCAAAAAAAAGATATTTTAGGACATGCAGAGCAAGATTTACGGCTTTAGGCTTGTTTCAGTCGAGTGGTTTTCCTTTCCACTTTTCTCTCCCGAGCCTGTATTTTCTCCACGGAGGAAAGGTAATCCCTCTCATATTCAACGGATCGGCTTACCTATTACCCCACGTGACCAAATGCTAGGAAGAGCATTAAGTATGCAAGCAGACGAATTCGCGCCAACTAAAGCGAGTCTTGTGCCATAAATATAGCTCTGAATTTCTTTTTTAGACAAGCGTGATCTATCTAAAGTGGTACTTTTGTTGTAGTGTTTTTTTGATGTGTGACATGTCATGAAGGCACCTGGTTGGCGAAATAATATGCTCGTATGTAGCACAGTAGCGCAATGGTACAGTCGCCACGGGAATTATGCGAGCGTGCGTTTTTTCCCCCCATGGGCGGTTTACTGGCGGCTTGTGATAGAAATCGAGATGACGTCACAGACTGCCCATGTGGAGTGGCCGTGATGGTCATCTCTAGTTCTATTGCAAGTCACCATGGTTAAAAAGCTCGCACTCTCATAGAGCTATTAACTCCTGTGGTGACTGTACCTACAGGGTTGCCAGCTTCGCTACAGGCACTGCGAGAAGCGACAATACTTTTTTAAGAGAAACGTGTTTCGAGGCAAGAGCGATCGAGGCGACCATTGTTTACGTCGTATGCTCTCCGAAACTTAACAAGGAGTGTTTTAAAACATTGCTCAATGCCATTATGCAGTACTCGGTTGCTACACAAGATATTGAAAGCTTCGAGAAGGTTCCAGCTCGTTTGAATTCTGTATAATGTTCATATTTCTCGAACGCGCCATTTGGCTGGCTGCTTCGCCACAGAACTTTAGCAAACCTGCGCATATGACCCCCTCTCTGCCAACCTGAATTTTGCAGCAAAAAGAAAAGGAATGTGATACTGGGCTCTGCAACCAGAGCCTATACAGTTACTCCACCCTAGCTCTGCTTGCAGAGCTGGAGTGTACCAAATATTTTCCTTTCACCGCCAACTCCGCATTGGTGGAGATAGGGTCGGATACGGAAAAAACGAGCCGATGTTCTGCTGGGATGCGGGGCCTGCCGGGTAGTGAGCTTTCGGCAGAGCATAGTTGTTGCTTGTGTATGCGAAGCATAGATAGATCTGAGGTGTAAATTGCACGTGCTGGAACCATCTGAAACCCTTCACAATAATGTGAAGCAACCAGAGGTGTAGCTGCCCTCCCTCCACGCCACTGGTAGAAACTGGGTGCTGTATAATGGTAAATTTTTATAACGCAAATGGCAAGGTTTTCAAACACCCGTTCTCAACCTCTTGCGAGCAAACAATGGCTTCCTCCCAGATGTGGTGCGCTTTGAGGCCATGAGCAGCGCATCACGTTGCAACTGGCAGGTTGGTCGGGGATCTCTCTCCGTACCCCCGCACGCCGTGGCCCTTCTTACGCCAAAGGGAGAGAAGGGTTTTCCCATCTCTGTTACGACAAACGCCGGCACCAAAATCCCAGCAAGGTGTCCTCCATAAAGCTATCACTTCAAAATTGTGCTTGCGAAATATCTCAGAAACTTGCACTTTCGGCAGATTTTTCAATCTCCCACTCACAAACATAGTCGTTTACATGAGGAGGGAGGCAGACTTCCATAGCCTAAAGCAGCCACCTTTGTCACAGTCTTGTGTGCAGAATGATCTGGTACCTTGTTGTGAATCAAAAGCACTCAAAAACACTTCCTTGGTTAGCTTGTCACTGCGAATTTATCCTCCTGGTAACCTCGTCAGGAGGTCACAGTACTATTTCTATGACAGGGGCACACCACAGCAGTCGCAAAAATAGGCTCTTCAACAGCCTCATCAATGACAACTGTTTCCTTGTGAAGACACATGCTTCCATTGTTTGCATTGTTCCTCTGTGGCAGTATCATAATGGTACACCCTAGACTTACCCATAATGTTTAGGCAAATAAAAGAGGTTATCAGGGTCAGCTTCGGGGATCTGCAACATTTCTAAATGCAACATTTATGTTGCATTTAGAAATGTTGTAGATTCGTTTTGACATTCTTTTTGCATGGATGAGTGCAGCAGACTCTTTGCAAAGCTGCAGCACCTTCCGCCGGTGACAAAGGACATGCACTATCGCAGACTTGCCATAGCCAATAATGAAGAGATGTTAAGCAGGAAATGATGTTGCAGGATGACTCATGACTAATGCGAAGCATTCTGAATGTGACACGACTACAGCCATGAGCACTTACCCCTAGGTAAAAATTTTGCATTATTTTTTCTCTGATTATTTCAGATCTTTCGGGAATTGGAAAGGTTGGGTGGGGACCCACCAGTCCAGACAATCATTGCGGTGGCAGAGAAGCAGATCAACACTCTGCTCAACGTGGCAGCAAAGAAGGCGGATAAGACCACTTTTGAGATGTTGGAAAGGGCAGAGGCATGCGACACTGAGGATCAGAAATGTGAGAGAAGAATGAAGAATTGGTGCCTTTTCACCCACAGTGTGCAAAGTGAAAATGATAACTGCTGCATGTTCTTGCAGTGCGGGTATGATGATGATTAGTGGTGAGGAGAGGGGGTAATGTTGGGATCGAGCGATGAGGAGAGAGGAAGGCCGCCGTTTCAGCCAAATTGTGCAACGATGCGAGAGTGCTTAGTTAGTAACAGTGCATGTGGGGATGGGGGGAGCAATTCAGCATAACAGATGAAACGTTTCAGAACAGCTGTTTTGAAGTTCCCGGTAGCAGATGATAAGGCAGGCGCTTAAAGCTTGGGGTCAATTAGGGCTCTCTCTTTCTCCGCGCGGTTTTTCCTCAACATTGCCCACCCGCGCCATGAGAGAAGAGAAGGCTTTCTGGGTTTTACCTTCTGCATAATTCTTTCGCTTTTTATAATTTATTGTTTGCTGCTTTGTTCCCATTGCAGTGATGACCACCCTGGCCTTCCTGCTCTTGCTGCCACGGACCGTGAGGGAGAAGCCGGATGCATTTGTCAAGGACACGGTAATGCAAACCTGTGCAGCGGTGCTTTCACAGCTACCTTTATTTTATTACTCGTAATGAATTCATGAACCACAATGCACGATTCTTATTTCCTCGCATTTATATGGTACTTTGTTCGAACACGGAACATCAGGCATACCATGCATGTGTATAGGATGGCTGGTCTGATAGGCTGTCACTATTACAATATTCTCCCATTTCTGCAGCTGCTCGTGTAATTGTTAGATTTTCGTATAAATATCTAATCCCAATAAAGCCACATTCTTAAGAGGAAAACAATTTTCATACTCGCCAACATCATCAAACGCAGCATCTCGCTGTTACCAGTAGCAATTTTGGAAAGGCTCTGTTTCTTGTTATAGAAGCAAAAAATAGTGTTCCCCTCACTTGTTAAGCTGAGTATACTCTAGTAATGTGAGTACATGGTAAAGGCTTCTATTTCAAAGCATTTTGGGTAGCTTCGGACACCCAATTGCAACTTTAACTCATTGATTGCTATTTCAACTACCATAAAGTTGCCAAGGCACGCCTACTCCTCGTGAATAGACGAACACTGAAAAATGTGGGCAAACTTTCGGATGATGTAAGCACAGTTTTGAAGAAAAAAGCAGTCAACATGCTGGAACATGTTACGGATGCACGCGCTGTACAAGGACAGGTACTGCAGGTCACAGATCCAGAAAACTATAGTATACTCCGCGTCACCTTACGGTGGACCAATCCGGCAGAGCAATGGTGTCATGTTACTTAGCGCTCCACACAGCGCGACTCTACCGTCACATCACGCATTCTCGACATCAGGCTGGATGCACTGACTCATAGTATCTGCTACAATTCATTTTAAGGTGAAATGGAGCTTAGCGTTCTATACTTGACTTTAAAGTTAGTATGACTAGCCAGCAGCCCCTGTGTGTATGCCGCATCATTTGTTAGAACACATGCGAATGAGCATCCCTGTATCGGGCGACAGCTTGCATCCCCCAGCTCGTAGCCAGGATTTTGGGGGACGGAGAGGAGGAGAGCAGGCCCCAGCAAAATGGAAAATTTTGGGAAAAGGGAGGGGAGGGCCTGGCCCCATCGCCCCCCCCCCCCCTGGCTACGTGCTTGGCGTCGCCTAGCGGATGGTGGCGAATACTATGGGTGCTAAAAGCCTCTGAAAAGCCTCCGTGGCTGTTGACAACCTGCCGTGTGAAACTGGTGTGCGTGTAACTGGTATACGGACCACTTGTTTTCTGTTTAGGGTCATTCCATGCCAAACACCCCAGGCATTGTGCCCGATCCTCTCAGATTTTCTAAAATGTGAATGGACTCCCTGAAATATTTTGGTCTAAAAATTTTTTTGCATGAAGTGTTGGCAATTTAAACTTTTAGAAAGCATGTGAAACTAGGTGCTGTTCAATAATTGATAAAAATTCAAATTTTTATGAAACACTGCACAAACTTGTTTGTATAATTTACAGAATTTGTGGTTTTCTATGCAATTAAGAATGTGTAATTTTAAATATTTAAAGCATCTGTTTTTAATTGAAAGAGAATGTGGAAATTACAACATTTCTTTATTTTTTTTAAATGTACTTACTTATCCTTGAGAAATATAAAACCTTTTATTGGATGCTTTATAGGTATACTATCCATGAAAGAGAAATTCAAAGCGGTCAACTAAATATTTTGCAAAAAACAAAAAAAAATTGGGGAAAAGTTTTTCGCATACACAGACGTTTATTTCATCCTGAGGTGCTCCAAGTGAAAATACAAAACATTGCGGTTTCGACCAACACGTTGATTTCGTTTTGTTTTTCAAACTTTAATCAAAATAATTTTTGTTGAAAGCAAAAAACGACTTTGTAGTTGAGCTTCCACACCACGACCCAGCGCCATCTCTTAAAGCTTCTTCACCGCAGAGCATGCCACCGTCGACATTATAACTGGGTGAAGCTACAGGTTAAGACTGAAACAATTTTTTTATGTCTTAATCGTGTTTCTTCATGGACAAGTCCGTACGAAGTTACGGTTCTGGTGGGTAGGCATTGAGTTTCCGGGTGCGGGGAGCTCCCGTCGGGTACAAAGGAGGGCGCAGCAGTCCTGGTATGCACTGGTGGCACTTCCGACTATCGCACAATATCCGCCGTTGCTTTCTATGCTGCCGGAAAGGCGGACAAGTGGAGGCGGAAAAAAGCAGAAGCATTTTTTTTTTTCACTGTAGATCTCATGTCAGCTACTACGTGAGGTGAGATGCTGTGCCGTGAGGAGGGATTGAGATGCAACGCTGCATGGGTAGTGTTGGGAGAGCTCAGCTCCAAAAATGTTTTTCTTGCTTTCAAAGGAATGAATTTTGATGAACCTTTCAGGAATAAAAGTCAATAAACACTTCTATCCAACCTAGTATGTTTTCAGCTTTTACTTGGACTACATAAAGAAAAACTAAATGGCTGACTCTGTCAAAAGCACACTTTTCTGTAATTTGAGAATTCTTGTTCTTGCAAGGATTATAGAAGGGTATCTATTTACCTACAAATATGTACGAACCGTACAAACACCTTGCAGAAAAACACTGAAATTGCGGAAAAGTGTGCTTGTGGCGCACTATCAGCCATTTTTTTTTTATGTAGTCCAAGTAAAGGCTTAAAATATACTGGGTTGGATAGAAGCATTTATTGTCTTCTGTTCCTGAAGGGTTTATCAAAATTAATTTCTTTTAAAGCAAGAAAACCATTTTTGGAGCTGAGCTTTCACGACACAGCACGTCACCTCACGTAGTAGCTGATATGAGATTTATGATCAAACAAATGCTTCCGCTTTCTGCCGCTTCTACTTGTCCGCCTTTTCGGCAGCATAGAAAGCAACAGCAGAAATCGTGTGCATACAAGGCCACCAGTGCATACAAGGCCTGCTGCGCCTTCCTTTTTTACCTGACGGCAACTCCCCACACTTGGAAACTGAATGGCTACTCAGCGGGAGGTGACCTTTCAGTGTTTAAATTTTGTACTTTTCGGTGTCTATTTCCAATGTCAACCAGAAACAGGTTTATCGGGACTTATGCCATAATGGCGAATGCACATCTACAGCGTTTCTCCAAAGCAGCCTCGTGTACAGTTTGGGGTTAATGGAAATAAAACTTCTGACAAAGGTAAATTGCTGTGAAACTGGGTTTACCTTACTCAAGCAGGGGTTCCAATTCGGTGTTTTTCAGTTTCCATCGATTTCGAGAAAAACCTTTCGAGGGTTACTTCTCAGTGTTCCTTGGTATATACCGAAGACACGAAACCCTAATCATAGTGTCGACGGTGGCGTGCTGCGCGGTGAAGAGGCTTTAAAGGGGCACTCTGGAGTGTTCTGATATGGTCTTTATGGTTGTAACTCAATCTGCGTGCTCTTGGATCCAAAAAATAAAAAGCTTAATCGTGCAGCTTCTTTTTTTTTATAAAATGTGATCAGAGATTGCAAATCTCAGACCTACGGATAGCACCACCAATCCCGGCTGAATGTGGTCGAACAACGAGCGGTGCTCGTTAGCCAATCGCGAGCGAGGGCTTTCCATGAGGAAGAGCAGGACTGGTCGGCGGCTCGTCCGCATGGGATGCCATCGCTCGTTATAGGCTGATGAGCGCAGTTCGTCGTTGGACCACATTTGGCTGGGTTGTGTGACGCCACTGTAGGACTGAGACTCGCTATCTTTAATCACGCTTATAATAGGCAAATAAGCCGCACATGCAGAGTGAGTTACAGCCATAACTAAGCCACCTTAGAACACTCCGGAGTGCACCTTTAAGAGATAGTGCTGGGTCATGGTGCGAAAGCTCAACTTCAGAAAAGGTTTAACTTATATTGATTAAACCTTGAGAAAAAAGGGAAATCAACGCCTCTATCAAACCCACTATGTTTTGTATTTTTACTTGAGGGTGAAATAAATTACTGTTTATGCTCAAAAAATGGTTTTCACAAATTTTGAATTTTTTTTCTGCAAGGTATTTAGTTGAGTGGTTTCATATTTCCCAAGAGTAAGTTCATTCACTTTTAAAACAATAAAGAAATGTTCTAACTTTCACATTACATTTTAATTAAAAACAAATACCTTGATTCTTAAAAATTATGCATTCTTGATTGCATTGCAGGCCACAAGCTGTATAAATGATAAAAAAACGAGTGTTTTATTAAATGCCTGAATTTTCATCAATTATTGAATAACACCTAGTTTCAGACACTTCCTAAAAGTTTAAATTGTAGGTAAACAGCATGAATTTTTTTTTGGACAATCAGAGAGGGTCGAGCGCAATATCTGGGACGTTTGGCATAAAAGTTTTCTCTATTCTACTCTTTGAATTTCCAATTTTCTGATTTAGACACAATTTGCTGGCATATAAAACGGCAAG
Source organism: Ixodes persulcatus (assembly GCA_013358835.2). NCBI lineage: Eukaryota > Metazoa > Arthropoda > Arachnida > Ixodida > Ixodidae > Ixodes > Ixodes persulcatus. The sequence goes on from JABSTQ010009029.1 coordinate 8,478, forward strand.
AAAAAATTGTGGAAACTCGCCTGTGGCACTTCTTTGCTTTGCATATGTTAATTGCGGCCATGCAGTTGCGATAAAAGAGGCACTGCTCGGCCTGTCATATTTCGGCATTCCTCTAACCTACCGAGTTTCAAAACTCGGAGCTTTTAACACAGGGCATTACAGCAGAATGTATGAATATTTAGTCAGGAAAATTACTTCAGCAATCTTTTGGGGGTGAGCGTGCATTTGGAACTTTACGACATGTAAACAGCCCAATGTTTTAGCACCAACAGATTTTTTTTTTTACGTATGATTTCAGGCGCCAACGTTCTCCAAGTACCCTTGTGTTGTCTGGGACGGTGCTCTGGACAGCCCTGGGCCCTGCATGGTGCAGGTCGAAAATCAGCTGCTCAAGGTCGACCACCCAGTGCATGCGATTCTGGTCGCATTCTGCCTGCACTGGGTGGTTGACATGTGCTACCAGCCTGCCGCTAGGGGCTTCTATACGCTTGTTGAGCACCTGCTGGGGCTGACGGCCACAAAGCCAGCAGGAATGGTGCTGACGACACTTTCAGCAATGAAAGATGCATTGAAAAAGAAATAAAATCGCTGCAGTCGAGTAAAGTGACAACTTAGGCAAACAGTGTCTTCTTATTTCGTGATGATATACAGTGGCAGTGTATAACCACTTGAAACTTTGTGTTATCAGGTGGGAGATTCCTTCGTAGAGGGAAGAGTTTTTATCCACCAGCAGAAATGGTTAGAAAATTTTCCTTCGAAGTGGAGGGAATTTTCATCGTTAGTTGAAATAAGTGGGAATTTTTCTCCTGTCAAGATGGGGAAAATTTCCTCTGTAGCCAAGATATCGGTGGGAATTTTCCTTCCTCCTGAAGAGAGGAAATTTCCACCTTACCAAAGAAATAGGTGGCAACTTTCGTCCTTTCCGAAAAGGGGAAATTCCCTCCCTAAGAAAGAAATAGGTGGGAATACTCCCCCGTTCTGAAGAGAGGAAATTTCGACCATACTGGAAAAACGGGTGGTGATTTTCCTCCCTCCTCAAGAGTGGAAATTTCTACCTTTCCAAAGGAATAGGTGGAAAATTTCCTCCCCATTTAATGGGGGAAATTTCCTCCCTAAGAAAGAAATAGGTGGGAATACTCCCCCGTTCTGAAGAGAGGAAATTTCGACCATACTGGAAACACGGGTGGCGATTTTCCTCCCTCCTGAAAAGTGGAAATTTCCACCTTTCCAAAGAAATAGGTGGAAAATTTCCTCCCCATTGAATAGGGGAAATTTCCCCCATTCGATGGGGAGGAAATTTCCTCCCCATTGAATGGGGAAAATTTCCTCCCTTTTGTAGGGTGGCAAATTTCCTCCTTTTAGAGAGTAACATAGTGGACATCTCATTTCCTCCCTTTAGGGAGGGAGTGCTACTCCCTTTTTTTAGAGTGTGCTTGTGGAAATGCGAAGACGCTGCCAGACGACCAACGCGTTCGTCACCTCCTCGCAGCCCCTATTGCGACCGCCGCCCATACACCACGTGACCCCAATGAACCAGTTGGAAACCCCTTTTAATCTAGGCTCGCTAAAACGTTTGGGGACCGCCGACTCGCATGCTGGCTGCAACGCCCCTAGCCATCCCCAAACTTTTCATTGCGGTATTTTGATCGCAAAATCTTCACCGCGGAATTCTCGTGCCCGACCCATTTAATGGGTGAAACGTGCTCGGTTCATGTAGTTGTCAAAGAGGAAAAAAAAAATAAAATCATACACGTTGTGATAAAAAAAAAAATGGTGTGTCTATAATTATTAGTGATGGTCCGAATCTGCCCTACTTCAGATTCGACAAAGTTTCGCGCATCCCTAACATTTGAAGTGAAGTTCGGCAAAGATGCGGCAAAAATTAGGTAAATGTGTGCGCACGCGCAATAGTGCGAAGAGCGCCATGGATTGCAAATTGCCGCCGTTCGCACGAGCGGTTAACACCGTATGTTCAAGGACTACCAGCGGTTACGACGAACTGCGGAGTAAGCAGCATAATACCTGTGTTTATCAGCCTTGAAGTGGGGTTTTCATTAATATGTTCAGCCTCAAGAACAGAAAAAAGATCGACCAGGATTCGACCCAGTCCACTGCGCAAGGGACAAATGATGCGGTACATTCTGGATAACGTGATTTTGATTTGAACTTTCCAATGATGATACAATGCAGTTACAACATTGACTGAGAAGTACTTTAAAGCACTCCCCTCAATTCGCAATTCTGTTTCCGGCTTAGAAGGAGGTTGTGCCAAAAGAAAATAATATATCTTTTTAATTAGGATCTATAGTTGAACGTGAGCGCGTTGGTTTTGATTACTTGTTACAACTTCCTGAGTTTCTCATGCCGACACCCCCCCCTCCCCCCTTTCTTGTTGTACTAGGCTAACCGATCCTCGCTCCTGCAGCTCCAACCGTCTCCCCTCCTCTCCCTCCCGTGTTTAACTTTTTCTTTCCTTCCCCTTTCCCTCATGGTCCACCGATCTCGACGCCAGCATCTCATAAAAACGCTACATGTTGTTGAAAGTCGAAAGATGTCCGTCCTTGTCCGTCCTTTTTGTTTATTCTTTCTGTAACAAGTAATTAGAATCATTTCGCGTTTTTTTTTTATCCTCATAACACGAAACACACAACTATCATGATCGACGTTGCACATCCGGCATTCCTAACTCTTTTCATTTTTCTAAACGATTGTGAGTGTCCTAACATCAGAAATCGGCATTTTAAAAGTAACAAACGAGACGTCGAGAATATGGGACGTACACTTCCATCCGAACCTGGCGTCAAGTGACAAAAATCGAAAAACATGCATAAACCTGCAAAAATATTGTTAAATATATTTTTATTTTAAGAATACCTCGGTTTAGATCTGTGTGTCATAGCAGGGGTGGTTACATATATTATTGATACGATATGCTTACGAGCTCTTTCTCATGGCAGAAGCAACTGTCTCAAAAAAATATCAAGTGACGGAAGGGTTACCATTTTGTTAGGCAAAGAATTCCATTCGTTCAATGCCCGAGTGAAAGAAGAATATTTGAAGACATCACACTTAATTCTATATTGTTTAAACAGCTCTAGTATATTTTAATCAAGCCGACAGTATTCTTGAAAATTCGATGTATCTATCACTATTGACATTGAAGATTCCATTAATAAAAGAATATAAATTTCTCAAACTGCTTATTTTCGCTCTTTCCTCCAATTGCTGGATATCGAATTGTTCCAGTAAACTTGACGCAAGCACAGTATATCTTAAGTTATTGGATATAAATCTCCCAGCCAGTACTCCTTATGCTGGCAGCTAAACATGCGTGCCTGGCATACAGATGCAGCATAATTAATTGCACTCGGAGCAATTTGTTTGCTATAATGTCGATGTCTTCTTACTCTGTATTTTGGTTGTCTAATGGTGTGAGAATAGTGATCTGAAGACTTGTTCTTGTTTACTTTTAGAAGGAGCATGTTTTTATGATGTGACGTAAATGAATGAACAGAGATTTTTGTTTCACTTACAAAAGCCCATGCAAACATGAAGTATTCGGTCGATGGGAAAGCTTCCCGAACGCGGCGAAGCACGCAGCCTGGCAGCCTCTGGCGATTGCCTTCTCCCGGGAAGCTCCACACCTACGACACGAAGAGCCTGTAGCTTGTATATCTTGCCTTTAAAGGGACACTGACACCCAACAAAAATTAATTTTAATTTTTTCCAGGCGCTTCATTACCGTGTTAGAAAGACTACCCAATCAATATTTTGCAACAAAGTCACGTATACCTTTTATAAAGTAAAAAAAACGCAACTGCTCGAAACCGAAACCGTAGCTGGACTGCGAAAGAAGAAATGCAGATGAAGAGTAAGTTATCGGATGTTGTGTCTAAAACATAGAAAACGGCTTTTGATCACGGAGAAGAGAGTGACCGCGACTCAAACCGGCCAGGTCTCGTTTGGCGGTTTTCGGGCGGAAAGAAAACGAATTTCGAGCCGCAAATTGTTTTCTGGGTAGTCGGGCTCTCATGTGCCATGCACATACAAAAACTTTGGCGAGCTTACCCTGACAGTGTCAATTTAATATCAGCATTATTCATTGCACCTGGTGTTCCCAGCATGTGTGCCTCATCCCGAACATATAAAACAGCTATAATTTCCTCCTACAACGAAGTCAAAGCTACTGGCGCGAGCTAGTGGACTGGTCTCGCGGTTCATCTCGTGCAAACAGGACGCCAGAAAGACTCACACACTAGCAATAGTAGCTTTGGTAGCACTCCACACTGAGTATGAAACGCTATGCTGTTATGTCGTAATATGCGGAGGGCGATCAACTCGCGACACTAGCTCCTAGAAAAAAGATGTGCTCGAGCATAAATCCCGCACTCGTGCTATGAAGGTTACAGGAACGTGCTCCCAGCTTCAAGAAGTGGCCTTGGATGCACGGATGTTTGTACGCCGGGAAACCCGCCAAAAGTCACGAGCGCGCGCTTCGTAACCTTCAAGGGCTACAAGTGAGGCAGAGTGAAGACTGTCTCCAGCGTTTGTTGTTTATGCACTCCACGTGTATCGCAGTATAGACGATTCCAAAACAGGGCCTCTGGCGGCCGAAATGCTCCTTCTCGTGTGACCAAGCACGCGCAATTACAGGCCTCTTAAAGGGGCACTGACACGTCAAAATCCTTTTTTTTATCCGAAACGATTGAAAACGATGCCTGGACATTGCCCCCAAAACTCGAAAGTTGAGAATTCAGTAGTTGTGAAGTAAAAAAACAATTTCCGAATGCCGAATTTGAATTTCCCGCGTGATCCGCGCCAGTGCAGTGACGTCAAATATTGAGCGATCCTGCGAGTCAAGTTTCTTCCGCGCCTTCGCTCCGAAACGCCGTTGCCGCAGCGACTCGAAGCGAGGAGGTGAGGAGCGGGAAAGAAGGGCGCCGGCGTACCGGGAAAAACCGATTTTCTCCGTGCGTGTTGTGCTGCCTATCGCTGCGAGCAGACGACGCTGCCCCGGCGGAGTCACACACGAGACTGCGAAACACAGACACCAAACCCACTTGTTTACACCGTCTGTCCATTTCCTTTTCAAATTCTGAGAGGTCGTAGGGACCTAAAAGAGACCACTTCGTCCGATTCCCTGACTCACTGATCAACCTCTGCTCCATGTGTCGAGCGCCGCCATGTTTTCCGAGGGACGATAAAAATCCAGGAGGCGACATCACACCGGATTACGATTTTCGGTATTTCAAAAAGAAAGGCCATCGTGCGTTCGCAATTGCGTTGAAAAACATGTTTTACGACTGCCTTTATTGAATGTTTTAGAAATGTCGCCTTCAAAGCTTCTAACTTTTATAAAGATTGATGTCACAAATCAAAGGAAACGAGGAGGTGAGGAGCGGGAGAAAAGAGCTCCAAAAATAAAAAGCCGCGCGCGAGCATGGGGAATATTTTTTTTCGCGATGCGGTATTCTTTTGCGTGTCTAAGACTACAACTTGCATCGTTTTAGACAATAAAAATATACGACCTTTGGGGTGTCAGTGCGCCTTTAAGGCTTTCTTCACGAGCAAGCTGCACGTGCTTGCACGCATGGAGGACCAGTCTGGGCGCTTGACTTGCAAACGTCTATATCGGTGTGTCGTGTCGCACATGACGACATGAACTTCGAGTAGATCCCTGCGGAGGCACAAAAGCGGGAACGTTTTGTGGCGCGTGGTGCAGCTTTTGCCTTGGAGCAGACCCATCACGGAAACTTCCGAATTATTTATTTATTTATTTAACAATACTGCAGGCCCCGTTAGGGCCCAGGCAGGAGTGTGTGTGTGGGGGGGGGGGGGGGAGGGAAGGGATGGCAGAGACACAAACACACACGTTCAACACAACACTGATACTAAATAGCATATATCATCGCAATCTCGAAAAAAATTCATCAGGGGTAGGGCTATCAACAGTGTTTTATTCTAAGCAATTCCATTCTACTATGGTCCTAGGAAAAAACAATTTTTTAAAAATATTGTTTGCGCTTTGGTATGGCTCTAAAAGACTTCCATGATTAAAGCGTGTATATCGGCGTGTGACGTGCTTTATGTAAAATGATGAATCTAAATTAAAATAATTATTCTTGATTAGGTACAAAAACTTCAATCTGAAATTTTTCCGGCGTGATGTCAAAGACTCCAACTCAAGTGATTTCAACATTTCTGATGGGCTGTCTAAGCGACGGTACCTATTGCATATAAATCGCGAAGCTAGCCTTTGAACTTTCTCTAATTCGTCCATGGCTTTTTGTGTACACGGATTCCAGACTACGCACGCGTATTCTAAAACTGGCCTAACACAGAGCTTGACGCTAGAAGGTGCCAGTGTAAGTTTGCGCCTTAGGGACCACAACGCTCGTCTCGCAGCAGCAGACATATTGGCAACATGTGTATTCAAGTTTAAACAGCTCGTAATTGTTACCCCAAGGTACTTAACTTCAGAGGCTTCTTTAACTTGAGTGCCATTAATTGTATAGGGAAAGTTCACTACAGTTTTATATTCGTAACCCTTAATAATGTACATTTCTCCAAGTTTAATGGCATTTGCCAATGTTCGCACCATGCATAGTGTCACGGTTTAGGGTCCAACCGTTGGATAAGGAGAAAAGAGTGCACGATATTGAAAGAGATAAAGGTATATTACATAAAGAGGGAAGCAAGAAGAGCACAAATAAACTAATCTACAAATGTACAAAAGTTAGCAATAGTCTCACGTATTTGTAGGCACTCGACGATCTGGTGCTCCGTCTGGGCTGTTGATGGTACAGCCCAGGTTGGTCAGGTCAGTTTGCGTCTTGAAATACCCGGTGGTGGTCTCTTTTCGTGTCACTGCCGAACTTCGCTGCCACTGGTTTTGGTCACCATCGAATCTGTCGCTCATAAACGCATTAGCACCCTTGTGGTTGCTCGGATCGCTGTCGAGAGTCCCACGCCAGCGTCGCGTCTATGCCGATGTCCCCTTTCCGCCTCTTCTGTGGTCGCCGAGCCTTCCCCGGGTCGTCGCCGGGTTCTTTTTATTGGCTTCGGGGCACCATCCAGAAGTTGCGCCTCTCTTCGGGTCGTCGCCGAAATCTGGGCTCCACTGCTTCGGATGATCGTGTTTCCTCTCGCCTCTTGTCCGCTTCTTCGTCCTATCGGACTAGCAGACCATACGGCAATGGCCCCGGCGGCAATCTAGGCGGCAGGATGGAGTGTCGCAGTGGTGCTGGAGCGTGGCCAGCCGCTAGTGCACTTGCCCCGGAGCGATGCCGAGGTCCAATCCTTGCCCAGAATGACCGCCTGCCGTTCCTCGATGCTCGCGCTTCTCTTCTTCTTCTTTCTTCTTCGTCGTGAAACGTGACACATAGACATTCTGACGATTATTTTCGAGAGCTAGCTGATCATTACGCGTTTCTACTTCTTTGTACAATATACAGTCGTCTGCAAACAACCGAACCCGAACTCTGTCATCTACGCTGTCAACTGTGTCGTTTATGTAGATGAGAAACAATATCAGTCCCAGAACCGATCCTTGTGGAACACCCGATGAAACGGATAACTGACTTGAAGATTGCTTATCTATTTCGATAAACTGGGAGCGGATTGAAAGTTACAACCGAACGAATTGGACTAGGTCGTTTTTTATACCGATTGCGTATAGCTTCTGCACTTGTTTATAATGTGGTACTTTATCGAAAGCCTTCGCGAAATCTAGAAAGATGGCGTCGACTTGCTTCCTTTTATTTAGGGCGAGGGCAAAATCATGTAAGGTTGTTACTAACTGCGTCACTGTTGATAGCCCTCGACGAAAGCCGTGCTGAGCACTGACTGGTAAGGAGATTATTTTCTTCCATTTAATCAGTAATGTGCCTGCACACTATGTGCTCCAGTGTTTTACAACAAACAGAAGTAAGGGATATAGGGCGATAATTAATAACACAAATCTTCGCCCCGCAGCTCCCGCCGCAGGAACACGCGTGGCAAATGCACGTGATCAGTAGATAGCAGCTACAAAATAGAAAAGGAGGAATGTTGAAAGAGTCCTACCAGCCTATATCACTGTCAGTGGGTTGCACAGCTTGCACTGCCCAGCTTGTCTGGAGACCGTACTCTCCACCACCATTGGCGCGGTGAGGAAACGCCGGCAGATCGAAGGCGAACGGAGACTCACTCAGAACGAACTCAAAATCCACGGTGCAGAGTTCGGAGCAGTTGCTGATGCTGTCCAAGTGAAACGCCTGCGCAATTTCTTTCCTAGAGGAGCGCTAGCCGCGCGTGCTAGCTCTTGCCATAGCCTTCCTGGCCTGTCTGGCAACAGTGACGTCACAGCAGCACCGCATGAGAAACCGAAACCTCGCGGCCGGAAGTCGGAATTATAGTTTCGGTATCGTCTTAATTTGTACTTTTGTAATTAACTACATTGTATTTCAAGATGTAAAGGACCATTTTAGTGAGGATGAATCGCCTGTTTTTAGAAAATACCACTAGCTTCGGTAGCTCAAGAAAACTGCTAACTATTCCTTTAAACTCTGAAATAAGCGTTCGACGTGAGCCCCGGTCAAACACAAATCTGTGTATTCACTAGTATTTATATAAAAGCTGCGACCTCAACTAACGCTTGACAACCCATGGGTCTCTCTGCTCCTTAACCCACACAGATCAAGGGCACCATGACCAGACTTGTACGTAATCCGTTACAAGTAACGAAGTTACTTGCAATCCTTTACATTTAACAGACATTTTGTGAGGGAATAATTACATAATTCAGAAAGTAATTGTAGAGTAATTTACTTCTTTTTTACGTAACGGAATTATTGTAATCCGTTACATTTTTGTCGTCATTCGCGGAAGAAAAATCTGGAAACTTTCAATATTGACGAAATAAATTGTAAACAACTTTTGTTTTCTTTTCTGCAGGGGTAAGCTTTACCGGAATCACACTGTCAGCTGCATTTACAAATCGCAAGGCGTGGCATTCTTTAGATGCTCAAAGCTGTTGTTCAGGTCACCGAAAACCTCGACTCAGATAGTTTTTTTTTGGTGGGTTGTTTGTTTGCAAGTTGTTACTCGTCAGCTTACTCGCCCACAACCAAGTGGGAAGCACACTGATGCAAAGAACTAGACTCTTCGTGCAAACAGTATTAGGCAACCTCCCGAGTTCAGAGTGTTTCCTTCCAACAAAAACAAATACAAAACAAAAACATCAAAGGGCACACAAACTGGTGTAGCGGATTTGTACGCGCCTTTTCTTTTTGTCATTTCACTCCTTCTTTGCAGGCTTCTGGCGGAGAGAGAGATAGAGAGATATATGTCTTCTTTGTATCAACTTCAGGGAACAAGGTAATCTACACTGGGTAGAAAAGCGAAGCTTGGTAGAGGCGTAGTTAGGACACAGCGTCTCCATGGGGTAACAGGATCTAGTTGACGTTTTGGGTTTAAAATGGGATGAGGAGGCCTTGCGAACACGTTGTTTTCTATCCACTCAGTTGCGCGTCCAGGTGGCAGCACCTATTCGGAAAAAGGTGGATTGAAAAGGTGTTGAGTGCAGCGGACGACATCTTCACATAGAAACGAGACAAGATGTTTGAGGAGACTTTTAAAGAGCCAGATGTTGCTCATGGTCACAAAAGTGTGAGTTTCGGCATCAATAATCGCTTCCATAACACTAGCGTTTTGTATCTTACTCTAGGAAAGTAAGGTTGAAGGTAACGCCGCCAAGGTAACGATTTACTTTTTGACTTAAAGGTCACTTGCTTTTACGGAAGAGTAATTGTAACTGTAAATCGTTACATTTAGCAATGAGTAATTGTAAATGTAAAAGCTTATTTTTTTTTACTAACGTGCACAACTCTGACCATGAGGCTACATTATAGGGGCGGTGCACGAAATAACCTAATCTCAAAACACCCATGTCAAAATCCACGCTGCAAAGTCCGCGTGTTATATCCCCCCGTCTTCAAAATCCTCGGCTTTCAGAACCCCCTTTCTTTTATCCCTTTATCAGTTCTCCTTGCTCCCCCCCCCCCCCCCCCCAAGTCCGGTTACAGGACGAAAGAAAAAAACAGAAAACTACCAACACAACTAGTTGACCTTAAAAAGCAAGAATTTTAAGAAAAATAAATAAAATATGACAGAACAATTAAGCACAAAAGAAGCGCAGCCTAGAGTTGACCTACACAAAGGTACCTCGAGAACCTTTGATGACTTCTGGGGGCAATGATACCATTGCTATCTGGGATGTTGAGGTCGTAGAGTTTGACACATTTTCTGCTTAAGGAACTTTCCACAGTGAATGTTTCCCAGTCGAGATCAAAATGCAGGAGATGATGGTCGAATTTCTAAAAAAATTAAAAAGGGGAGGACGCCGTACTAGTAGACGGATTCAAATATTTATTTCAGCGAAAGAATAAAAGTGAGAAGACTCCCTGTATTAGTCGTCAAATACGCAGTTGTCAAAAGGTAGAAAACATTTTATATGTACAGAGCTGTTAACGTTCGTATCGTTGCACGTTTCGCGGGTGCTCGTCGTCGTCCTCGTCTCTTTATGACCTCTCGTGCTCAGCAGGATGCTAACACTCGGCCATCCTGTGAAAAATTGACTCTGTTTTCTTCTTCGTCTTCGCAGTCGTCATGATCGTGTTCGTTGTCTAAGTCGAAGGTATAGTAGCGCTTCATCTTGTCAATCGGGACCGTAAACGTGTAGAAACGCTGAGTAACTGATCGGCCCGGAATGTCTTCTATACGATATGTGTCTTTTGGAAGCTTCTCCGTTACTACGTAGGGACCTTGAAACTTTCTTAAAAGCTTCCTTGAATGTCCTATTGGAAGTGATTCTCTCTCCATCACGACGATGTCTCCGGGCTCGAAGGACGAAGCGCTGCACCGCTTCTTATTGTAGCGACGTTGCTGTTTTTCCCGATCTGTACGAATGGCGTGTATGGCCACCTGTCGTCTTGTCGCCATCTTAGTTTCAGTTTCGTTGGTTTCGTCCCGTAGTGCATCTTCGAGGGTACCTCCCTTAAAATTTCTAAACTCGTAAGCGAACAGCAGCCGGAAGGGCGTCGTACGAGTGGCCTTCTGGAAAGTGTTGTTGAGACTCCACTGAACTTGTTCCAACAACTCGTACCAATCCCTGCCTTCAACGTCGGTGGTCAAAAGTGGCGATTGATGTAGTAACAACTCTATTGCACCGCTCCACTTGTCCATTCGCTCGCGGGTTTGCAGTAGAGTTCAGCACATGCTCAATGTTTAGTGCACGGCAACACCTCCGAAACGCATTACTTGTGTAAGCTCCACCTCTGTCTGTAGTAACCCTTGCTGGAGGGCCGAAAAGGCCAACGATGTTCTTCAGGAACAAAACAGTTGGTTGTGCGCTAGTGTTTCTTGTGAGTCTCAGCAGTACAAACTTGGTAAATGCATCCACAGCCACAATCAAATAAGTGTTCCCATGCCTGCTTCGTGGAAATTGTCCCAGGTGATCAATATGAATCGTGTGAAAAGGCAGGCCAACTTTCTCAATGGAATGCAACATTCCAGGCTTTCTGCCTGTTGGAGTCTTGTGATGAATACATTCTAGACACGATGCGATGTACCTGCAAACATATCGTTTCATTCTAGGAAACCAATACTTTTCCTGCATCTTCTTCAACTTTTTTTTTTAATCCCAGGTGTCCGAGATCGTCGTGGCAGCGCCGAACGACCTGCCAACGCATATTCTGCGCGACTACCCACGATACCTTCTGTGTTTCGTTTTTTTTTTTAAACAACGTCGCTCCGTAGCTCGTACTGTTCGTGCAGACGTTCGTCTTCCTTCGACCTTGCCGGCTTTCGTAATATGTCCCGTATCTTGTTGACCTCAGGGTCCTGACGTTGTACTGCTACCAACCAGTCGTCAAAATCAATCACTGTAGCTGGCAGGACGTGTAGACCATCACAAATAGCGACGTCTTCGGGTGGACCACTACTAGATCGGCTCAACTGGTCTTCGATTCAGGGAAGCGGGTATTTGTCCTTCTAAGTGACCCTGTTGAGTGCTTCGTTATCAATGCACAAACGTTCTTCGCCTGTCTTTTTCTTCACTACAAGCAACGGAGTGGCGTACTTGGACGAGGGGTCTCAAACTATACCCGCCTTTTTCAGCTCTTCAATAGCTTTGTTTACTCTCAGTCGCTGATTGTACGGTAGACGATACGGTCGAAAAGATACCGGATTCGCATCTTCTGCGATGTCAATTTTCATTTCGGCCTTGTTTGTGGTTCCCAACTTAAAGACATTATCCGCAAAACAATCACGATGCTCGATGATCAACTTGAGAAGTCGTTTGAATCCATCAGGTGTTAATGCGTTTCCCGTGCGCATATCTTCTGGCCTAAAAGGTATTAGGCATTTTGAAGATACAATGTGGTCGCAAGACGTTTCGTGTTCCTCGTGGCACCAAGAGCCCCGTGCAGTCATGTTTCCTTGCGTTACATGAAGAGCGGAATCCGAAACATTTAGGACTGGCAAGAATGAAGTCCCATCTTCGTCTACATGGATGATGCAGGAGGGCAAGCAATGCTCCTTACCCTCTTTCATGCGAAGTTGGGCATCGACGTAAACGTCGCCGTCTTTTTCGCCTCCCGCTGATAAGGTGACAATGCCAATGTACCCGGGAGGTATGACCGTTGACTCCTTTGCCCATAACGTGGCACGACGTGGTGGAAGGTTTGGAACGTTGATGCCTCTAAGTCGGCCGTCCTCGTCCTCAGCACTCTCGTTCTCTTCAAAAATTCGTAGAACGTTTTTACGTCTTATAACGGTAATGTGGGGCTGATCCGTAAACGGTTGGCCAACAAGTAGTGGAATCGCCTGGACATCCATGGAACGATGTAAATGGGCACTTCTGCACTGGCCTGATCGACGGTGAGCTGCGCTCGGGTGATTCCGCAAGGAATCACGTGACCAGAACCGTAGCCTCCAATTCTGCACGTTTCTGTAGGCTTCGTATATGCAATACCAAGGTAGTCGGCGTCCGCCTGACGAAGCGTAATGCATTGACTACCAAGGTCCAAGTATGCCTTAACTGACTTCCCGTCGATCAGTGCTTCTTGAAATTATTTCTCATTTCGTGCGCCAACTATTTCTTTACTTTCCAGGCAGTGTGTCTTCGGGAACGTTTCCTTGGTATTAAATCTGCAGTTGGCTACCGCTTGACCAACACGCTGGCATTTTTTGCATCGTTCCCGCTTTTGCGTTTCAGGACAGTGAATTGCAAAATGTCCGTAGTCGTTGCAGTTAAAGCATAATGACTCTCCGTTGTGGTTATATAAAGGCCTTCGTCGATTATTATCACCTGACTGGACTGCTGCCCGGGCGCCGATTTCGTTCCGCGCTTCAACTTGGTCATGCGATCCACCTGATGAAGGCTGACGTTCGTTTCGAGTGGGTGTTGCCATGACTACGGCGAGTCGGTCGTCTATACGCTTAAGGCACTCAAGCAATGACTCTGGCGTAGAGAAAGTTCCAACGCTTAAACTTCGCACCATCGCCTCGTCATCAAGACCGGTGACGACGTACTCAACAATTTGATCTTCAGGGAGTTGACAGAGACGGGCGAGGCTAACCTTTTCATGGAAGTACAATTCGATGTTCTCACCCTTTCGTCGTTTTCGAGCCACCATCTCCTGATGGCGACGCTGACAGCTTTTTACATCTGGAAACGATCTTATCCATTCGTCTTTCCACTCTTGCCATGATCGCTGTACGCTCGAAAGTCCATCATACCATGTCTTTGCAACTCCTTCCAGTTTCGTGATGGCAAAGCACGACGTCTGTCGATCACTCCACGCGTAGATTGTGGAAAGTTCGTCAACTTTTCTAATCCACTGTTTTACTGTGTGCGATGGAAACGCCACAGGATTGAAGACAGGTACAAGCTTTCCAGAGTCCGCAGGTGGTCGTGCGTCTTGAAGTGGCTGTTGGCTGGCAAGAAGAAGCGTAGCTATGCCGCTCATCGCCTCCCGCACGGCACTCTGGATAGCCGTTTGCAGCAGCGTAGCAAAGTCTTCATTTGATGCACGAAATTTCCTTGCCTGATGGTTCTCCAACGCATCAGTGACTCTGTCTGTGTTGTCGATACCAGCAGTCACAGCTACAGGATACGCTTCGTCGTGTGGCTGAAGGGATCGAGCGTTGTCCACGACAGCCTCGTTCGTGATTTCTCCGTCACCTGTTCTTTCGCAGGAACCTTGGTTTGTACCCGGCGGACGGCCTCGCAGGCGCTCCTTCTTTCGTAGATCGTGCCCGGTGCTGTCAGTCATCTCTAGAACGAGCTGGTCCGACGTGACACAGTTTCTACCGCTTTAAGAATCGTAGAAGAAAGCTTCTCACCGTGTCCAGGTCGCAAACTTGTTCATCCCACTTCTGACGTGTTAGTCGTCAAATACGCAGTTGTCAAAAGGTAGAAAACATTTTATATGTACAGAGCTGTTAACGTTCGTATCGTTGCACGTTTCGCGGGTGCTCGTCGTCGTCCTCGTCTTTTTATGACCTCTCGTGCTCAGCAGGATGCTAACACCTGGAGATGTGCCGAATACTGGGAATTGAACTGCAAAGCAGCGGTTCTCACGAAACAAGAAAAAGTAATCAAGAACACCCAAGGTAAGCAATTTTTTAATAGACTGTCTGATAGCTCTTTAGTTATCCTGAAGTGGGACTGAATTAATTACCCTAATTTAGCACTGTAATTTGCAATATTGTAGAGATATAAATTTCTGGCAAAAAATCACAAGGAACCAGTGCGTGTTGATTTGAAAATAAGAGCAGAGGTGTACGATTTCATTGATATTAGTCACCTACGAGTGCATTAGTAATTGCCAAAAAGTAATGCGCAGAAGATGAAAATAACGATTATAAAATAACACTCCTATAGTTTTAGTAATAACAGATGAAAAATTACAGGTTTAAATTATCACGCATCGAATATTCTGTGCGCCGAAAAGTCTGAGCCGACACTGAAAACGCGTACCGATCCGTGCGCCGCAAGACACGTAACCGAATCGTCCGCAGGTGCATAGCGGGGAAAGTCGGCACGGGGATATTGACACTCGGGGCAAACGAGACGGGGATTTGGAAAACGGGGATTTTGACACTCGGGGGAAATGGCAGAGGGGACTTTGGGACGGGGGAAATGAAATCGGGGGATTCGTGCTACAACCCATTTATAGAGCGCAGCTCCTAGGCGCCCGTTACGCGTTTGGCGCCGTCGGTGTCGGCGTAACCGCGTGTGTTACATTATGGGACGTCACAGACCTATACACCAATTCAATTTCCCGCTAAATTTAACGGGGAAAATGGAGTTAACCAAACTTGGTGTCACGCGCGTCACCTACGAACAAATTCAGTTTCCCCACTTTATTTATCGGGAAAATTGACGCCAAGTGACCTAAACACAAATTCAGTTAGCCCGCTAAATTTAGCGGGGAAAATTATGTCACATGACTCCATGTCTAGTGCCTTATACACAAAGCTAATTTTCCCGCTAAATATAGCGGGGAAACTGAGGCCAGATGACCACAACAGCAATTCAATTCCCTGCTAAATTCAGAAGGGAATTGGATTGGAGTTCACGAGGCAGAGGGTAGGGAGGGGGGAATGGAGGAGGGTATGGAGAGGAGCAGAGGAGTATACCGAGGAGGAAAGGGTACGGAGGAGGATGGCACAAAAGAGGAGGGTACGGAGGAGGAGGAGGACACGGAAGAGGAAAAGAAGAGGGTACGAAGGAGGGGAGGGTGCTCCTCCTCCCTACCCTCCCCTCTTCCTGGGTACGGAGAAGGCAGAGAGGAGGGGACGGAGGTCGGGAGGGTATGGAGCGCCTCCCCTCGTCCTCCCCCGTACGCTCCCATCATCCCCCATACCTTCGCCCCCTGTCCTCAAGAGCTGCGCTTTAATTCCGCATTACAGAGATTTGTATACGTCTTTCATTTTTTGTGCTGCTTGGTCGGTTCCATCGCATTCTAGCGTAGGCTGCGTATAAACTTAAAAAGAAACGTATGCAAAAAAAAAACGTTTTGAACAGCGTGGATAGAAAAAAGATACCATAACGTAAACTTACAAGAAACAAAAATTGGATTTATATTTACGGCGCGAAATGAATTTATAGTTGTTTCTCGCGAAAGCCTGCTGAAATGTGGCAACCAGCAGTCACGTGACTGGCCCCTACAATCACGTGGTGCTTGCGATCTGTCGAGAGCTTTATATGTGCTCTAAATTTACTTATTAATTATTGTTTCCTTTTTTGTGTTGCCTTTTTTTAACTAAATATTTCGGTGTTTGAGAAACAACAAGTATAAGGAAATTGTCGATTCCGTTTCTGACTCATACGACTCGAGCGGGAGCTGCGATTCCCCGGCAGCGCTCACCGCAGGCACATCGCTGTCCTCGGAGCTTTCCGCGGGGAGGTTTGCTGTTGTTCTTCGAGGCGTGTCCACGTAGAGTAGTCCTAGCTGCTTGAAGCTGTCAAGAAGTCTACGCTTCAACTCCGCATTCATTGCGAAAGACGCTGACTACCACTGCTACCCTCACCAGCACAGAACTCCAAGCACGCAGCGCGCGCTGAAGTTCAGCGGAAGTCGCACGAGGCCAACGAGGCTTGCGAACCTTTTTCACCCGAGCAGCCAACCCTACTAAAATATCCTGTACAAATGTATACCGGTCTATACCGGTTCATACCGGAGTCCTGTATTCTCGTATCGGAAACCGGTAGCTCTGTACCGCCGACCTGTAACCACGTACTGGTGAAGCCGATACGCCCTACCGGCTGCCCATACCATGTACAGGCGGCCGGTAAACACGCACTGGCAAAGCCGGTACGCCAGACCGGAAACCGGTAACCATGTACTGCGAAGCCGATACGCCGTACCGGTTTCCCATATCATGTACAGGCGGCGAGTGAACACGTACAGGCGAAGCCAGTGCGCCACACTGGTGGGCCGTAATAACGTACCGGTGGCCAGTAATCAATGCGCGGCCGCCAACAACCACGTATCGCAGCGACCGGTAACGCCTTACCGCCGCCGGCCCTTAAACCGGCGGTCGGTAACCTCGTACAGGCTCTACCTGTATACACCAAGCAATTAACGCAACGAGAAATTATCAGACATCGTCGGGAACGCGCGCGCCGCGAAACTGTGATAATTTTTTTATAAAGAATTTTATTCAGAAAATCACAAATTAGGCCATTTCAAATTTAACTGTTTCAGCTATCAAACTCAACCATTTTATGACATGCATATATAAAGTCATAAAATGCGAAAATGAAATCCATGGGAAGCGAAGCCGAGATAAACGGGAGTTTTCTTATCAGCATAGCTTTGAGCCCTGTATGCGGTAGTTTCGGTTTCGGTTTTTTCACATCGAATCGGATTGGATTCTGCAGCTGCAAGCCAGACTGCAGGATAACAACCAACGCCGGACAAACAATATTTTTTTAACATGAAATAAACTTAAAATTATATATTTTTATCATTTGAAATGTTTTAAAAATATTTTGAGTAATAATAGTACTAATATAAACTAAGGCAGAATGTTATTTTAATCCAATTAAAACCCTTACGAACCCACGCCGTGCACACCGCGCACGCCACGTGGCCAGTGCTCTGTACTTGAAAGACTACCGCCCCACCGTCATAGCCGTAAAGACCACCGTGCTCTGGACCAAAGCCGCATGGACGTTAGGGCTATCTCGACGGGTGTCTATTGGTGTCAATATGTAACTACACTCTTAGAAAAAAGGGGACCAAAAGGAGGTAACAGACCGCCTTTACCACCCTCCTCCCGGCCAGGGGTAAAGCGCCCCGCTTGATTACCTCCTCAGACGCAGCAGACACTAAGAATGCGGTGCTACCAGGTGAAGTTCGCCGCGAAGGGGCACTCAGGAGGCACATATTACCTCCCAGAGGGTGCACCTGTTTTGCACGGCCAAAGCCTAGGCGCTGCGATTGGCTGTGGAAAGGCGCAAACGAGTTCGCTAATTGGTCTCCTCGTATGGCACGTGATTCTTCGCGCTCCCGGGCGGCCGAGCGCCTGCTCGGCCGCCCGGGAGCGTCGAAGCTTTCCCCGCCGACGCGGCTGGTCGTGTCGGCATAACGGTCTTCCTTCTCGAATGTTCGACGGAGGCGTCCCTGCGCAGGAACGTTCTTTATTGTTCTGTTCGGCTCAGTCTCTTCTTACGAGGTCACCGAGAGAGCTGCATTGACTTCAGTCGAAGATCCAAGTTGTGTGCACCGTATGCAGGTAAGGAAATGTTCTGCGCGGTCGGCAGTTGGCGTCCGTTATGACCGCCCGGTAAGGCGACCCCCGTCTTCCTTAGACAAAGGGTTGGCGGACATGTTGGCACGTTTGAAGGCGTCAAGCGTTCGATAAAATTAGTATGTGGCGCGAACGCAGACACGGTTTAGACCATCGAAGTTCTTAAAGAGCAAGAATAGGAATGACTGTCGCTTGCACTAGCGCATATTTAGAAGGTTGACATACGCTAACCAGTGGCGTAGCCAGCAGCTTTTCCCGG
>JABSTQ010009030.1:0-31928 GCA_013358835.2 Ixodes persulcatus
TAAACGCGGTTTTGTTTTGAGCACAGCGAGTTGGTCTATACTCTATAGTCAGTGCCACTTTCTCGACACTCTTCTTGCAGCCACTTACAGTTCGGTGAGCAGGACCCTGAACGTAACGGGGGCTCGGTGCCTGCTCATGCCCAGGAGATCACCGAAAAGTATCTTCGACGACGAGCCCGGTTGAAGCGTGCCGACTGCAGCGCGTCTTCAACCAGGCTTTCGAGGACATCTTTGAAGGCGTTGGATTGGGTAGTTGGCGTAGGCGCTCTCGTCGGACGAAAAGCTCCCGCTTATCTTTGGCACGACTGCAACGTTAAGAAATGGCGTTTTCTTTTAATCTTCTTGTATTGGCGATTGGATTCACTGTGTATTTCATTAACGTGCTTTTGCGCCTATTACTTGGCCTGTTTAAAAAGCTTTGAGATTCCGCGAATTAGCCCAGTAACATTTGGTTGTCCAAGCGGAATAATGCTGTAATAGTTACGGAGTTTTAGTTATGCCCCACAGACGGCAACTACATTCAGTGACCAAGCTGTGGAGCTGCAGAAGTAGCAATTTAGCCAAATACATTTTAAAAAAAGTTATCGATTCCTTAGCTAAAAAAAAAGACGCCGTTATTGAGGTTCAAGCGTCTCATGATTTCAAAAAGACCAGCCAAATCTTAGTTCTAGCGCCTAAATGTAAAACGGCAGATAAGTGTTTGTAAAAGAATGGGTCTCTCGCAATTTATATGTGATACATTACACATAAGACAAATTTGTCTTAGGTCGTGACAAGCCGCGGTATTCAACCACCTTGTATGCTACTCGTTGTACGGATGGAGTATGTTTGGTCAGCTTTCTTTACGCAATTTGGTATACAGGATAATAATCAGCGAAACCATTATGACCGCCCACCAGTGTGTTAATGAGCCCACCGAATTGTTGGGCATCCGCCTTATCTACCACGTGACAATCTGGATGGTAATTAACGGCTGCGGGGATAAGAGGGATACTGTTTCGACTACGGGGGCGCGTATTGGGAAAGAGTGCTAATTTAGGCGATTTTGACAAAGGGCAAGTAGTGATGACCCGACGGCTGAGAACACGTATTTCGGAGACTACAGAGCTCGACGGGTGTTTGCGAGCTGCCGTCATTAGTACATATCAAAAGTGAAAGAACGACGGTGAAACTCTTAGTAGATGCTGAGGCGTTACACGTCCACGCCTCATCACAGATTTTGACGTCAGACGCTTTCCCGCTTGGTGAAGCAAAATAGGCGGCTACCTGCGGCCCAGCTGACAGCTAAATATAATGCGCTTCAATGTAGAAGTGTTTCTGAGGATACAGTTCATCAGATTTTGTTGTATATGGGACTCCGCAGCAGACGACCCTTGCAACTGTTTTGCATGGCGAATCATCACATTATTAGGTAGGTGGTCAAAACGGTTTGGCTGATCGGTGTATGTATGGCTGCCTGTAGTTTCATCAACCTCCTTGGGGACGTTGAAGATTCGCTTTAGGCTGTTGTTGATATTATCGCGAATAGCGAAAAGGGTAAAATAGAGAAAAGGGTAAAACTGAAAATAAAGGTTTAATCGGTAAACTTGTGCCAGTAACGAAAAAAATAACTAGCGTTGAGAAACAAACAGCAGCAAGCGTCGGAGGCGGCAGCAGCGAGTGTCGAGGTGTCGGAGTGACAGTTGGCTAGCGCGAGTGCGCGTCGGCAAGGTCACCCTGTGCTCTTTATCTATACTATATTCGGTATCTTGAACATTCGGCCTAGGATGTTCTAGCATCGACCACTCGAAGAATGACTCGGCAAGGTCAATTCGGCCTCCGTATCTATTCCACTTGGTATTTCGAACATTCGAATCGGACGTCGAACCATTGCGGTAAGAGTAAACGCGTATCTTCCAGGAGTACGGTAGCGTTACTTCCTGTACTCGGCAGTATATTGTTATTTTTTTATCAGCTTATTCGCCTTGCTTTATGAAGCTTATTGTCTGCTGTCATAGTTAGACTCTAGAGTAGATACTGCGCTTGCCACGGGCACAAGCCCGCCACTTTCCAAGTGCGCAAACACGTTGCGTGCGAAATAGGTTAACAAGCACGAACGGGTTCAGATCGCTGGTTGGTACATTCTGGCCTTTTGAAAACGGCATCCAGATCGTTGTGCTCTTATGAGATCCGAGATTGGTGTCATGTGCGCAGTTTACGCACTGCCTTACAAAACAAAACGTACGACGTTCTAGTGGCAGTAGTGGCGCAGTTCAAGAAGCACGTCATAAAACTAGGACTGCCGTAACCGCTAATGCCGTCCTAACACCGTCGTAGTAGTCGCTTACAAAAAATTGGTCGCCAACATCCTTTGGACCTCCTCGATCTACTGACTGTGTAACAACCTGCTAGGGACCTGCTATGGGAAGAAAACTTGCGGGACCATATACCTATATTACCTCTGTTTCCTAATGAAAGCAGGCTGTGAATATATAACTGTGGGTTTCTGGTACGTGAGCATCTTTACAGACAATTTTTATAGGCAATTCATTCAATTTAGTAGTGCCGCCTCGGTGGCTTCGAGGCAAAGCGCCGGCCTACGGATTCCCAGGTGGCGGGTTCGAATCCCGGCCGATGTGCCAGCAATCTCACGGAGGGTTATTGGGGAGAAGGCGCTGTGTAACCGAAATCATCCCTAGGTGTTCTGAAATAATTAACAGTCCTCCGCTTGGCGTGACAGCTGCCCGTCGTTTGTTTGGCACGTAAAAAACCCTATTGACTGTCAATTTAATAGTCTGATAGCGAAATACCGACATCTCTCATATGTGGCATATTTCTTAGGTGCCTACGCGCTAGACGAGTTTATAGTAGGGGTATGCGAATAATGCTGGGAATCGAATAGGCTAGCATCATCCCTAGAATTAACACTGTGAAAAATTCCTTACATCTGTTATTTACCTTCACTGTGAAGGCTATGAAAGATTCATCGCTATTTGTAAGCACTATTCGCACATCCATAGTTTATGCATTATTGCCTGGTATCATCGGTTTTTACCTGAGTCGTGCATCGCTTCGACGTCAGCGCAGTCACTAAGAGGGTTTCCTCCGTCTTCATATCCAGGATTTTGATTCGACTCAAAGCGTTCTGCGCACGAAGCCTGGTTACCAGGCATCTCGCAGTCGACGTCATCGCTGAGGCCCTGATTGCCGAAGCTGACGAACTCTGAAGCATGGGTGGTTTCGGAACGGTCCACATAATGAGGCTGCATGACATCAGTAAGCTCCCAATGGCTCTCCGTCTTGTATTGGAGTTTAGAGCGGAACCATCTCTGGATCTTCAGTGCAGCGTGGATTTCTTTTTTGGTATGTTCACATCAATACCTGCGCAGCGACATCAAGTATGCTGGCTACTAAATCTCGCTGATAAGTAACTTTGCCTTCCAGCGGAAGAATTTACGCAACGTTGATTTTGATTTGAAAAATATTACTTAAGTGTGATTTAAGACAGGTGCCTACTCCACCGCTCACGACATACAATCAGTAAAAATTCCGCAACTGCTTAGCTTTAGGAATGAAGTGCGGTCTCCAGTTCTAGTCCATAAACAGCGCGGAATCCAGAAGGTTGGGCAGAGCTGAACCATTGATCATCATTAATTTTAAGTTTCATAACCGGCTCTTTTCTGGTAGTCATTAATTACGTTCTAAAGTTTTGTAAAGATAGCTTTCAAAAACGAAGGCTGAGACAGGACAGGTTTATTACAAACAGATGTCTTACGGAACATGCCGGAGGTCGAGCTTACTCCCGGTGATCCTTTGATGACTTCTTCATCGCTTTTCTCGCTTCCATCGATACGTCTTTCCGGAGATCCGTCGGTGTCTCCAAAAATAGACAATTGAAGGAAATGGAACAATCGGTGTAAGCATGGAGGTCGCTTTGTGGGTATATTGAAGTTATACAGTATTGCGTGCCGCAGTCCAAATAGTGTTTCTCACATACAAGACAGAGGAACCATTGAACTTTTTTTATAATTATGTAGTTCAGATGACAACAAGCGTAATGATTGTTCTTCATGATTATTGCAGATTGAATAAGATGAGTTCTTAGTCATCAACGAATAAAACATCGTTCGACAGATGTCGTAAAATATCTATCCTCTTGTTGGCTTTGCCGAAAAATCTCCTATTCTGAGCTGACTTAGACAAATCAGATAATTTCTGATTTCACTGGTGGTTGGTTCGCCGAGTATAAAACATGCAGCACTACTTTACTGGTCATACCTAAACAAACCGTCATACATGCAATATGTTTTTTTGGTAAATCCCCTTGCAATTGTCCGTGTATGAAGACACATACCACGACTCGCGACGAGAACGCCATCAGTTCTCGCTAGGGGCACATGATCGTTAACAACGAGCCAATAGGAGCGAGGCGCCTCCCGGTAGAGAGCCCAGTGGAGGCGATGGCACTAGTACAATGATCACCAAACTTCGGGATGTACCCAAGTCAATTAAATCCGCCAAGTTTGGCGGGCAATGCTTCTACGGCCAAATTTAGCGGATATAGCTGGCATGACTCACGGAGATGTAACACACCGAACCTCTTAAGCAATAGCAAGTGAACGACTACACAGTGCATACCAAACGTACTATCGCGGACAATATGAGCTGAAACAGTTCTTCAAGCTTTTTTGGCTTACCGTGGCTAGCGATATGAGCTAGAACAAGCAAAGGGCGACTAGGTAGTACAAATTACGCTCTCTCACGTCTACCGTTTGCGCCTCGGGAGTAAACAGGTATGGCTCGCGGCGGGTGAGTGGACACATTCAATCACCCCCCCCCCCCCCCCCTTCCCTTGCCGCTCTGCCCCTCCAGTCGCTGACTGCTAGACAGCGTGGTCTCTACAGCCTGGTCGCCGTTTGCGCAATCTAGGTCATATCGCTACGCACTGTACGTGCCAATTGATGAGAAAGCCGTGCTCCCAACTAGGAATGAAATAGCAAGTTTAGGTCCCAGATACTTCTCAACAAAATCTTGTGGGGACCGCAGATGCGGAAGAAGACTACGTCAGGTGTTTCAGCTCGTAATGGTATTGGGTACATGGCGCAACACTGTTAGCGGAAATATGGAATAATTAGATTTCATGTTTCTTTTTTTATAGAATCAAAATGCCGTCATCAAAACTATACCTGTATAGTTTGAAGTGGTCGATTGGGGCGCTAACTGAACTGCAAAAAACTAAAAAGTGCCGATGTTGTATTTACGCTAATAGCGTATCGATCTGTGGTGAACAACCGGCAAGTTTGCCCGGGGGCGACATGTTCTCTTTGCGCATGACGCAGCACCGACTGTACTGACGCCGCGCGCAGAGCAAGCACCGTCGAGCCAATTTTGTTGCTTTTTGGCTACATATTCGCTTCGTAAAGACCGGTTTTGACATTCCCCATACATTTGGAAACTATAGTCGGTGACAGGTCAAGAACGAAGTGGAAGCTCCTCCCACCCCTTTCCAGTTTAGCAGAGCGAACACTGGAGAGGAGGCGACCTCCTCTCCACCGTTCGCTCTGCTGAAGTGGAAAGGGGTGGGAGGAGCTTCTACTTTGTTCTTGACCTGTCACAGGCTATAGTTACGAATCGTTTTTTTTTTATTAGGGTACAGATTATAACTGTTGTTCAAATGTTTAAGGTACGTGTTACAAGCCAGTATTGAAAACAAATTCAACGGCGTTTCGATGGCTCTGCTTTGTGCTTAACCGCCATGTACTGCCAAGAGATAAACTCTACATATGTGGAACGCGGGATAATAAACTTATCAATACTCGAGAAAGAAAACCAACAACCACAAAAACATAAAAAAATGCTCGAGAAACGGCAGCTGTCTGTGCGTTAATTATAAAAATAAACCTGCGTACGTATTTTGCCCTGGTTTCAGATGTCCAGAGTCCGCAAGTGTGGTTAGAGAAGACAATTATAGGAGGTAAGTACAACGTAAAAAAAAGTTGTTCAACTGAGTTAGCGGTCGAAGAGTGATGAAATAGTCTGTTTAGCAGAAAAAAAAGGAAAACAGCGAAGATTAACTAGATGATAGCGAGAGCGAAAAACATATAAAAACACAGATGAACGTTTTCTTTAGTAAGACAGTAAGAGGATAAGAGAGAGGACGTGCCCCAGTTTAAGAAATTTAATTTAATTTCTTAAACTGGGGAAAAACTGAGATGGGAACTTAGCTGTGGTTGATGAATCAATGCAATTTGGAAGATGCATGTCTCCCAAAAAGGGTGGCCGAGACGTTAACCGCCCTGTCAGTTTAGTAGTAAAATACAATGTAAACAAATAAGTTACATTAACAAAAGTTAGTTACACAGGAAGTTCTCGAGAAAAGAGAATACCCGTTTTTCGGCTTGGGTAAATAAACTATGCATCGCAGAAAACTCCGACATCGTGAGAATGTGACACTAACGGTAAGATAAAATGCGAACGTTCGAGAACATGACGTTGCCAAGATCACAAGAAGATAATTTTGAAAAACAAAGTTTACTTATGGGTCAAAATCCACTTAAGCCTAATATCGTCAAGACGATAAATGTCATCGTGGGCACCTGCATCGTCTATTGCAGTGAAAAAAAAAAAAGGCTTGTGAGCAAGAAAGAAAATAATGTTTTCTTTTTTATTGACATTTATTGACATTTAAGAAAAAGGGAAACTGCGAAGATTAACGAGATGATGGCGAGACCGAAAAACATATACAAAAATGCATATGAATGTTTTCTTGAGTAAGACAGTAAGAGGGTAAGAGACAGTCTTTTACTGGTGTGAATCCCACAAGTGTCCACAATGTCGAGTTCGTTTTGACGATATTAGGCTTAGGTGAACGTCGGCTCTTACAGAACTCTTATTTTTCTTAATTATATCTTGGTCCAGGTAACCTCATGCCCTCAAAATTTCGCGTTCTCTCCGAACCGCTAGCTTCACATTCTCACAGAGTGTGAGCCTTCTGCGATGTATAATTTATTTACGACGCCCGAAAACCCGCTACTGTTTTCTCAAGACGATTTCTGTATAAACTTTTAAATTGCTAACACGTCAAGTATAATTTTTCGTCGAGGTTTGTGTTCAGTTCGTTTATGATCAAAGTTTATATTAAAAACGCAAGCATATTTTATAAAATTTGGAGAATTCAGATAAGCTCATAACACTAATATCCGCCTTGCAGTTGCATGGGGAAAGCTCAAACATGGGTATGGTGTACGGGCCGTATGTCTCTCCTAACCCCAGTTATAACAACTGCTGATTAAGGCAACTTAAACTTTGACAATTGGCTCACAGAATTAACAATTCCCCTTAACATGACACATTTTCAAGTGAAGACCTGCTTTGATTGTGATTATTTAGGTGATAAAAATATTTTAACAATACGTACAGGTCCCCTCAAAGTAAAACGGAGCGCCGGAGTGGCGACCAAACTGCATCGCCGCGCTATCTAGAGGCGCCGGCTGGAACTGAGAGGTGCCGTCTGCGCATGCGCGCGTGTCGTTCGCGGTGTCCTCTGTTTTTCTCGTTTGATCCTCGCATTATCGGCGTCTCGATCTGCCAAACGCTGTTCCGATAAACACCGCTAGGTGTTCGGCTCACACGCGGAGATAACGCTGAGGGCAAGTGGGAAAGGGCCAGTGCTGTTGATGAGCACCGCACCTTATGCTATCAGGCGTCGATTTTACGAAGATCGTGCGCCGCTCGTACCTCCGATAACGTGTCGGTTGGAAGAAAAAAACGGAGGCCCCAGCGGAAGGCACGTTCGCATGCGCAGATGTAGCCTATCAGTTGCAGCCGGCGCTGCTAGATAGCGCGGCGATGCAGTTTGGTCGCCGCTCCGGCGCTCCGTTTTACTTTGAGGGGACCTGTACAAGAGTACAAAACAGCCCATTTCACATTTCGTAAAAAGAATTGAAGACAATTTTTGTCTATAATTATCTCAAACGGGAAGAACTATCGCCCTTGAATATGCCACTGTGAAACAACAGGTCATGAACTCTTCAGCTAATGAAAGACATACTTTATCAGTCATGAAACGTTAGTACAGCGTTTATGACGCATCAAGCTTCACAAGCCATGACTAGCTCAAGTGATTCAAAATGTATAGGCGTGAATTTCGGGTTAGTTTCTTTTATTCAATTCACATGACGTCACACCAGCTGCCAATGATGTGAACGTGCTGCTGAGCGAGTGTACCTCCTGTCTTATACATTCCGCACCACAAATTTGTTATCCTTGTGAAAAAGAGGTCGGAATGATTATAATTACAAACAAAACCCCAGACTAGGGAAGAAAAGGGAGACAGGACAAAAACTCTAAAAAGGGGAAAAAGGGGAACTCTAAAGAGCGACTACTAGTATGTGCTATATTACACATTAGGTAAAAGTCATGTATTTTAAATGTCTCTTTCATCCTAAAGGCTTACCTAGTAAGATTCCTTTAGGCTGACTTTGATGATTCAAAGTTTGACAAGTTTTTCTACTGTAAATTTTACAAATGTTACACCATAAAAAAAAAGGAAGAAAAATTCGAATTTTCTTTAAAATAAGAGCAATGCTTCTGTCTTCAAAGGGCGTTTCGTTTCAAATCAAGTACTCGAACATAAGGTTTCAAAAATCCTAAGAAGTATTCGCGAACGCGAGAAATGTAGATGGTTGTGCGCCCGTAGGACTATACCTCGTAGCACCGGAGTCCAAGAACCGGCCGACACGTCCGACTCCCTCGTAGTCAACAATGGTTCCGGCGACTGCCACGGTTCTAGATTCATCGTCGTCTTCTTCCGGATACATGAGCTGCGATGTTCGACGAAATGTCTTTTAGCTGAATTCACATCACTGCATACATTCACTGAACGCTTAGCGAACGCCGGGTGTGACTATGAAGGAGAATCTTATACAGAGAGCAGGTCATCTGCTTCTTGCGCAGGAGTTACAGTGACGTCGGACCAACACCGAGCGCTGATTGGCTTTGATTGAAAAGATAGTGGGTAGACCTCAATGATAGGTGCCTTGAGGTTTGCCCACTATTTTTTTCAATCAGCCAATAAGAGCTCGGCGTTCTGACATCATTGCAAACCCTGTGCAAGAAGCAGACGAAATTGCGCTCCGTATTACCTCTGAGCAGTCGATCAGACTGCGGCATCCGCCGATAAGAATATGGAAGAAGGAATCCCAAAACAAGAAGCGTGATACCGAAGGTTTGGTGTGCAATTGGCCCCCCGTAAGTGATGACGTCACAATGTGGTGCTCTGCTCCAAACTAAGCGTTGCTAGGGCCGTTGTTATGGACAAAGGCATTGGGCCCGATGTGAGGTTAGAAATTGTCTGATAAAAATAGCACATTTGTTTTGTAGGAATTGTGCCGTTCCATTTCCTAACCCCGAAAAAATTTTTTTTTGTCGTCTCAGTGCCATAAAATGTTGACAACTAAACGCCCGTAATAAAATTTCGCAACTTGTTTTTTCTTGCTAGAAGACCACATGATGGCTTCGCAGGTTCAGTGGTCCTTTCTGAGGGAGAACGCGACTGCCCTGAATGAAGTTGGTGACGATCGGCAAAACTTCTATTTTCGGGGTCAACTTTCTGTGGGACATCGGAAGCGAAGAGTGCCCGTGCACAGCTTTGATCGACGCTGAAGGAGCGCGAGCGCGCGAACGCCTTCCCGTGGAGCTCGCTTCAGCAATATTTGAGAATATGAAAACACGGTACAGCCGAATCACGCACGACGACGACGTGAAGTGTATAAAAAGGCTACGTCCCATTAAGCATGATTTTCTTATTGCGGATATATGCCAACTCCTTATCAGAGAGCACTAGCGAAGGGGCGTTGTTTCGCTCGTATGGTTTAGAAATAAAAATTTGGTTAAAAGTACACCGTGCCCCGCTAGCATCTATTTTATTCTGTCCCAGTCTCTAGGCGTTTTAGTTGAAGAGTGTACAACCAACTAGCCCAACTTTCCATCCCTTTACATAAATATATATTCTGCCATTAATTGTACAAGTTTTTGACAGTATGGTTTCCTCTTTCAACACGATCAAGTTTAATCTGCCTTTTAATATTTGGTTATGCAGCCCATTCAAAGGGGTACGGAAACGAAGTGACGGGAGCGCAGCTCTCTGTCCCTCGCGTCAAAGTCGACCAGCGAAAAGCGCATTGCGTATCAGGCTTGTGACGTGATTAGTTTATGCACGATTAAGGGAACTGTAATTGCGCGCCTTGCGGCATGGTGGCATCAAAGCGTGGCAATCTCGCCTAGTAGTAATATCCGAGGTGGAGAACTCGAGGTTGCTGCTTTGAAGCGTTCTTCCGCAGAACTAGCACTCGCGCTAGAAAGGCACATCTTAATGCCAGGAGCGCGAGCCAGTTCGCGCTTGTTGCTTTGGCTGCAGTTTCAGCTTATGGATGAACGGAGGATAGTAAACGTTCTCCGACATGTCACATTCAGGAATAAGCAACTCCATGACCGAGCCATACTGCCGAGAAGTGGCGCTGCTTCTTAGGAACTGATGACGTCACGGCATTCCAACAGAGCTTCACAGACCGCCACCAGCCGCAATTTCGAATTTGTTCATTCGTTTTAAAATTATTTTTCTTGACTTCTCTTCCTGCAGCCCAGAAACACTAGTCTAGACTAGTGTTTCTGGGCTGTTGGCACAACACAGACCACATCTAAGTGCAAATAAGTGCAAACATTTCGTTTGCGTACCCCTTTAAACTGTAAAGGCTTGACAGCATGAGTGCTTTTTACAGCTCGACACGAAGTTCGCACTATTAATAAACGAGTGCATTGAGCCTTTTTTCTAAAGATATCTGATGTTTGTATACATATCTATTGATTTGTTGTTCCCCATTTATGTCAACAATTACGGACAGTCTTTACAGCGCTATTTAAAGTCAATGTGTGTTTTTTTCTGTCAAGTATATAAATAGAAGTTTGCAAGAAATTGTTTACAATGACTACGTACAACATTAGAAAGTACCTTGCAAACAGAATGCTCAGTATCGCCGGGATAAGGATCAAGAGTACCGCAGGAGAAAGCCTCTCCTCCATGGTGTCAGCAATGATGACAGCGTTTGCAGCCGTCTTGAAGCGCTCCAAGTCCATTATGGCCAGCACTGTACTGACGCGGTTGTTGATGAAATCCTCCGTTTGACCTACACCACACGAACACGTGTGGCATTAAAAATTGCCTTTTTACAAAAAAAAAACAACTTTACCAACAATTATAATTTTACTGTTTTAATTTACGTCCATGGCGAACATATATTTTTAATTAGCTTTTTACGAAAGAGTTTTATCCTTTAACCTTTATTATTTCTTGAAACAGAAAAATATCGATTTCGGTGCATTTACCACGGGGGGATTGGTTTATCCGGTGCAGTGTTGTACGGAACGGCGTTCCAAGGAACGACGTTCCTGGAACGCGTTCCTTTGAAGAGGAACAAAGGAACGCCGTCGTTCCATTTTACATCAGTGGAACTGGAACGGGAACTCATTACATTTTTACCGGAACGGAAAGAGTAACGGCGTTCTTTTTTTCGTCCAGTGGGGATTTTATTTTATTTCTAAGAGAGAAACTCTAAAGGTATAAAACAATATCCTTACGAAGAGCTGGATCTCGCTAATGTTTTGGCTACTTAAACTATGGTTTATTTTGTGTGCTCCTCGCTTGGTAACTTTCGGGTGGAGGAGACCTAGTGGACATTGATTCTTTTTTCAGTGACCGCGGCTGCGGTACAAAAAGAAATTTTTTTAGACAGAGGAAAAGACACAAAAGAGGGACGTTTCGAACCCAGCTACTTTTTTAGCTTCCCCGAATTCTCATACACCCAGAAATCTAAGGCCGACTACAGCCATCACTGAATTTCCCCCAAAGACCTACAGTTAACACAGAAGAAAAAGTTACTGGACATCGAACGCACCCTTGTATGCCGAACATTGGTCACTAAACATAAACACAAAACTTAATCTTTATTTCTTCTCCCTTTGTCCCCCACCTTCAAACTGAACCACGAATCGAACCTTCACAAAGAAGGATCTGTATTCATAGTAACCCTGAGACCGTCTCAGGGTTACTGAAACGTCTCAGGGTTACTATTGATGTCTACGTCCCAGGGTTACTATGGATGTCTACGTCTCAGGTTACCATGGATGTCATTCACCAGCTCGCCTGCGTTTTTTTACCTTTAATAATAATAATAATAACTTTATTTTCCAAATGAATTGGAGGGACAGAAGGGAAAAAGCCTCCAGTGGAGGCTTGACGAGCCCGTCAAGCCTCCACTGGAGGCTTGACGAGTCACAAGGACTTGTAGTTTTCAAGACTGACCTTCCAAAAAACGCTACCGTCTTCTTCATTTGCTCGTCTTGCGGACAGCAACATCGAGAAGCAACTGTTGTTAAGTTTGAACAAGGGACTTTGTTAGAATAAAACTTGTGAGGTTGTTGTAAAACGCTCCTTACATTTGGCTTGTCTGAATCGCCCACCACAAACATGAATATGGTTAAAAGCAGAGATTTTTAAAGGTGAATATATCAGCAAATAAAACTCTGCTTCCGCTTGTTTTCTTCTCCTGAGGATTTAAACTTGTCAAACGCAGAGTTGGAGCCGGAAGTTCTCAAAGCGCGCCGATTGGACGTCGGTGAAAAAAGCGCGAAATCATCGTCGTGATAGGCAAATTGGTGCGCTCCGTGAAATTCGGCCCCAACTTCGTGTTTGACGAGTGTAGAGACCCTGGTGCCCTTCCATCACGGCATTCAAATTCGTATGGTGCCATTTATTAAAATGGATTATAAAAAAAAAAAAAAACTCTGCTGGATGTAACTAAACATGGTAATCAGCAAAATACAAATCTAACGCATATGTGACGATACGTTCCATTATTTTAAATTGTACCGGGAACGAGTTCCTTTCTCACAGATGGAACTTGTAACGGGGACGCGTTCCAAAAATCAGAAGGAACGAGGAACGAGCTTTCGTTTCTTTTTTTGAGGAACGTGTACAACACTGATCCAGTGATAACAAACGCACAAGGAAGACGAGCGTCGTGAGGATATACTTTTGACGCTGGTTATCTGGTTATCTATATCGGGGCTGCGGTCGTACTTCAAGTGAAATGGACTGTATTCACAAAAGGCCAATGCTGTGTGAGCAGTCTCAGCGCGTGCTGACGGCGAGCTTCCGCTGTTCTTTTTTTTTCGCAACCTACATTCCACTGCATCGAGATTGCCGGTCCTCGCAGCCTATTATTGTGAGCTTGTTCTGAGCATGCGTTATGAACAGCACACTCAGATATAGCGTGCAATTAATACATTCTAGAGCCACTAAATGAGCTACGCTTAGAGTATCGGCGCTCTGTTTCACGATATTGTTGTAGTCTCCGCCATCTTGGTGCTTGGAGCAGAAAAGACGCAACTGCCGATCGTCGTGATTCAAAAGTGTGATTTCCTCAGCTTTAGATTTTGTGTTAAAAAGCTCGTGTGATATTGCTTAATTCTCCTTCGCGAAGTGTTTAAACATATGTGGAGAACGGAAAAGCGTTTCCTGTGACCTTAGATAAAGCTTAAGATAACTGGCAACCATGATTTTAAGCACCAAGATTGGTAAGTGTCGTTACTCCGAAGCGTCTCTAATACCTCCCATAGACGATTTGAAACAGGGTATCTGGTGGTCGCTTCTTTTGAGCAAGCACGTGCAATTGCCGGCCTGCCAAAGCTACCCTCACGTGCATGCTGTACGTGCTTGCGCGCATGCGGCACCAGTCTGGACGCCATGCTCGCAAGCGTCTATACATGGGTTGTACGTGACGTCATATTCTTCCTCCTTTCTGGTGGCCAAAACCTGCTGTTATACTTCGTTTCACCTTATGTGCGAGCGAAGGCAAAGCTGGAAGCGCGAGCACGAAAGCTCCGTGCCTTCAGGCTTTGCCCGAGCGCGCGAGCTGGGCAGAAACGCAAAAAGCGCTGGTCTCGCGCTTCTAGCTTTGGCTTCGCTCGCAGATAAAATGAAACGAAGTATAATGAAGCTGTGCTCACTCGTTTCCGCTCGCTCGCGACGCTCGTGTACTGCTCGTAGAATATGCACAGTAAACGCCACGCTCGAGGAAGTTCGGCCACCAGAAAGGAGGACCAAATTACGTCAGTGCAACCTATGTATATGGAGTATTCACTGGCGGCCATGGGAAGCGAGCATGCCGGCCGAGTCGAGGCGGTCGCCTATTGTTTGCCGCATCAATTGTTGTGGCTTTCTTAAGGCTGAACTCCATGGGACGAATTATGTGACGAATAACTGGCGATCGCCGCCCGGCGGCTTTTGCTCTGCGCGTGGAATCAACACAGTGGCTGCTACGTCGCGCGCAAAGCGAGCGTGCCGTCGGGCGGCGTTCGCCAGTTATTCGTCACATAATTCGTCCCATGGAGTTCAGCCTTTAGAGCGGAATAGCTACCTTGGAAATTACAGCGCTAACGCGCTACAACGCACAACCAACGCAGCGACTGGCAGAAGTTCCAAGGAAGTTCCCCGATGAAACGGACCCGTTTGCCGCTAGGGGCGCCCTGGTCGGGGCCTGAATTAGATGTGCACGGTTCCTATAGGAGGTATTCACTGGCCGCCATATTTGAGGTCACTGTTTAGAGCGCATGCTCAGAACGAGCTCGCATTAATAGGCTGCCAAGACCGGCAATCTTGGTGGTGCGGAATGCACGTGGCGAAAGAACTGTGGAAGCTCGCATTCAGCACGCGCTCCGCAGTCGAGCACACAGCTATGGCCGCCAGTGAATACTCCGTATAGCTGTGTGCGCGATGGCTAAGCGCGTTCTGACGGCGAGCTTCCACAGTTTTTTTACAACGTGCATTCCACACCATCAAGATTCAAGATTGAACATCTTCAAAGCCTAATAATGGTAACTCGTTCTGAGCATGCGCTTTAAACAGCGCCCTCAAATAAGGCGTCCAGTGAATACCTCCTGTTGGCATAAACAAGATCGGACGCCATGCCGAAACGTTGTGGCCGGAAGTCTCTTGGAAGGCAAGAAAAGGCTTGTGTTTCTGGGGTTCGTCTTTCCCGTAGACGACATCTTTCGGTCAGTCTACGTACGTTCTTGAAGCGGAGTGTCGTTTCCCAGAGTTGTGTCGTCGGGAAGGTGGGTGATGCGTCTGCTGCTTGGAAGCACGGGTCCCATGTAGTGGAACATGAAGAGCACTCCCACCAGGGCGACCACCTTCACCAGGATTGCGACTAGCATGGTGCTGCTCAAAGCGTTGTGCAGCTTTGGATTGCCTTCTACACCACTCGATCGCCTCGTGCTCCGTGCTTGCAGGGTGGTCATTCGCTTACCTCAGCTTCTTTTTCTTTTCTTAACCCCTCTCCCCCCTAACCCCCCCCCCCCCAAAAAAAAAAAAAAATGAAACGTAAACAATTATTGAAATT
The DNA here is from genome assembly GCA_013358835.2 of Ixodes persulcatus. Classification (NCBI taxonomy): domain Eukaryota; kingdom Metazoa; phylum Arthropoda; class Arachnida; order Ixodida; family Ixodidae; genus Ixodes; species Ixodes persulcatus. The sequence continues at coordinate 15,438 of JABSTQ010009030.1, forward strand.
TATTTTCCTGTATCTACAGAGAGGTCCCAAAGCCGGATGAAGCATTTAAAGTGACCGCATAAGTCCGCTTGCTAATGTATCGTGCTACGATTTACTAGAGAGGTGCCCGATGCTAATAAAAGCATCGTGCGCATCAAAATGCAAAATAAATCACTTAAGTAAAAAAATAGCGATATCTGGTTTTCTTTATGTACGGAACAGTCCGTTTAATAACAGCGCACACTGTGACTGGCGCTACAACCAACAGATGACGGCAGACGTTACACGTCAATAGATCGAGTCGTATAGACCTTTCCAAAAAGGAGCTTGTGGCCGGTGCCATTTTGAGCGTTCGTGCGTATGGCGCGTGCTTTGCTCGCTTTCCTAAGCGACGAACACGCACGTGCTGGGCTGTGAAGATCGCACAGCTGGACTGTGATTTTGTAAACATTGGAAAGGTCTATATTGGTTCTGTGGATACACGGCTCGGCACACAAATAAAGGAAAGTTTTGGTCTTTATTCACACGTTGCCCGAAGTATATCCCACAAAGATTGACCTTTGGGGCAAGAAAAGATGCTTTATAGCGTTTGAAGCGTGTACGTCTTCCCAAATCAACATAAAGCTAATTTAACATGCACCTGCATATATCTTAATTCGACATATAAATGTGCACATTTATAACCTTCCGTGAGGAGCTGAACATGTTTTACTACACTCTCAGAGAAAAAGGGTATATTCTTACGCGCCTTGTCCCACAAAAAACACACCCCGAAATTTCAGTTAGACGTGCAGAGCACTGACGTCCAACCAGCACGACCAACTTTTACAAAAATAAAAAAAAAAAAAACGGTAGTCGGGGTTTTCTCGGCCCTGCTGCAAAACCTCAGTGTTCGTTTTTTGTAGTCCTTGATACGTACTTTATTTGTTTTGAAGAAGACGATCGTTCTATTGCACGTTCCCGATCACTCGCATGCCCAAGACTACGTCTCGGACCGTTTTATTCCTTTGGTCACCTCAATTTCTGCATTCCTGTTTTGGAGAAAACACATTTATTCTGTTTCACTTCAATCGGCGATGGAAGAAACAAACGGACCCTACTGGCGAAGCAAGGCAGACTATCTCCTCGTGTGCGTCTGTCTCTCCACCAACGTGAGCTCCGTCTTCACCTTCGCGCTCTACACGATCAACTACGGAGGTGAGTCTTCCTATCGAACACGTTCTACAAACGTCTCAAAAAAAGCACCCAAGCAGTTGGTTTCTCCTATGTTTGCTAGATACGTTGCAAAACATTCGATCATATTCCTGCGCGTTTCTTGCTACTCTTGTCCGCAGACGGCATTCACCGGACACCATAAAAATTGCGAGTTCCTCGCATACGCTCTGAAGGAGTTTTTTGTCCACTGCAAGAGCGACAATCTTTACTGTGTGTCAGACAGGCGTCGGGAGCGATGTGGAAGGTTACTGTCAACACGCGCTTAGCAGCAGCTGATTTATCTATTAGCGGTGAGAAGTTTTGGTGGCGCCCTCTTATGGTTCCCTCTCGTGACGTCGTTACCTTTCGAACAGCAAGTTGAATGGTGTTTGTAATTTTCATGGTGGAAGCTTGAAACCATTGCGCTCTCAAAGCAACACTGCCAGCACCGTCAAAATCAAAGTTCATACATTCTTTTTATCTACGTCGATAAGAAATCCTTTGTTGACGTCATAGTCAGCATTCGGCCAATCGTGGAATTCTGACTACAGCGACGCCTTCGATCGCGCACTTGGCCAATAGACCCTTTCAATAATTCAGTCCCATCTAGTGGCTCAAATATAGATATAAATATGTGTATGCTAATGGGATTCAAAGTCTATTACCTATTAGTCAACGGCAGACGTACGAAAGTTAGTGTTCTTCGATATACAGTCATTTCTTTATTATTTGTTCAATTTCGATGGTGTTAAGAAACTATCACTCTGTTCGAGGCGCTTAGTTGAGAAAAACTCTTAATAAAATGCTTTATATTTCATTGGCATGAGCTGTCTAGGGTGTGCCAAACGTGATTATTCCAGGGATTTACATGACACACTCAAAAGCGTAGCGCATAAAAGAAGCTTATAAGGCTCGCCATGGTGGCATCGAAAGAAAATACACCGAATTAACGTCTGGAATGTTCAGGCGCCATATCCTCAAATTCTTACTTCACCAACCGTGAAAGTCCGCCATTTGCATGTGCAGATGATATACACTTAGATGATAATAGTTATCGAAGTGGCCAAGTTGAATTTCGTAAAGGGTCTATTGCAGAATGCGGAATGCAAATAGAGAGAAAATTGCTTTCTGTGTATCATATAGACCTTTATATAAATTACCTAAGTGCATTCCAACGAAAGTATTGGGCACATAGGAATACGAGGTGCACACGCTCGCCGTCGTGAAGTTATTTGTATAAAATATTTGAAGTAATCAAAATGAGATGCTGCAGAACACATCTGCAAAATGCCATTTGTTTAGGGTTTCGCTTTAGAACAAATACTGTTAGCGATTCCAGCACGAGCGGTGTGTGTAACTACACTCGCGGCACGTTTTTTGCTGCTTTAGTAATGTATCAGAAGGCTTGTTATGATATATCACGCCACACAGTTGATAATTTCCTGATTCTACGTCCGGTGGAATATGTATTTAACTCCGCCTATATAATCTATCGGCTGAACATCAAGCTAAATTGTATTTATTTGTTTTGTAATTGAAACATTTCTAGTAGAGATGGGCGAATGCCAATTTGAAAAGAAAAGCAAAGTGTCATTCCTAGCATTAAGAACGTAAAAAAACCGGTTGTCTCGGTTTTTCCTTCAACTATGAAGGTTACGAATGATGCCATGCTATTCGATTAGAACCGGTATTCGCACGTCCCTAATTTTCATCAAAACTCCGTCAGATTTTGCTCAAGCGAATCAACGTGATTGGGCTCTAAAAGTGACCACTCACGAGTACTCCCTTGTCTCCCGCAGCAGCCTTCGTGCTGTCATACCTGGTCATCGTGTGCAGCTTCGGCATCCCCTTGATTCACTTCGAGCTGATGCAGGGGCAATTCTCGGGCAGGGGGGTTCTTGGTATCTACGACGCTTTTCCCATCAGTCGGGGTAAGCTCTAACTTTAATGCTACTATAGTAGTTACAGGTCAAAGTGGCCTTTATCCGATCTCTGCTATGGCCTATTTATGATCACACACTCTAAAAAAGGTGTAGACTTACACCCTTTGTCTCATATAATACACCCCAAAACTTCCGTTCGACTACAGCACACCGACGTCAAAGTGACGGCCCAAACTTTAACGAGAGGCTTGATAACGGTGCAATATAACATGATAAACAGCTAAAGTACATATCAAAAACTACAAAGAAAAGAACACCGGCTTTTAGTAGTAGGGCCAAGAAAACCCCGATTATTTTTTTTTTTTTTTAAGTAAGAAACACGTACATTAGCTATTTTAATAAGTTGTGCACCTCGGCTATCAAGCCACTCGTGAAAGTTGACACCGTCGGTTCGACGTCAGTGCGCTCTGCGTCGAACTGAAGTTTTAGGGTGTATTATATGGGACAAAGGGTGTAAGACTACACCCTTTTTTTCTGAGAGTGCAACTCAATCTACGGGCCTTAACCATCCCGAGAGAACAAACATTATATTCATGCGTGGACGATTTCTCTAATAAAATCGGTACCAAAAGATTGACACCAGATGTTGCCACCAAACAAGAAAGGGCATCGGGCAAGGTCCTAAGGGAGATTGGGAAATGAGTTATGGTTCCGAGACTGACTTTTGCAAATGCAGCAGTGCGCATGAAACGACGTCCAGACAAGGCTAGAAATAAAGCACCGCAGAGCAGGTAGATTAGCACTGTAAGAACATGGTAAAACACCGAACCAATGTGTAAAGGGCGATATGGGATGGTCCTCATTTGAGGTCAGGGAAACTAGCAGTAAGATAGAATTTCAGGATAGGCTGAGAGAAATTGATGCAGAACAAGGGCACGAAGAGATCTTTGCTATTTATACCTGAGAAGCATCGATACAAAATAGATAAAGCGGAGTAGGAAACTTAGATCTAAAATGTGGGCAGTAGCGGGGAGGCGGATGAGAAAATAAAGAAAGTTAAAGAATGAGAGGGAAATATAGGAAGCAGGCATGCAGACTGAATCAACCTTGGAAATTTACAGATATTTTAATAATGGCATTACTAAGGAACCTATATTTGGCAATGGACCAATGTTACCCTGCGAAATGCGCAACCGCGCGCATTTTCCGAAAGTGGTGCCGCCGCCGTGCTGCCCATAGTCATCGCTTTCCGGCTTCCCGTCTGCAAAGGGCTGTGGTACGCGTACATCATCGGACCTCATCGTTTGGGACACCCAGTATCCGCTTAGATTCTCCAGAATGTGTTTGTTGTTTGCGATGCATTAGTTCGTCAGAAAGTGCGGCAAGCGATTCCAGTCGTCTTATCGCTTTAGAATCGCTTTGTCGTCTGCTTCGTTGTCGTCTGCTTCTTCGTCTTCGGGATCGCGTCAACCCAGTGCGTTTACGCGGTGGTCCCTCTGCGGTCAGAGAAATAATAACGACGCCACTACATGAACACTCCGGCTGCTCGAACGTCTCAAGGAACTTGGAAACAAGTAAACATCTAGCTCAATGCAAAGAACACGAAAATTTGAGGGACAACCGGCACGGTGTAGCATCGCGAAACTGTAGAAATGTGTCGGGAGAAAACTGAGCTTGGTAGAGCTCGAACTTGAGCATAACAATTATTCGGGAATGAATTAAAAAGAGCTGAATACACTTTCTCGGGAAGGGATAGTTTTCTAAATGTCGTTTCATTATGGTTGACATCCTCTGCGGCAGTGTACAGGTGAACTACGAGAGAAGCAAGCCCACAAAGAAGAAACAATCTACACAAAGACAATGCCTGACCCGCCGTAACAACTCGGATCTGTCAGACAGGCAACCATGCTAGATACCAGAAATCTTTTTGGCGGAGATGAGATTTCGTGTATGGTTTTTATTCTGGTTTATTTTGTTTGCGGAAGCTCACAACGCTAAAGGTCGCCCGACGGTGCAAACGTTTCTTTTTCTGGAGTCTCGATTGGTATAATTATCATCATCATTTATTTTACTTGAGGGCCCGTGGGGGCGTTATACAAGGGGGTGGCAATAGAACAAAAACAAATAGAACAGTAAACACAATTATAACACTGTAAGCTAGCTAGGTAGGTTAGATAAAGAGAGGGTAATGGCTTCAACAAATTTAGTAGTATCATTAATAGAAACGATGTAATGAGGTAGTGAATTCCAATCCTCGATGGCCAATGGTAGCGTGAAAGTCTGGTGAGAAACAGTTGATGATCGAATTGGACGTAATTTACATAGGTGATCTAGAAGCGGGAGAATACGATGGGGAGGTGATAGCAGTGATTCTTTGAGGTGGCTATTGTGATACAAAATTCGATGGAGCAGAGAAAGGCGTGATACTGGGCGGCGAAGGGAAAGGGAATGAAGGTTAGCTGATGGGCGTAATCTTCGTATGCTGGTATATGGTGAGAAGTTGTTATAAATAAAACGAAGGGCTCTGTTTCGGACGGATTCTATATTATTTGCAAGGTAGGGGTGCCATGGGGACCATATAGATGAGGTGTATCCTAACTTCGATCTTATAAGAATAATATACGCTAGTCGTTTTACGGAGGGTGTCGCAAGTTTGAGGTTACGGCCCAAATATCTGAGAGAATGCCAGCCAAAATCAAGTTGAGGCATAATAGACCGCCACAAGCTGGGTGAGGTTGGTTTGTTGTCTTTTTGGTGGCAAGTGTTGCACTTCTAAATTGCATTGATCAATGTTTGCACTTTTTGTTTAAAAAAACAAATGAAGACTGCTTTCGAAAAAGTTGCTTTATATCAAGTGATGGCATATCGCGAATCTCTCGTCTTCTTTAAGTGATTGTCGTGATCTTCGGAAGGACAGTTGTGCTTGGAAGCTGTCGTCGCAATAACAGTTAGAATTACAGGAATACATTGAGTGAAAATTGTATTAAAAGCAGCCTCTGCAAACCAGTGCAAAGATCCCGATTGAGATGGCCAACGGATAAAACGCTACGGAGCAAGTGCTCAGAGAGATTCCAAAGAACGGAACACTTCGGCACGCTATACTATGTCTCGTGCCCTGTAATCTTGCATGTTTTAGCTAACCTGGAATGGGGTGGATATATATTATAAAGCAAATCCCGAAACAAATCGAAAAAAACGCTCTTTTTCCTGACTCTCCATCCGTCTCTTTTTACATTTCCTAGGCACTCTTTTTGGGGGCTGCTTTCTTTCGCGAAGACATTCAATCCGTTGCATTTTTGCCTGGTGTTGTTACTGCAGCACCCTGGCACGCAACAGGTGAAGTCAGCCTTTGAAAGCCGCGGGTAAACACCCAATTAAATGTCTCGTGCCAACCCGAAAATTACTAAACGCCGTGCATATAACGCGCATTGACGAGGACGGAAAACGGGGGAGAACTAAAGGCACCAGAATGCACCGCGGAAGCAGTGGTATAGCAAATCTCTTGGTGAGATCGGTCTATTCTTGGGGGAGCTCATTGCTGTTCCAGGCGAGGACTGGAGTAAAAAATCGTAAGTGTGCAGGCGAGCTGGTGAATATTAACCATGTTGAATTAACCTGAGACTGGGGTAGAGAATAAACATCAAAACGTAGACGGGACAGAAAATAGACAGGACAGGACGACAGGACAGACGTCGTCCTGTCTATTTTTTGTCCCTTCTACTTTTTTATGTTTCTTCTCTACCCCAGTCTCAGGTTAATTCAACATGGTGAGGACTGGAGTGTTGCGGACTCAGACGTATAGAGCCGTATCTATTCAGGGAATAGATACGGGTGTGGAGCTCGTGGAGAGGAGGAGGAGACGGCTGATCACTTCATACTTACTGTAGTAGCTGGAGAAGCGACTAGTCTGACAAACGCACTGGAATTTAGGGACAGTAAAGGTAAATGAGACACGGGAAAGGTGGATATAAGCAAGAAGAGATTATCTGACTAGTGGCATTGGTCGAGGGGAGGATCAATATTTTTTTATTCTTTTCCGGTCGACCCGTAGAGCGGACGGTATATGGACCCGGTTGAATAGATGCGTCTCCGTCATATGGATGGCAGCTTTTAAGAATAAGTGACTAGATACAAACCTTTATGTTAAATAAATGATGGGGAAAAAGTTACTGGCTAGGTGGCGCATGCCGCCGCCTGATTCAAAGTGTTCAACCTCATCCATCCATCCATCCATCGGCAGAGCCCTGCCATTCCTAGTGCGATGGCGCCCTCTGGCGTCTTCTATAGTCTGGAGGCAATCATTCTTTTAAAACGGATTTTACTAGAGACATCGAACACGCATGAATGGTATGCATGGTTTATTAGGAAGGTTTTAGCCCATAGATTAAGTTATTTCCATAAAGAGAATATTATAGTAAGTGGTTAAGTGCCCCTTTAAGAAGCTGCTAGATGCTGCGTCTACAGTGCGAGCTTCCAGCCTTTGATAACACTTCGTCTCACGCGCAGCCAGAGCCGGCAGCAAGGCAGCGAGCCTGAGCTAGAGGTGGAGCGTCTACTGGGTTCTTTGTCATAGTCTATAGACTGGCGTTCAAGTTCCTAGCCCTCCGCGATAAAATTGGGAAAGAATGATCCCAAAAGCTGACACTTGTGAAGAGAGGGGCTGCGCATAAAACAAGGTTTTTGCTTTTTACAGCACTCTTGGAATCGGTGTTGTTTTTGGAGCTTCGTGACTATGCATTTTTGACGCTCTTGCACTGCGACATGTGCAAAGGTTTCTAATAAAACAGAGTCTTGCAAAAAGCGCAGCCCAACTACTCTCTCATGGCCTCAGCATAAACAAAGATGGCGGCGCCCATGGTACAGAGCTAACACTGGTCTATAGGCGCTATCAAGTGGCAAGTTTCTATAGACTCTTGCTTGCAGACGCCTTTCTTCCAAAGGTTGGTAGCAAGTTTGTTGAAACCACACCTTTTTTGGGGCGCTACAGTTGCTCTATAGACTGTTGTTACAGAGACACGCCGCAGTGTGCATTGAAAAAGCTCCGATCAACTGGTGACAAACGCTAGGGAGAGGCAGTAGGGGAGGGCTTGTATTTCATTTAGAGAGTGCCAATTGAGTTCACCTATCGTCACTGACAAAAATGCAGGGCGAGGCTTATCATTTTCTCACTTCTTGCTTCTTGATTCGTGATTTAGCATTCGTGTAGGCTAATGCATCAAACTCATTGGCTGCGGACTGATGATAATATGCTCAGCAGTCATCTGCCCTGCCTTTCTTGAGCTGTAATGGACTATACTAAGGTCGGCTCTCTCGCAACGGGCTCAGCACGAGTGTATGGCAGATAAGTGCGGTATGGCCCTATGTCATGCTTGTACTGCTTCCTCTGCTCATTGTTTAAGACGCCGCAAGTACAGTTTTAGACGTTATAAACTGAAACGTGCCAAAATGTTCTGTTGCTCACCTCGTAGAACTATACATTCTTCTACCTTCAGTCCAGACGCAGCCGACGCGAGCTGATGGGAGCAATCAAACAGGAGGTGTTCGTCATGTTTTTGTACGCTGAAACAATAATAAACAACAAAAAAGGCATATTGAGTTGCGTTATTGACGCCGCTTGAGCGGTCGCATGACCTCGTAGTGTCGGTTGCGACGGGACCTAAGCTGAAACGAAGTATAGCCGACATTTTTGGGACCGGTAGTCCCTCAGTTCAACCGTGTCACGTTTCAGGTCTTGGTTTCGTCATCCTGATGATTCTGCTATTCAGGGCGGTGCTGATGTGCACCACGATGGCGTTCGTATAGCCACCTTCCTGGACTGCTTCCAGGAGCCGCCGCCCTGGTCCAAGTGCAGCGCCCTCTTTGGGAAAGACAACTCGCCTGCCTGCTACGAAATGCGCGGAGAACAGGCATATATATGTTTTGGTTGTATTCACGCTTCAACAAAGGACCTGACGGCGTTTTGTATGGAATCATCAAAGAAATGTCAGGGTTGGGAACATAAAGCCCGCCATTCAAATCGTGTGAATTAATACCTAGTTATTGATATTTCAAATGGTACTAGATGACGCATGTTAGAGCTTCTAAAGCCGCAGGAGGTTGAGTAGACCTGAAACTTTGTCCCGAAGATTCAGGGCTGTTTGCGCTATTGAAGCTGTAAAAGTATTAATTACACAGGCCTCAATTCTTAAATTCGATAACAAGGCATGGGATGGGTTAACCTAAATTCACGGAATGAGGTGATTAAAACATGCGCTGAACAATATTTACGATATTTCAGAAACAAATTGATAAAAGGGCGTATCTTTGCAAGCATGTATATTGGGTTCAGTGGAAGCAAGAAAGTCGGGCATAAAGTCTTAGATGACGAGTTTGTGCTCACGTGTTACAAGAAATATCGGGATAGGTGTCGAAACATGCAGCTCTATATAGACTAGCAATTGGACCGAGCATTAACTTCAAGTGACTTAAACGCGGTGTAGCATGTGTGGTGTACTAAGCTCCCAGTAAGGACTTGGGTATGCAGAAGTTATTATTGACTGCAAAGAACATGGTGAAAAGCTCTGTGCTGTTCGTTTTTTTTTTTCTTATTGTGCAGCCTGCATATTGAAATGGGACATGTAATCATTCCTTTACGATGGTGCTATATACCTATACAATCCTAGTCCTTTCTCTATTTCAGTGCGGTTTAACGTTTAGACGTCTCACGTCACATAAATGTATTTATCTTAAAAATACGTTTCGTACAGGGCTGTGCAGAGTCAGGTAGCATTTAGATAATTACAATATGCAACCTGCATTACATCCAAGTAAAGTGGGTGACGTGAAGTCGCCTATCAAAATAGGATGTAACGTCTCATGGTTTATCGAAAAACATAACATGTTAAACATGACATGAAAACATGAGGTTACTTCTAAATTAAGAAAAAAAAAACGCATCGAGTTTATAATGCTATACACAAAGTTTCTTACATCGGACTTTATTAATTTCGGTATTTGAAGTGTTCCGGGTGTTTGTTGAGGATGTCAACGATTGCTCCCCGATGTTTGTCACGTTGATTGTGTTTTTTTTTTATTACATGCATGTATCACTCCTGCCTTGGCCTGCCGGTTAGCAAAATCTATAATAAATTTAAAAAAACACGAGCTTGTGTCCGGTTTTTATTTCTCCTCCAGGAGGGTTGCGACGTTTCGTACACACAACTGGCCCAGGATTTCGAGATGCGCAACCTCAGTGACGGTGTCCCGGTGGTTACCGAGGTCAAGTGAGCCTGGTGCCCAAGGAGGAGTTCGAAAACGTCAGTTCCGGATGTAGCAAGGGCAGCCTCTTCGTGTCCTACGGTTACTTCAAGTAGGAATAATCCATCCCTGCCTTTGATGGTAGCGAGCTTACCGCTGGTTATGTGTTTGCTAAGGCGCGCCCACGGTTGTCGGGCTGTTACTTTCAACACGCACGGATGGATGGCTGGAGGGTAGTGGCTACACTTTTAGTAGGGGGCGATAGCTTGCGCCGCTTATCCTTGCCATCATAGTCTGATCACGCTAAATATGACTAGATCCAATTTTTTTTACACTGTGATTGCCTGATAAATTGGTTAAGCCGCCATAATTTAGTTTAATCGAACCTAATCCATTCTACACATCGTGGCCAAACGTACTTATGAAGCCCATTTTCTTGCCAAACGCTTGCGGTGACCGCTTCCAATACGTGGAAGAAACGTGACATTAAACAATATCACGTAACAATTAAGGTTAATTGATCTTAGCAAACCTCGGTTCGAGCTGAAAAAAAATAGAAGATTGGATAGGAGTGTTAATAAGTGATCAAAAACGCTTCGTACTAAACTAAAGTGGTACAAAGTTGCTTTGTGGTGCTGTGTCGCAAAAAGAGCAGTGTCATTTTTTCCAGATACACAGCTTAAATTACAGGCTTCAGCTAAGGGCCATGTCCCTGCGCGCGTGGTGCCCACTTTTGAATTGCTCTAATGTGTAAAAGTGAGAATAATAAGGATTAGAATCTCAACTAGTTTTTAACTGCCGCCTTGTAAAATAGTTTCGCGGTTTACGTTTGCATGTACTCTTTGTTATACACCCTACATGTATAAAAACGCAATCAAAAATATTTTGTAATGCATTTCTTTTATCGACCATAACATTATTAGCTTTAGCAACATGCCTATGAAATGTAGTGTTTCCTCTTCATTTTTATTTGTAGGACGAAGCTGGTGCAACCAACAGACTGCTTTCGATACGACTTGACGCTGTGCAGCGCAGCCGGATTCGTGATAATGTTCACTGTGTTGTTCAACGGTCTCGTTGGGTTCGGCAAGGTTCGTGGAGGCACTTTTCCTTTGGGGAGGGGGTGGGGGGTCAAGCGAGTTTGGCATGTCAGACACCGAAATCCTATTAACAAGGGAGCATTTTAAGCTCCAATTAGTTCACACCCAGGCGCACCCAATCAGTAAACGGCATCATTCGAAAGAGTCAATCAGGAACCAATCGCTGAGTGATAATCACTATATAAATGTTCAGTGTACCATGATCTTTAAACCGTCGGTGACGTGTACGATGACGTCATCCCGATTAGCATTGCACTCTCAGTAATGACCGAGTGCATCTCTGTAATTTATGCCCAGCGACAAAGACAAAAAAGAAGCAATCACTGTATTTTTTTTATTGAATCAGACAGTCCAAAGAGCGGTAGGTCTCATGCTCTAATGGCTTTTAGCCGCAATTGCAAGAGAAGTTGGTGCCAATTTTTTTCATTGAAGCTGCATGATTATTATTGAAAAATATCACACGCCCTTCTAATTAATTAGACTCATTACAGGAAGGCAACATTTGGTTCGACCGGATAATGGGTGAGGGCTTCTCCATGGCGTCTGAACGGCACCGCCTATTCAAGATTCGCTCTCATTTCTGACACACGCCATGAGACGGCGCGTCATAACAAGAAAGGCCGCGAAGCGCGCGACCGCGCGTTCGCGTGCAACCAAGGAGGATAGAAGGGTAGGAGAGAACATGACGTCGACAGCATAGCCTCCACAAGCCATGCTCCCTTGACGCCTCGTCTCTTCCTCATTTTCTTCCTTACTCTCCTCGCGTATGAGCGCGACCATAGCCTCCTTTATACTGAAAATGCCTGCCCAATGGTTTCTTTGTCGTCGTCGCGCCTACTTCACATATTTGCTACTAGGGTCGCCAAAACCCCAGACAGACAAGCAGACGACGCTTGTCCGCTGTCTGCTACTACAGTTCACTGTAGCTAGTGTAAGCTACGTTATCACGTTAAGCTATGTGATAACGTAAGTTTTCCATGTTAGGTTACGCGGTAACGTGACCATACGTGTTTAAATAGGTCACGTGATCACGTAATGTTTTTGAGACACGAGTAACGTCTTTCGGTTGTCGTTTGATTTTCAGGGCTCTAGAGCGCTTAGCCATAGCCGGCATAGCTCAATAGCACGAGGCTGTCTGCAGCTCCCGGCACGCACACCGTGACGCCACACGGTGTGCGTGTGGCGTCACGTAGTAGAGGGTGGATATTTGGCACGGGTGGTGAATGAACATGTCAACTGCAGTGACTGCTTCCTACTGGTTATAAGCAGTCTTCTACGGCTCACAGTGATTCCATCATCAGGCACCAGGACAGGGCAGGACTATACTATCCATCGGAGAAGCTAGTGAGGGTGCTTATGCGCTGAAGAACTTCGTAGAGGTTTTACTGAAAAAAACGAAATATGCTGAAAACGACTTTTTATGTAGCTGATGAGACTTGCGTAGATACACTTATGCACCATGGCGTTCTGAAATGCGCAAAGGCGGATAAAGATGTAAACCAGTACAAAGATTTCCTGCAGATTCTGTCTACTAAGTATTTCAGGCCAATTTCCACAAACTACTCTGCATCCGTGTCTGACAAGCGTGACCTCAAGAAGATCTTCTTCAACAAGCCACTATCTAGGAAATCGTTAAAGCTCTAGAACGGCATCCATGAGAAACAGTGCAGACCAGAAGAAACCGGTCAAAACATAAAAAAACTGTGAGCTTAAAAAATATTTTTAAAATTGAAAATGTATTTTAAGATCCCCGGTCAGTGCGTTGCCGACGGATGCGCAGATTTTCGGTCAGCGAAGGCTCGCGTTCGCGGTCCTGAGAAAAATCTCTTGACTGCCGCATGTGGTCGGCGGGTCGTATGTTGTCCGGCTCTGCTCCAGAAGCAATAAAAACGCCAAGTGGCTGCTGTTGTAACGTCGTGAACGTCCGCCAGCCTCTCTGTCTCCATTTTAATTTGGTTTGACTATTACTGTTGTCGCTGTGACAAGCACCAGAGGTCTGGTAACATTTCAGCATAGAAACAAAACCAAGAAGTGAAAGCTAAAAGAAAGGTTAAGACTTCTTTTATATATGAAAACTATACTGACGGTGCCCTGCGCTAGTTATGTAGCACGGGTTACAAATGTATTCAATTCACAAATGGCGTCACAGTGGACAGTAGCAGCGGGCAGCGGAGAAGCGTCGTCTGCATTTTTGTATGGGGTTTTGGCGCCTCTAGTGGCAAATTTGGGAAGCAGGCGCGACGACGACGAAGCATGGGGAAGCCAACCATTGGGCAGGCATTATCAGTACACCATAGCTAGCCTTCGTCTAGCTATGGTGTACTAGAATACACCACAGTCTAGCCTTCGACCTGATAAAACCTACCGGACGGAGCGCGCGCAAGCCTGCAAGGAATCCTCCTACAATCAACCATCGATCTCGCACGTGACATGTCACGCGCACCAATCGCCGGAGAGATCTGCGGTCACGCTGGGCACAAAATCGTTTAAACGTTTTATGACTAGGCTTCACCAATATTGCAACATGCCCCCTCCTAGTACTTATAACCTCCTTGCGTTCAAGGCAAATGGGTTCGCTTCTCCGTGCTAGCAGCCAACGAGCCTGCAGAGCTCAGTCGGCAAAGCATTTGGTTCACAATCTCAAGGTATTGAGATCAAATTCTGCCGGGGGACTAAAGTGTTTTCATGTGGTTTCCTATGGGCATAACGCTTTTCAGTACCGGTTTTTCATTCTAGTCGGCCGCTATTGCAAGCTGTTACAGTCGAACGCTACATAACTCCATGGAAATAAGCTGATGTTAAGTACTACCTAGGCTGTGGCAATGACCATGACGTTGCACTATGCTTTGTGCCACAGCGCCGACCATTGTTTGGAGCCTAAACATATCAGCGACGTCATTCGCTGAGGTCCCTCGTAGGTTGAAGCGATTTGCTCTCCCGATTGCTTTTTGAGCAGGCGCTCCAGATTCCTTAGAATGTAGACGTGTTCGGGACTTTTGGTTCGTTCAAGCGCGACGTCTCGACACCAAGCTTGCGGTCCAGGTGATGTACGTCGTGCTGATCGCCCCCAAGGTGCTGCTCATGCTCATCCTCATTCACGGCAGCTCTCTGCATGGGCCCAGCGAGGAAGGCATCGCGTTTCCGCCGCTTCGCTGGAGCAACCTGTGGGACGTTAACGTGAGTGAACTCTCACTCCTTCTTTTGGAGCCCTGCGAGTATTTCGGCGATGTTATTGCGCCGAGCTCTGTTTGGAAGGAATAGTGTGTAGACGAAAAGGCTATTGCTTCCCTTGTCTCTATACTCACGCTTTGAACGCGTTCGAACGCCGAACTCGAGTGTCCAGCGTTTGTGCGCGAGATACTGCACGGGGGAGCAGACGACGCTCTTGTTGGCTATTACTGGAGGCAGTCGGTGGTTAGAGACAATATCAGCTAGCTCTTGCGTCTACGCAATAATTCTTCCAATCAGCTCCGCACTCTGACGCCCCAGAGTGCTCTTACTCCACCTCTTTCTCACTTTCTCTCCGCAATCAATTTAATAATTTCTACACGAAGAAAGCATCAATTGGGAACATGTTATGCGCCCACTGAAGCTCTTGGAATCACATCTCTCACCTCGATATCGTTATTTAGAGCGCAGCCCTTAGGAGCACGTTTCCAGGTTGAGCGGCGTCGGCGTCGCCGTCCTCGTAACCGCGCGTTGCATTATGGGACGTTTCTCATATTGACGACACACGCGACGTCACGTGTGACGTCACGAGGGTTACGAGTGACGTCACGAGGGTTTCGATTGACGTCACGAGTGTTACGAGTGATGTCACGAGTGTTACGAGTGATGTCACGAGGCATCCCCTTTCCTCCGTATCCTCCCCTCCTCCTCCTCAAGGGCTGCGTTCTAATTCAGCATTACGGAGAATTGTAAACGTCTTTCATTTTTTTCTTTTCTCCAGATCTGGATCGCTGCCATAGCCCAATGCTTCATGTCGCTCCCTGTCGGAGGCACGCGGTACGCAATGTTGGCCCGCTACAGCCCGTACGAAAACGACATCGAATGGTACGGACGTAAGGAAAGTAGAAGCCCCTTCAAAATCCCCACGAAAACATGTAACAGCCGTTCGTTGTAATCAATAGCGTGTAATTTTCTAGTGCGGACCGCTTGCGGACCGTGGAATCAAGCCGCGCCATGACAAACGTTCTTTAAGCGCCGAATTTTTCGAAAAATAACAAAAAATAAATGCACTTTTTTTTTCTCCTGTCCATGGTTGTTTTCACAAAAAAAAAAGTTGTAGGTAAGTCGAACCATTGTAGAAAACGCGCTTATCTATTTCTAATATCGGCGCGGCGAAACTGCACTAAAAATCCGAATATGTCAGATCGTTACTTAAAACGCAGGAATCGAATTGTCTTTCTATAATTACCGCGACATATGTACCAGAGTACAATTTCAGGAGTTACGTACAGCGCACTGGAAGCTGCATGCAATTTCTGCAAATTTGCAGAGCAAGCATACCACAAAAGTGGTAGTAACACAACGCGCTCGAGCTTTTTTTTTTTTTCGCCTTCCTGTTCTTCTTTTTTTATGAATTTATAGCCGCTGCTGGCGTATGGCGTTAATGCTTAGTGGATTTTAATCATCGATATCGATTCTAGCGAGCAGGTGCTAGTCTGAGCGAATATTGGTCCGGGTCTTGGTATGTGTCATTACAGGGATCTGAATAAATATTGTTTGATCTATAATCTGTTTGCTGCTGCTTTGGTTGTGACTTTCATGCTATCTGAGCACGCTTGGCGCTTGTCCGTAGCGCGTATCAGCGGATGAAGCCCTACTTTTTGCTTTGGTAAGGCAGGGTTTTTGTAATCGACGATTTTATGTTCCTATCGCGCATTTTATATAACATTAGTTTCCCAATGGCGGGAGAGAAAAATTCAAAGCATGACACCATGAAACTAGGGAAAAAAACAAAATCAATTTGGTAAATACTTACGCTACCCCTAAGGTGATACACTGCGACAGCTGAGGTGTGACATTGGAGCCGCTAAGGTGTCATTTCGGAGCAGATGGACTAAATGAACGGTAAAAATGCGAGCGCGCACATAGAG
>JABSTQ010009031.1:0-250138 GCA_013358835.2 Ixodes persulcatus
CTATGAGGGTGGCAGACGGCCACGTCGGAGAGCCTTGCGTCTTTTTCGCCATGGAATCTCAGACACGTGGACGTCCGAAACGAAGTTACCATATCGCAACTGCGTGGCCGTGCAGAGGGGGAGCCCGTGTTCCCCTGCCCGATGGAGGAGCCCCGCAAGGTCCTGCGGGCCCTGTACCTGGGCAGCGTGCCCGTGCCGGGGCCCTCCGGGATGGACCTGCTCAACCACGCCGTGGACGCCCTGCTCGACCGGGTGCCCAGGGCCCACTGGCTGCCCGTCCAGGTGGGGCCTTTTCCGCCCTCCATCCGGGACTCGCTCGGTCCGGAGCAGGGCTTCTCGAAATGCTCGAGGAATGCCTGTCCCTCTCGACGCCGACGAAGCTCCCCCGCTCTTGGCAGCGATGCAGTAGGGCAGTACGGAAGCCCATGGGCCTCGTGGGCATGACGTTTTTCCAGTTGACTTTAGTAGACCCGAGCCACTTGTTAACTCATAACTAAGTGCCACACACTCCCTAGAGCAGCGATTCTCCACCACCAATGTTTTATGGACCCCTTCTGGATGGGCAAACGTGATTGGGGGATGTATCCCAGATTGGGGGGGGTGTGTCACACAATGACAAAGTACATGGCGGGGAATGAACGGCTCAAAAATGTGCGAATGGCAAAAAATAAACGTGCACGACGGGACGCAGCTTTGACCTGTCGTGTGTGTTTATTTTTTGCTGTCCGCGTTTTTCTGAGCTGTTTATTCCCCGTCGTGTACAACGACTATTGACTGGCCCAAATCGCCATTTTACTACAACGACAAAGAAGTAAACTAAGAAATCCAAACGCGTGGAAACCAGCTTTGAAGCTCTGAAAGGGAGAATGATGGACCCTACTTGCTGGGCACATGTGGTTTGGTCTATTTAGCTTTGTGGGACAGCCAGCGTCGATAAAAAAAAGACTCATGTTTTATCGCTCGGCTCAACCGACAGTCAAGGGCTTTGGGGACCCGTGGAAGGCCTTTGAAGACCCCAAAGGGTTCGCGGACCCATGTTGGAGAACCACTGCCCTAGAGTGTGCATTGCCGTTTTTGAGTAATGCGAGGAAGCATTTGACACTCGGTAAGGCGTGAACAAGCGACTCGGATCTGCTAAAGTAGCGTTCAAACCGAAAAGATGTGTACTTACGGGCGGGGATGGTCAATGGTTGCGTTAAGTCGGTGCTCTGGAGCGCGAGTTTGACGCTCTGTTCACTAAACGGACCTGAGCGCCGCTGGAAACTGGCACTTGAAAGCGCTCTTCGTGACTTCCTCGCGCTCCGTGACGTCACGTCCACAAACAAGATGGCTGCGCCGACCAGGAACGTTGTCGAGGCGAAGGGCCGAGTGGACCGCTGTCCCTTCTCAGTTGAATGGTGCTTAATCCAGCAGGTAAAAAGGATTTGATTTGAAAGCCGAGACAGCAATTAGCGTTCCGGAAAAGGTCCGTTCGTGCATCTCGCCTGAAAACGAATTCATCTATCGAACGGTAGCGTGCCAATAGCACGGCGTCAGAAAAGTAGTCGAGATGAGAAGACGTTTGAGCCGCTGACCTTTCTACAATGATTAGCCCAGCGAATAGAGATACTTCGATTGGAAAACCGAAACACCACCGTTCAATAGATAGCATGAATTGACGTGCTATCTTTTGAACGGTGGTGTGCCAGTATTGGCGTAGCACATCGACGGGTTCCGTCTCGCGCTGCAACACGAAACCACGGCACATCCGACAAGTTTGACAGTTTCCTGCGTCGACAAGCAAGTTCAAGAATGTAGTCTTTCATTTAAATCTGAACGGCATGCACGGCCAATAAATAGACGGGTCGAGATAACTTTCCGCATATGGGCTCGAGATGAGTCTTTGAACCTTTGTCCGGCGTCCGTGCTCACATCGATTGCCATCCCATTTGTCTTCTTAAAAAAAGAAAAAATGCTTTGGGCAGTCGACAGGATTCGAACCTGTGCAGGGAGACCCCAATGGATTTTTAGTCCGCCTTAACCACTCGGCCATGACTGCGGGACGAGTAGGGGGCTCTGGGATGTGGTAGTTCTCTTTCTGACATGGACCGTTCACTTAAGCGGTGGAGATGCGTCCCCACCGCGCGGTCAGAAGTGGCTCATGCGGCTCATCGACAGTTTCGGTCCACCGCGCTCCCGTACGATACACTCCGTTTAGTTGCTGCGCTCGGAGTATGAAACTTCGAGCGTCGGAGCAGGAGTAAACGTGTGCGGACTTGACGCGCCCAATGAAATTTGGGGGCTCGGGGGAACCCTTAAGAACACGGTTTGAGAAACAAAGTTTCGGAACAATGTTCTTGTGGCCACCAGCGAGGCGAGAACAGTGGGGAGAACCTTTGGTGCCACCTCCGGCGCTAGCTTCCTACCTTCGACGACGCTTCAACGTCTCGTGCACCCGGAGCAGGAGACGTTGCCGGGCGACCGAAAGATGCGCCTCGTCCTTCTCGCTCCGTCGGCGACTGCGGAACAACTCGGTTTGGAGAATAGCCTTCGGAAAGCAGACCCCTCGCATCCACCGGAACCGAGTTGCCGCAACCCGGGGGCGGTTGACGCACTGCCAAGACGCCAAAGCTTTGTCAAACACGGGAAGCTCACCTTGTTGGTAACTGTAGTCGCAAACTCCTCTCTGGCCTCGTTGGTGACTGTGGTGCGCCCGGATTTGCGAGCGGTTCTAACCGGTTTATGTGGCTCGTGGTCGCCCCCCTCTTGTCCCTGAGACCCGTGTGATGTGCCCCCAGGTGGCAGTGGCGCCCTCCACGGTGACGGTGCTGCTGGATGCCCCGACCCGCCGGGAGGGTCCCGAGGAGCGGGAGGTGCTGGCCGAGTGCCGCGTGCGCTTCCTCTCTTTCCTGGGCATCGGCAAGCAAGTCACGTGAGTCTGTCACGCAACCGGGCCTTCAGCAGCACCGCTACGCTGCCTGGAACATGCGCCCGGTGCTCGTAACGCTACTGAGGTGTCCCGAATGCAAAAATTAGCTTGCTGCACCTTCAACTAAAGCAGAAGCGTAAACACCTTTGGGGTGTCCTTGTTGACACCACGGAAAGAATGGCCGTTCCAGCCAACGTCCCAAGCCAGAATGCTTTTTACTTTGAACAACAAAGAGGAAGCGTGCAATAACAAGTCGGTAGTGACGAACAGTCTGCTGCTGATGATGATGATTCGAATGTTGCCAATGCGGAATCCAAGAACACAACCACGTCGTTGCCGTATCAAGTCGGATGGAAACAGAATGCAGACTGGGCGGCTGTTACGGGGCAATTGATTATACTTAACGCTAAATTTAGTGGATGGCGGTCACGTGACATCGTTGGCACGTCGCATGATGTCGGGTGAAGTGACATAGTGGTGTCACATTGTCACGTCATGTGACTCCGCGTTAATCTATGTATTGAATGTAAACGTTTGACAGAAGTCTGTCTGGTTGGGGAATGAATTATTAAAAATAAAGGACGACCAACCAACACCTGAATGGGGGACCCAACGTTTCGAGGCCGGTTCGGCCTCTTCTTCAGGGGTGACTGTGGTGGAAAGGAGCAATACTTTATTTTCTTCTATGATGGTTAAGACGCGCTCTTTTCCTTCTTCCATGGTCGTTGTTCCGTCACGTGTCGGAGCCCGTTGACATATACAGCGGGTAGTGCTCCAAGAGATCTATTGATATTTCCTAGCATAGTTTGAATGTGCCAGGATTCCAGAAACAGCCTTTGGCAGGGATTAGTTGCAGCGTCCAGGATAAGTGTATTGGTAAAGTCAATTCGACGGTCATTTTTGTCCCAAAAATGCCACGCTGCGTTTGTGGTTGAATTTTCGCGCGTCATGTTTTTGTTGTCGGATCCTGTCCAGATAGTTCTTTGTTTCGCCGATGTATGTGGCCGGGCACTCCACTCAGGGAACTTCATAAATTACACCTTGCGCTCTCTGTCTAGGTGGTCATTCCTTTGGCCGTGGTAGAAAGTGCCCGACAGTTGAAACTGGCTTGTGGGCCATCTGAATACCTAACTTTGCTAGCACACATGCCAGGGCTTCGCTGGTTCCTTTAATCCAGGGGACGGTGATATGCGTGGTGGGCCGGTAATGCGTACCGTGTTTGCACAATTGTAACGCGCCCCAGATAGTAACGCACAAGTATATTTAGCGCTCATATATTTGGAAAATAACTTGATGCTGATTTTACCGCGCAGGTAAAAGAAGGAAGGCTGACCTTATAGACCAAATTTTATGAAACATATGCCAATACAAAAATAAATGCCGTGCACTAGTCTCCTAAGAATCACCGAACAGTGTTGTTAAATGGAGCTCAGAAAATATGCTCTTTTAGCTAAACAAAAATGAAATGATGATTCTGATTTATGTCATTTTTTCTACACGATACTAAAAAATGTTTCAAGCTGTAAAGCATTTTTTTTTTAATTTCTATTTTTATATTTATATGAAGTTTTAAGTTGCACATATTCAAAATTCATTTTCAGCCAATAATTATCCGGTCTTAGTGCAAGGGCGTTTTGGATGCAGCAACCATGGAGATCTGCTTTCTCCTTGCAAGTTTTCGTGGCAACTACATGCAGCAGGTGGCAGTATGAGCTGCAGCACGAGCTTGCACGCCGCTAGGGATTTTCGTGGATACCTCCTTGCGTCCAGAAAATCGGTCGTGTGGCACAAAGATGCCTCATACCCGCCCCAGGAGAAATAGCCGCATCACTAGCAAACCGCCCGAGGGGTCTATGCTCTACCGTTTCGAGACTGTCGAAATGCACGTGAACGTGGCGGACCTTTTAAAGCATGGAGTGCTTCCTAACGCAACCCCTTAACCCCGGAAATTTGTTTGTCTATCCATGCATCAGTTCGTGCACCCGTTCGCTAACTTTAGCAGGAAATCGACCTAACGTGACAGCGCAGCGTTACGTTGTGACTGCAGGTCGTCGACCTCTCCAGCCAGTTTTTAGCGGGGGAGTTAATTAACTATGTATTTTTCTTCACTCCTCGAGAGGACTGTCGAATATCTTCAAAAAATAATTTAAACAGGGTTCTCAAACTTTTTGTCTCACACGGACCCAGGAAGCCTCAAAAACTTGCATATGAAGGTGGCTACAAAGTGAGATGAAGGCATGGTCTGTCGCGATTTTTTCTCCAGACGAGAGGTCGTCGAAGCAAGAAAGCAGTGGACAAGTCTACAGGTTTTGGAAGCAATACTATCACGGGGCGTTTTCCTCGCGTTATGTGGCCTCTAAAGAGGATGTAAGCGAAGACACTCGGACGAATTAACCATGCCGGTTGAACGAAATAATGGTTACAAAGTCGCCGAAAGACGAAGTCTTTGGTAACGCCCGAATGAACAATAATGTGCACACTAGGGAGTGCTTGGCTCATAGTTACATATGCTCAGACCCGCTATGATAAATCTCAAACGTTAAAAAAAAAAAAGAAAAAAAAAAAAAAAAAAAAAAAAAAAAAGAATGTACTTGGGGCTGGGTGTGGTCGAGGGAATTTGGGGTCTCTTAGAGTCCCCAAACCTGTCGAGGGTGCTCCGAGGAGCCCAGTTTGAAAACTGTAAAAGTGATTTGTTGTTTGGCTAGTTTGTGATGAACGTTTTGAACCATGGTTAAAAGTGCTAAAAAGACGAGCACAAGCGAGAAAAGGGCACCCGTGTTTGTCTTTTCTCTTGTGTTTGTCTTTTTAGCGCTTTTAACCATGGTTCAAACAGTCTGAAAACCTAGGCCCCTCGATTTACGGCGGGAACATTGCGATTGCAGGAGCTGTGGCTTCATCATGCACACGGCGCAGGACGGCTTTGTGGCGCACGTGTTCCACTGCGAGCCGTCTGCGGGCGCCCTCTGCAAGACCATTGAGGCAGCATGCAAGGTGGGCGTTCCGGGCCTTGGCTTCTTTCCACGTCCCACTCGAGCACGGGCCGTTCCCAGGCATTCTTTGAGCATAAAATAAACTTTATAAATAGACTGACGAATGTACCATAACATCCAGAGAGATCACCCACCCCTACGAACACCTCAACACGGAGTCCGCAATCCGCGAACATTCATCCTACCCTAATGACGCAGCCGCAGACCGTATGGTTGGAGGACGTCCGGGATAAAGTAAAATGGAGGAGGGAAAGACACTTCACTTTCTTTATGCCTGCCTCGATTTCTGTGACCCAGAAGTCGTAGTACATTCATGCGAAAGGAAGACCATGAAGATAACAAAACAAAACTTCATTTTGCTTTCAAAAGATTCTTGCAGACAAAAAAAAAAAATATTGAAAAGATAACGCTAGCAGTATCCTATTCAGGGATCGCCAAGTCACCAAACACCCCATATACTGGAATGTAACGACGGAATGCAAGGTCAGAGTCCGCTTCCACCGAAATGAGGCCACTACAAACTTGCTCCTTCTCCCGGAACGTTGTGACCGCAGGTGGTGAGGTTGTGCAATGTTCCAGACAAAGTCCACTTGTAAATAAAGATTTGCTGGAACGCCGCACGCAGACGTTTGTAAAGTGTCCCATTTCGAACTCCGTGTTATTGTTGGTTGCATGCCGTTCCCGTAGGGGACTCGCAGACATGGGCATCTTTGTTGCAGCTGCGATACCAGAAATGCCTGGACGCCCACCGACAAGGGGCCGCGATCCAAAAGGACCAGCCGCTGCAGACCGGCAAGGTGGGTGTTGCCCGCCGCGCGCCTGTCCTTGGCGTGGGGGTGCACTTCCTTGTCTTTCGCACATTCATGCTGGTGTCGAAGACTGCCATATCTTCGGCGTCTTTAGTGCACTCGTCTTTTCTTCCACTTGCGCAGCGGCGAATTCCGCCCTGCTACAGTCGAGCGCCTTTGTCGCATATCCCATGGGAAGAGGAATTTGAAGGGACGGCAAAGAGGATATTGAGCTCAAAACACTCAACATTGAGCCTGAAGTGTTTTTTCTAAAAGACCAGTAAACCTGAGCTTCCTTTCCGCACAGTGATAAATGAGAACGGGACTTGGCAGAAGGTGGCGTCTAAATTCCTGCAACAAGGGCTAGAGTATGTTAAGCTTGAAGATTCGCTCTCACTGAGAAACTCAAACGAATTAATTGACATCTTGGAGGTCCATCATGGCAGGAAGTGCTCGATATTTTCTATGAACATAAAAGACCTTTATTATTCATTAGAGAAGAGCAGACTGATGAGACGAGTAAAAGAGGCCCTGGAGCGTAATCTCGTAAAATTCCAGTCAGGGCCGGGCATTTCGGTAGATTGTTTCCCTACGGTGTTGGATTTGTATTTTAGTTCAATAGTGGTTGAGTACAATGGGCAAATATTTGTGCAGAAAGATGGAGTGTGCATAGGTTCATCGGTGGCACCAGCTTTGGCGGAGATATACCTGAACTCTCTTGATTCTGCCGTGGTAGAAGGACTAGGAAAAAAAATGCCGTCGGGCAGCTGTATAGTCGGGAGATATGTCGACGACATTGTGGTATGCACCTTTCAGAGTGGAATTGCGGAGAAGCTAGAGTCACTAATAGTGTCATCAGCTCCTGAACTGAAGTGCACAGTGGAAAAACCAACGAATGATATGTTACAGTTTTTGGACCTAAAACTTTGTGTGGGTGAAGCCCTATGCTGGGAGTATGGAAAAGATGCCCCGCAACCAGTACTCCCAAAAGAGAGTTGCCACTCCAAGACGGTAAAGGCGAGAGTCGTTAGATCGCTGTTCACCAATGCTCTGAAAAGGTCTTGTGTTCATTTC
Source organism: Ixodes persulcatus (assembly GCA_013358835.2). Classification (NCBI taxonomy): domain Eukaryota; kingdom Metazoa; phylum Arthropoda; class Arachnida; order Ixodida; family Ixodidae; genus Ixodes; species Ixodes persulcatus. Next base: position 7,761 of record JABSTQ010009031.1, read on the forward strand.
ATGGCTAAGTCAGTCAGAGGGAGGCAAGTGACCTTAATGAACTGCGAAAAAGGAAAGGCAGAGGACAAATCGAGAAACAGGATCACAGTGATGCCATATTTTTACACCGTGTCACACAATGTAAAAGCGTGTGCAAAAAAATTTGGCGTTAATGTGGTGTTCAGCTCTGTCTGTTGGGCAACCTCGCCCCGTTCCAAAGAGAGAAAAAAGGGTGCCAAAAGGGCCACAGGGAAAAATCTGTGCTTTGTGAAACTGGTGTCGCTTACGACATACCGATGACTTGCGGTTTTAGGTATATAGGGCAGACCTCAAGATGCTTGAACGATCATCTAACTGAGCACAAAAGAAACGTAAAGATAAAAGCGCCTAATTCCGAAATTGCAACACATGTACAAGAATGCAGAAACTGCTTATCCGAGTGGTCCGGTACAATGGTAGTACGCAAAGAGGTCAATGATGTCAAAAGGGTTGCAAAAGAGACAGTAAAAATTAGGTCCATCGGCAATTGCATAAGCCAGGCGTCTATGCTTCTTAGTGATAGTGCGAAAGCCTTTTCTGCGAGTATGAATTGAACAGGTCTTTTGTTTTTTGCGAGAGGTGCCCCTTTGTCATGATCTTGTTCCGTTTGTATGCGTACATAAAAAAAAGGGAAAGGGGAAAAAAAAAAGGTACAACAGGTCGATGGGTTCGAACAGCAGTCGATTCCGTGTGGTTTGCTTGTTCGTTTTTTGTAAAGATAAGAGCGGCAGCGAGGTCAAAGAATGTTGGCAATGTTTTGATGTGTGTACCTTTTGTTAGTTCAAAGTAATTCTTTTTTTTTTTTTTAAGACAAGCGTGGTTGCGAAGTCAAGGCATGTTCCCTTGGTGCCATTGTTTGGAGTGTGTTTTTTCTGGTGACGATGTTGGGTTCAGGATGTATAAAAGGAGGGAGCACTGAATAAAGTGGTTAGCTGTGTTTGAGACGTCGTCGTGTTTCTTCCACCCAGTCTCAGGTGGTCTAAAAAAAATGGTAAACATACACCAGCTCGTCTGCACCCCGAACTGTTTTTTCCCCATAGTCCCATGGCCTATTGCAGTAACGGTTGAGAGCGAAAAATCTAACGCACGAAATTGGATGTTAGCCGTCGAGCCTCGCTTATATTTTGGTGCCGCGGGAGGGGAGTTGCAGCTTGGATCGAAACTCGCCCGTTGTGCTGCAGACCGCAGATCTGGAGCTGGACGGAAGAGGTTGCGTTACGGCCGAGTCTAAGGAAAGGGCTTCAGTTGGATCTCGGTGGCGATTGGCGCGCTCGGCAGAGAGCCGCCCAGGCAGCGAAATGGATCTTTCCGTAAAATTCCACAAGGCACCCCTAGTCAACCCTACAATGCACCGCATGACGCGGGGAACTATGGACCGTTCTGACTTGCGCTTGGGGCAGCTCGTACATCGTGGAAGTGACTCAGTCCCTTCTCCCTTATCACTGCAAGTTCAGAACACAATTAAAACGGGGCACACGCATCACAAAGCCGATACGCACCTTGTTTAGTTACCGTCCCGCTTTTTTTGCATTTTGAAATCAGAAAATGCTGAACGAACATGAACTGCTCATTGTATTTATGGGTACTCCCTCGCGTGCCATACATTGGATTGCCGTGGTGCATTGAAAAGACGATTATAGTATTTGGTGGTTGTGTCTAAATAGTAGAGAACAGCACGCGACCACTGAGAAGAGAGAGAGCGCGACTCAAACCGCCCAGTTCTCGACTGGCGGTTTTCAGGCGTAAAGAGAGGGAATTTCGAGCCGCAGATAGTGTTCCGGATACTAGTTGAACTCTGGTAAGTCATGTACAAATGAAAACCTTGGCGAGCATAAATACCTTGTCAGTGTCCCTGCCTTTTGATATGGCAGTACTATGCAATCCATCTGTGGCACCTTCTCTCGGTGCTTCGTCGTTTCCGCCACCCTGACCGGTGCCGTGCCTTGCGCAGGGCCTGTCGATGACGGCGCTGAAGGACGTGATTGGGCAGATCAGCACCCGCATCGTGGGTCGTAAAGGGCTCTCAGCGGGGCAGCAGGCCGAGGCCTCCTGAAGCCCTTGACGGCCGGACGGTGCTCTCCCCCGCCGCCGCCCGAGCAGCTCCGACGCAGGTCGCCCCCGACTCCCTCTCCATGGACGGAAACCTTCTGCGCCACCCGTGCACTGGCACGAGACACCCCGCACGGTAACGACGGCGTGCGCCAACATTGGGAAAGCCTTCTCTTCGAGCGCCGCCCAAACTCTAGCGACACGCGTTGGCTGCAACCCGGTTGGACGACCCGTCCGGAGGTCTAGAGACGCTAACCAAGATACACTTCACGGGGGTGGTCCAGCCGCACCCAAGGGGAAATGTCGCGCCAAACTGCACCAGAGCATTTGTCTGCAAACTAATTCACATTGTAGTGGGTATACACGAATGCATGCCAGTATCACTAATAGGGAACTGCACCGAATTGCTCAGGACTTGCATAGGTGCTGCTCCGAAACTGCTCCAAAATGCCAATTTCTTTTTTTTTTTTTTTGACACTAGGTGTTTTTAAATCAGATTTTTATTGTTTTAAAAATTGCACCAAACACAAAACTGGCCGGACCACCCTTGGCTTCCGAGCGACAGCACTTCGGTAGTCTTGTCGGTTGAAACTGTGATTGCCACAAAGCTTCGTCCGAAATTGCAAGGAACGGTTTTCTGTCCCCCGGAAACGTCGAAGCGAGACGACGTTGCCCCAGCTTCCCAACGCGGCACCTGAAGCTCGGGTGCCCGCATTGCCGAATCGTGACTGTCGCCCACGGGACGTTCGGGGAAATGCGGCGTCCGTACTCTAAGCGTGGCTTACCTATTCAGTGGCCCTAAACCCGCCGTGGCGTCGATCCAACTTCCGGCCCGACGCGGCCGTCGACGAATGGGCGGATACTCCCCTGAGGCTTTTACCAACGTCCCATTTTACATTTCCCAAGTCTTCGGTTCGACGGCTTCTAAATTACCCGAGCGCGGCAGCCCGAGGCTACGATCAGCAAGGCGCATCTTCCCGATGTCGGCACACGCCGACGAACCCTTTGGCGGCCCAGCGACGGGTCCCACGATTTGTCGCTCGCCGTCTCTCGCAATGAGTGTCTCGAATGACACGTTTGCTAAACGTTACAGACTTCGATGAAAAATCGTGTTGGTAACTGGACTCGATGAATTTTAACGTGGATGCCAGTGCAACCGCCGACAAAGAAAGTGTTTTTGTGCTTCCGCGGGGCGCCCGGACTCGCCCTGGAGGTATCGCGTCACTAGCTATTTATTGCCGTTTGCGCCGAACCCGCGTCGTCCGCCGCACGGCTTGCGTCGTCTTCGTCGTCTCGGCGCGTGCAGACGACCGACGGCCGCTTGAACTGTCCGTCTGTACCTCTTGGGTTGCGACTTGAGCACAAGGTTGTTTCTCACGTTGTTGTAAAGACAGATTATTTTGTTAAACGGAGACATTTGTTGCTGTTTCCCCGGTCACAGCTGCGAATTGGAATGAACCATATTTATGCGAGTCATGGATGCGCCGTTTGTGAACGAGGCCTGCTGGTCCGCTTTTTTGGGGACTACGCGGGTGGCCAGTCTTGGTTGACAGAACGACAGTTTTGCAACAATTTGCTTGACAAAAAAGGACGTCACTTGTAGAAGTCGATTGTACAAATCACATTAAAGCCGATTTGCATTTTTACGGCAGCTAGCTCAAATTTTATGACTGTTGCATAGATGCGTGCTGCGGCAACATTGAGCGTGAAGTCATGGTGTAGCATGGTGTCACGTGACACTGCCACATAATGCGATGTTGCTTGATGATTCAGTGTGCCACTTCAAAATTAAAACTCGCATTTTCTCAAACATTGGAGCTCCACATATGACAGCTTGATCGATATATCGAAATACGGCTGCTAGTTTGTTTGTTACAGAGTATCGCATCTTAGCCTTCATTGTGCGCTACAACTTTTACATTGAGCGTGGTGATTGGCTGTACGTGTGCTTTGTGGAAGGGGTGGATGCACGGGCCTTGTCCGCAAACGGTGCGTCCACTACTCGAGTAAGTACGGTATCGCACGCCCCGATCGACACTGTATGGGACGGCAAATTGGGGCGTCTTAGATGCACTTCTACTCGTTCGTCGGGGTTTCTAAGTTTGCACTGTCCGGTCGAAGGCGTTGAAGTGCAATAACGTTTTGGTGGCCTTACGAGCAAGTTCCCACTCGAAATCTTATCCAGGCAGGTGGCAAGCACCCTTGGCACCGGGGCGACTACTTTCATCTACAGGTGGCAAAAGACCAATTGTCCCATATTTTGTCTTCTTTCTGGTTGCACTTGGCCACTTTTAAAACGGCTCATTCATGCCATCTCCAGCAACTCTGGGGTCCGATTTTAATCAAGGTCAATGTGGCCAACTGTGTCAGCATCCCACTATGCATATGCAAAATCCCTAGTGTGCATTGGCAGTATCAGGTTAGCAGTTGTACTGCACTGGCCATGGTGTCTGTATACAATGGGCAATCGAGCCGGAGCTCTTTAAACGATGTTATGTTTCTGCAAAGTCCATATTCCTGTTGTTAATACCATCCTCGTAAAACGTTTGACCTCATTTTGTTTTAAAGAATTGTCTGCAATTGTTTGAAAACAATGCTGTGCTTGCCATTTAATTGCAGAGATGCACTGCAATAATATTTGTTTTTGTATCTTGGTGTTGCAGACCTCCGGGAAAATTCTGTTCTGTAATACAAAACGAATGGGCACCTGCAGTATGCGCGCGGATAAATTGAGAAGAAAGAACAACATTCCGAGCCTTTCCCAAGGGGAATCGAACCTAGGACCTTGGGGCTGTAGGTCCGACCCTCAACCACTGCGTGAGGGGGTAGAGCAAGGGCCAAGTGATAAACAAAGTTTGCCTCAATTTAATCGGCGGAATATGATCTTCATAGAAGAGACGTTGAACTGCAATAGCAGCGAAGCACCGCAGAAATGCAGCCCCGGTTTAGATTTCTCTTACCAACAATTCGATTCCAAGCTCCACGCGCCACTTTCAAAACAATGGGACAGTTGCAATTGCCACTTACCGCTTATCGACAGAGGAAGTCGCCGCCGTGCCATTAAGAGAGGTGTCTTGCCATTTGTTCCCGGTTTTACGTGCAACAAGATCTGAGCAGAGCTAAAATGCCAGTAATTGCGAGTGCCGCAGGCATATGCATAATTTTCGTCTCTGCTTGGTCTCTCTTACGTCGGTGATGTTTTAATGCCTCGTCATCATGTCCGACTTGTGTCGGGACCCTCGAGTGAGGTTCATTTCTTGTGGCTGCTGTTGTAGGCAATGGTAGAGGCGTCAAACAAACTGTGTAAATATGCCCTCACTTGTAGCGGCTTCGTGTTTCCCCGTCTGTTTGCTGTTCCCCGCGTCCTGCTCCTTGCGTGTGAAACGTTCACCAAAACGTTTCCAGGGGTTCGTTCGTTTTGTTTTATTCGTAATGTGCTTGACCAGATTTTTTTATGCTTGACCAGAACAGTGTTAACTCTTACTGAACATGTCTTTTGTCTAGGGACTCTTTGTAAAGAAGAACAAAAAATGCAGTATGAAAAATGTACTGCCTCTGGAAAGGAATTTTTTAGGTTTCTTCAGTGTTCTTCCGCATGCCTGCCAATTCTCAATGTCGGACTTTTAAACATTGATTTTAGTCTGGTGATCCCACTAATCATGTGTCTTTTGTCTAGCGACTCTTTGTAAAGATAAACAAAAAATGCATAATGAAAAATGTACTGCCTCTGGAAAGGGAATTTTTATGTTAAATTTTCTTCCGCGTGCCTGGAAAATCTCCATTCGGGACTTTTAAATATTGCTATTAGTCTGGTGAAGTGTGTTGTAGTTAATTATTTACCATAGTTTTCAACTTTTTCATTCCTTTTTAAATATTCAGTCGAGTTGTCTTTTTTGTTTAGTTATTTTATAAAAAGGTTTCGTGTTTTTTGTTTATCACAGTTCACTTTGACACAATCTTCACGTGACAAAAAAAATACAAAAAAACTTGCACTGCCAAAGTGCAGCCAGTTGGATGCAAACTAGCTGGAGCCCTTCCTCGGTGGCTCCATTTGTTGAAGCGAGGACACAATCAGGATTCGTATAGGGTCTATCACACCCACAGAAAGGTGTCGCTCACTACAAATATCCGAGTCAGAAATAACGCAAGATTAGGTGAACGGGTGAGCTTGCATCACTGTGGAAACCCGAGACCAAGGAAAAGCGCAAAGAAACGACACGTTAGTGGAACGGGGATTGTTTCGAGGTGATGCTTCAGGTTGACACCTGTTCGTCGGTAGGGCACACATTATTACCAGAGCAACTGATCCTCAACTGACGAGAACCTAACTCTTCTGGAATCGACATTGGTGCCACCCTCATTCGAACGGTCTATTTTTGCTGTCAAACAGACGTCGTAACCGGCTACGTCTGCGCGCAAAGATTGACGGGCCCCGTGGTTGGCTGACCGAGCGTCACCTAGCCCTGTAATTTTCTCCTTCCGAAATTGGTTTCGATTTGCATCGTCGCAATCAACAGCATTGCACGCATCTTTTAAAGTGTTTTTAGGTCGCATTGGTTTACTTCTGTTGCAGTTAACTCTCGACTAGAGCACTTCAGCCTTCGCACGCACACATTCATTTTTAAAGGGAAAAATGGGAAGCGACCCGGCAGCCGAAGCTTTGTCTACCGTCAAGTTTTCTCGGCCCCGCGCGCCCGCGTGCCAGTTTCGTCCGATTTCCTCGCCTAGCCTTCCTGATCCGCTGACTCCGAGTCCGCCAACATCGGCTTCGTGTGAACGCAGCTGCCGTCGTGTTGCGCAGACTCGTTCACGCCCGTTAACGGTGTGGTCTCGTAATCTGTAGTCATACCAATAGTTCAAACGATGGTACCCAAAAACGCCGCGTCGTCCGTGGCTTCGCCGCTTCAAAGCTTACCGTCAAGGTCCCGACGCCGCTGTATGTGCCACCGCAACTCGTGACTTCGCAACGTGACTCGTTGGCTCGCCGGGTTCGCGTGACTACCATATCGCTCCGTGTGTTTTGAACCCCGCCTTTCGGGACCCCGTACCTTGTCGGCCGCCGTAGATAGGAAGAGCCTGGGCTCGCGGCGTCTGCTGCCGCCGCCGCTGGCACGAGCGCACGTCGTAGGGTAGGCACCGATATTTTGGCCAACGGTTCCGGTTTACGCCCTCGGGTGCAGGCAAAGATGTTTGGACTCGGATACCAATTGAAATGCGAAGTATCGTACGTGCTCGGCAACGAGCTAGACGTGCTTAGAGCGATAAACTGGCAGCTTAAAGTGACCCCCACCCGGCCACCGCCATGTTGCACATTTTTTACCACTAGACACGTGACCTTATAGTTTTACGCTCTAGATTTTAACAAAGTACCACGCACAGATAATTGATCTTCAATAACAGTACCGTCGAGATGAGTTATGTTTCAATTGTCGTAAGTCCAAAATGTGCTTTTACGACAAAAACTCGGGCAGCTTCGCAATGCCTTCGCCAGATGCCGTCAGCCGCAGTGCTACATTTTTGGGTTTTTATCGAAGCTAGACACTGATCTCTGGGGCTAACAGTATTGAAAAAATAGTTTATCATATTTTTTTACAGCGATCGCAATACAAATCTCGGCTCAGTTTTTCGTAAGCCTCAGGATTTGGTACAGTCACGTGTCTAGTGGTCAAAATTGTGCAACATGGCGGCAGCCAGGGGGGGGTCCCTTTTGCCTGCTGAACGGGATACCAGTTTATCGCTCTAAGCCCCTCTACCTCGTTGGCGCTCGGCCGGTGCTCTTGAGGTAGTTCGCGTTGTGGCCGTGTCAAGCGTGGAAGGTTTGGCCGTAGTATGTGCTCTGTTAAAGCCACAAAAATGTGGTTTTCGAGCTTCTGGGATAGGATATTTGTGTGGTAAAATGCACCCCTCCCCCCCCTCTAAAAATTGATGGATGGTATTCACTGGACGCCATATTTGAAGTGACTGCTCGCAGCACGTGCTCGGGAGGAGAAGGAGAAACTACTCACTGGGACTCTCTTTTGTGTGTCCCAGACTTTCCCAGTCATTGCTATTCTCCTTCTAGAGTCTGAAGATTAATCTGTCACTCAAAGTTCGTACCAAAGCAGTTTTCCCCTGCCTCTCTATTTTGTGGTAGTGCAAATTGGATGATGCGACAACAGTGCAAGGCATGTGGGCGTGTTGGAAGCGTTGGGGAAGCTTGCCATCGACGCGTGCTCAGCAGCAGCGAGCTCGGCTATGGCTGCCAGTGAATACCGCCTATTAATACAATATTTATGCCAAGAGGCGCCTTTTTACGGAGCCGCGCGAGTGAGTACTCCTACCCGCTCTTGTAGCTACTCTTCTAACACGCCCTCTCCCACCAAAGCGGCTTCTATTCCGATTTTACCGCGACATCAGAACTTCTAAATAGGTGCCACCTTTGTGTCAGCATGCGTGAGCAGACGAAATCGCTGCGACCTAAAAATTGGTCTCGTGAAGTGAGTACTGCATTAGTAAAAAAATATTTCTTCCGGGGAGGCGCATTTTTCTACACGTGGCCTATCCAGGCAGTTTTTAAAATAAGAGTTTTTGGGAGTGGTGTCCCTTTAGAACGATAGCAGCGTTTGCCCGCGCAACTACGGTGCTTAGAACGCGTCTAGGCGCCATGTTGTAACTGCGGCTCTCAAGGGTCGTACTGTTCTCAGTGAAGGACCCTGCATGTTACTATCTGGGGGTTCGTGGTAACGCCGCTGGGGCCTGCTCCTAGTCATTCTTGCAGTGAGGACACCGTCTGTCGCAGAAAGAGTGCTGCCGTAAAACGGAGGCATTAGGGGAGGTTGTGTACTTGCAAGTTGCTCAGCTTGCGTCTCAGGGCGTTTCGTTTATAGTTTCGGGGGCGGTCGACGAATTCGCGGGAGGCTCATCTCAATGTGCAAGTCGATCGGTTGGGCCTTACCATAATTATTTCTTGGCTCGAACGTCTCGTAATCTTCCCCAGAAACTCTGCCGAATGGCGGGCACACGCCTATAGAGTTTAGGCACGCGCAGTTCTCTGGGTGAAGATATCAAAATAAGTCGTTACGTTTTCTACGGGCACTTCCTCTCGAAATAAGCAAAAATGGTGCCTGGGCTGGAGCAGCAATCGCGGGTATGGCCCGCGTTTCCACGGTCCTTCGGCCCTGTAGATACCCGAGACTTGTTTTAGTTATACTGGAAGTAGGCTTAGCTGGGAACGGGAAACTGTCCATTTTTGTTTCGTTCCATCGCCTGACCAAGCTAAATGCCTGCGCCTGTTATACGTGTACTCCCCTGTTATTAAAGGGACATTTTTTTTTACCTCGAGCTAGGCAGCACTTCTAATAAACGCTCGGGGTGCGTAAAGCATCCGACCAATGTTGGCGTCCCTTTTGTTCGTGGCGGTTTTTGCAACTCTCGTCTTTAGTGAACACTGAACTATCAAAGGTTGGGGTGTAGCAAAGGAACGCTGAAGTATGCTCGTATAAAACTGGCAAAAACCTAAGGAGGGTACGCGTGGCTTGCGCCGACCGCGCAATGGCGGCCATTCTGGCGGCCTTGCCGCCGAGCGTGTACCTTCCGAAAAACAAGCTGCAGTGACCACCATTGTGGTGCAATGACGTCACATGCAAGCCACGTACCGATACTGCAGAGATATTAAATTTAGCGAAGAGCTTTTTCTATAGCTTTTTTTTACGGTCCCTCTTCGGAGAAAACGAAAACAAGCGCTACGACTCGCGCCATCCGACGAATTGATGCCACATTGAAGTGACCCTCCCCCCAGCTGCCACGTGTCTTCTGTTTCCACTCCGCCACGCCTGCGTTTTTGAAGTGTCCTTCGCTATGCCGACGCGACCGCCCTACCGCAAATGGCTGGAACTCTCGACTCGGAGCCTTTGCTGATGCTTTCGATGTTCGGGTTAGTTTAGTGCGGGTCCGTGGCTGTGCAAGGAAGAGGGCGGGGAACCTCGGGTTGTCTCTTCCGACCGGTTTTGTGGTTGCTGCGTTTTCTACTCGATTTAACGTGCTGCCTCAGTTTTCAACTTCAATTTGTGAGTAAATTTTAGGGCTGTGGATTGATGTGAGAGATTTGCAGCCCATTGTTGCAAAATGCCAGTAGTTATCTTTGTGCTGGACACATTTTGTTTTACTCTTAAAAACTATTTGTTGCAGCCTCGGGAGGCAAAACTTTACGTAAATTAATAAAGCTTGGACAAAAATGATGCAGCAGACTCATTTGCCCATATATTCAGCCTAGCTGCGTTTGACTGGAATTAAATGCCGATAAAACGAAGGGGCTCGTTTTCCTATTTCGCTCGACATGTTTGTGGCAGATCCCTCGCCGCTGTCATTGCTTTCATTTCCGATTTTTGTGGTCGGCGAGCCATCGGATTGGTTTGTGATGCGGACAACGGAGCGGATGTGACCATACTTGTTGGCCTGGGTTTGAATCTAGGCCACTTAGTGCAAGAAGGAAAGCTTGTTTGCTACATGTCTGAGTGAGATTAGTGAGCTTTCACTGGTTTACACAAACACCGCGACGTCTATAGTAGTAAGTGCTGCGGAACTCCGAGGTTGCCGCAGGCTGGTTCTTGTGCACGCCATATCGTCGCCTCTTTTCTCTCTGTTTGAACATACATGTAGGAGTGTGCAGATGTTCAAAACTTTCAATAAATATTGAAATACACGAGCACAAAGTATAGATTCTCTTTTTTTGGGATGCCTCCGACGGAGCACTGAAGGTGAGCTCTGTAGTCTTCAAGCGGTTGCTTATGGCCATCGTGTGTCTATGTGAACTTGTTTCAGAACCAGTTCTTTTCTTGGGTGGCACTGCACGGTACTTACGGTGAAAGCTTAATGCAGTCGTGTGAGTCTCGTTGAATTGTGGAACACCATTTCCTTGAACTGTGAAGTTTGTAGTTTATTTATAATACCGAGGTAGCTCGTTCGAGGGAAGCCTCTGATGTTTGTTGTGGCCAAAAGATTAATTGTAAATTTCCAAGTGAGAAACGTCGCGCGGAAAAATGGCTTCGCAGGCAAGATGGCGTATAGTGCCGACTTGCTTTCAATTGCAGTGTGATCTTTTAAGATGAGCATTAGAAACATGGCTTGACTGCAGGCTTAATCACCGATCAACATTCGCTGGTAACGCAAATTTGAAGTCGGTTGAAGGCCAGAATATTTGCTTCCCGACCCTTGCTAGTTGCGAGTGGGACTGCTACAATTTGTTTACCCGAATCGCAATCTTTTAAGGGCCTTGGCACTTTTCACGGCTGCTGTTATAACGGGGTTTGACTAATGTCCTCTTACGGTCGATAAAAGTAATCTTGACCTCGTGGATGGACGTCCTCTCCTCATTTCATTTTTGTCAATTAAATACAATATAAATATCCTATGACAGTCAACATTATGTGGTGCCAGTCCTGAGCAAGTCACTGAAGAATGGCGGTCCCTTAAATTTGTAAATGCAAAAACATGATCAGATTCTACGCAGAAGTAAGTGCCAGAAATAAAATTGCTGGAATATCCCGCGAAAGCTCCAATTTTCTCCTCTTTTGGGCACCTCTGTGAAGAATTTCAAGGAATGGGACACTAGCAAATCTGGTAGGCATATAGAGGTAACAGAAAACAGACTGGAGGCAGTGTGTATAACGTAACCAATAGATAACAGCAACATTTATTTGATTTGTAAGACCGCCCTGTAGTCATTATGTACAAAGTGTGCGCCAACAGCGGCCATCCTTCAGCAGCAACGCACCACTGCTGAATTCTTCAGCGACCCTGCACCTCCGCTGAATTCTTCAGCAGCCGTGCACCTCGCTGAGCCAGCTCTCGATGAAAACTCGGTTGTAGCCCTGCTCCACCCGGTGGAGCAGCGTCTCCTCGCCGTGGAGCAGAGGCACGGGCTTGCAGTCCAGAAGACAGTCCTCGCTCATGGCCTCATCGTCTGCGGGCAACATTGGGCACGGTGAGTAAACGGCCTGGGGTCGCAGCGCCGACTGCAATGCGCCGAAGAACGGCCGTCGTCGCCGATGCAACGAAACAGCCACGGAAGCTCCGTCGCTCTCTCACCGACTATATGGCGAGCAAATTCGTCTGCTCCTTGTGCGGAGTGTACGGCGAACTTCACGGTGCTGAGCTTCGGTCGAAGGACGTACTGGCGGGTTTTGCAAACACGTCGCCTGCTATACTTCGTTTCAACATAACTTGGTGAAGAGCATGCTACGGCCCTCTCGAGTCAACCAGCGCGACTGAGGCAAAGCATGTGACAGCCCATAAGGAGGGTACAGGGGCGAGAGCATAATTAAGCAGTTGAGCGAGGGGGGAAGAAGGAACTCTCAGAACTCCCCGCTTATTCGGACCCTCTTTAGTCTGTTCTAGATGTTGCTTCTGTCTCCCTGGAAGATTAGCCCATCGCTCAAAATTCGTACAAAGGCAGCTCTCTCCTTAGGTTGTGTAGAAGGGGGGGGGAGAGAGAGAGATATTGGAGATTGAACTGGTAAAAAGAAAGACACAGGGTTGACAGTCTTAATTGATACAGAGATTCAATTTATTTTGACGCGAGTTTCCCAAAGGGAAATCCATGAAAAAAGATCTAGTAATACATCATAGTGCATGTAAGTATGTACACAAATACACAATATTGAACTCAATAACATACATAAATGTGTACCATTTACTCAAAATTAAACCTTCAAAAACAAATCTCGCACACTCATCCTGTGCAGCAGGTGGAGAACCGATCATTGCTGTTCACATAAAAATGGCTGCGAATGAAATAACGCTCCGAGTAAAAATGGCTTCAAGACACTGAGCATGATACTCGGCGAGCAGGTTTCGAGCGTAAATTTATTGTTCTCAAAAATTGCTGGTTCTGGATGTTTTGATAGTGAACGCTGTTTTAGATCACGAGCACCGGCACGAGCCTATGACTTGAAAGTTTATGGTCGCTTGTTAATTCATGTAATGCGAGCATGTTTGCATACATATCGAATCATGAATTGCAAAAGGATTGTGCCCTCGAATTCAAAGTGATGTCTTGCTCGCCATTCTCTGATCTCCTTCGGTAAATCGCAGACTCTACGTGCTACACTGAATCGTAAACGTGCAAGCTTTTTACCAAAAAACTATGTCTTTGCAGCTAAGTAAACATTTTCAGGGACCAGGCCATTTTATACGAAATTTGCTTAAAAATAGACAATGCATGTGCCCATATACCCAATAACGTTGATGGTATATACTGTAATTATAAATGCCCCCCCCCCCTCCCCCTGCAAGGAAAAAAAAATAAAGGAAGAAAATTGTGCTAGGGTAGTTGGAAAAACCGGCAAATGACAGTTTTAGATACAGACCAGCAACCAGCCTTTTATCCGAAAAACCGACCGTGCTGGTCAAAAACCGGGCAGGTGGCAACCCTAATCCGAATTGACAAAAAATTTACGGGCAAGTGTTTATCGGATTTTTTCAGATTTATACGAAAACGCGGAACCCTAGTTATGTGCGATACAAGCTTCCTTGCAAGCTACAGAAGCGGACATTTCTTTTAAGGTGTGCTTTGTATTAGAAGCTCTTTATGCGCGGACTCTGCACCAGGTGCAGACCATCTAATAAAGAAAAATTTCTTTTTCGACTGAAATTTGTCTTTGCAGACTATACGCCTTTCCAAAATACGCTCCTAGGCCGCCTACACATTGCTGATGATGATGATGCAACTGGTGCGACTCTCGTGCCCCCTATCTGCTAGAAATCTAATGCCACTCTCTTGGATCGTTGAGACCTGTTCAGTGCAATTCTCCAGCTATGTTTTGCGGTTCTGCATTCCGAGCTTTCCGGCCTCTGTTAAAAATTTCTACTTTTCTTTTTCTCGCACATTTGCGTACTCCCTTTTTGCATTATCTTCCACCGTGAGAACTAGGGTTGGCAGCCCAAGTGCCTGCCATTCAAGCGTTTCTGCTCGGCATTCACGGGAAACGAAGGAAGGGAAAAGGCGCGATTTGGCGAAGAATGACAATTGTTCTCCCCACTTCCAGAGATAATCCCCAGAAGGCCTTTCCTTTCCTTTGCCAAAAATAGGTGTTGGGATTGGGGTGGGGAATGGACCAATCACATCTGTTCCTTTGCCTCTGTGCTGCGAAAAAAAGGAGGCTCTCCGAAACGCGCCTCAAAACGAAGTCCTCTTCGATTCTGCCCTATCGTCGAGAAGTGACTGTCGTTGACAGTGTGGACGGGATTTGCTGCGTTGTTTGAGATCCTTCTCAAATAAACCCACTCAGATAATGCTGCACTGTGTGGTACGTACAATTTAATGTTCGAATGTTGATGCTCACCGAATGTTGTGTCTGTGTCGTGTAATTCCGGTAGTCGCGTCATTTGTGCACGGAGAATACACAAGCCTTTCGGCCATTTTCTGTCGTAAATTAATTTCGACAACTAAGCACTTTGTCGACTGACACGGCTGAGCAGGTGGCGCCGTCAAAACTCGTCGCAATATAAGACAAACGTTCCAGTCGCATTCGTTCTGTAGCACACATACAAAAGTGGTACAATCCTTTCTCAATGTTTTCGGGAAAAACACATACACCTCGAGACGCAAAAAAACGGCGGGAGAAGGCAAGAATTCAGCCGCCAGCAGTGCGAAGTTGCACCTATCGAAATCGGCAATACACTTGGTTGGGGTTAGCAGGGACGCCGGTGAGAGACTAGCCTCAAACCCAGTGAGTGGCCTCCAAGTAAAAGGTTCTCTGGCCCCACGGTTTCTTGGAAAGGTGTATACTCCGGGTGCAAACCATAGACCGGAAAATAAGGTATCATCCTAGGGGGCGCCACCTCACCGGCGATGCGGCACCTCTTGGCCTCCTGGGCGCAGCGGAATCCGGCGTGGCACCTCTTGCGGCTTGAGAGGACGGGCGCCCGGTGGGCCTGGGGCGGTTCGACCCCGAGATGGTGGGCAGAGTTGAGCAGGGTGGCAGCCGACAACTGGCCCAGGCACAGGGCCAGCTGGCCGGACGTCTGGCCCCAGCGGTTGCAGAGCCTGCAGACGCCAAATTTTTAGAGCTTTCTTATATCGCAGGTAATTTTTGGAAATTTTCAATGAGAATATGGGAGCAAACGAAACCTATGAATACATGGAGTTACTGGGAACAGGCTCCATTTTCTTCTTGAAATTTTCCGAAAATTGTTCGTAGCTTTTAAGCAATGTTTTTAGATTAGGGTCAGTTGGGAAGGAGTGCAGGCGCGCCATGGCAACGGAGCGCGCCCCGCAGTAAATACTGAGCAAAGCGGTGGCGTTGCGGTTCCGATAGGATCTGTCCCTTGCGCGTGCGTCGTCTGCTAGCCTCCTGCTCTGAAAGGCGTTGGCACGCGGCCAAGCAAGCCGCCATTGGACTTGTAAGGCAAATAATTGCCACTGAACGAAGTGTATTTAAAGAGAATGTGCGCAACAAAGCAAAACAGTAAAATGCTAGTATAGTATTATACAATAGGCTCGTTCGATTTACTTGCACCTCCAGCACCGGTGCAAAAAAATGTAGAGCGGTGTACTTCCGGTCGTATCTCAATACACATACCGGAAGTACACCGGCATACACTTTTCTGCACCGGTGCAAGAGGTGCAAGTAAATCGAACAAACCTAATGTTTTCTCGCCACAAAGTGCACCTATCCGTGGTTTTGGCTCTTTTTTCTGGGGTGCGCCTGAAAGCATCGGGCATATAACGAAATTTTGTGCTCGAGCAGTAAAGTGCAGTAAAGTAGGTCGCTGATAAGGAACAATAGGCACTTTTAGCAAACCGTTACCATGTTCCACGTACTGCCCTATCGGAGCCTTTGAAGCATGCTTTTTAATCGCGCGCCCGGGTGATACCATGACCGCAGGACGCGCACTCGAATCGCAACGGGACGCCAGCGCCGCCTCTCGGAAGTGCTACAAAATGGATCCGCCGCCTCCCGGGAGTTTCCCAACTAACCCTAAAAGGCCCGTTCACACTCTTGCGACCGAGTACGACTGAGAGAGACGAGATCTCTTAAAACTTCTTAAATGTTTTTAGAACGAGGGAACACACTGACATTGTGGCGCCATCTATGCGGTGACCCTGGAACTGCATTTCGCAAGAGCGAAGGTTTTGCGGGATTTCCGAGGTCAAATGTGCGTATAATACCCGTAGAAAGGCTCGTTTATAAAATTGACTAAGTTTTTCGAGCCAAGAAAGGAAGAATAGTGCGCGAGAGAAATAAAAAAATATGCCGGACCGCCGAGTTTACACTGCTACCCAATAGATGGCGCCAGTGTGTCCTCTGGTTTAAGAACTTTTAAGGAACCCAGGTTTAAGAGGTCGCAAGAGTGTGAACGGGCCTTAACCTAAAAATGTTGCTTTTAAGTCGCATAATGGCAAGCTCTGACACAAGCGCCACACTCAAGCAAAAACTGATGGTTCGGTGATGCATAGCTTATTTTCGTGGTGAAAAAAAAAAAAAAAAAAAAACACTAAATATTTTTAATGTGACCTTTTGCATATTGTTGCTTCAGAGCAGCTTTTAGACACTGGCTTGTGACTTTATTTGTATATTTTGAATATCTCATTATTTTTTGGGGGGGGATCGCTATGAAATAAACTTGCATAATGCTAATATTTAAAAGCAGGCAGCGACCGAAAAATTGGGGACATAACTAGCTTGCGCTCGTGGGGACAGCGTGGCTCACCTTGGATTTCCGCCCGCAGTGAGCAGCATCTGCAGGCATTCAATGTTGCCAGCTCGGGCTGCCTTGTGCAATGGACTCTCACCATCTGCGTCCTGCAAGAGACACACCCTCTCAAAACCCGTTTCTGCATTGCATCCGAGGGAAAGCTGAATTCGTCGCAAATGTCAATACCGTTTTGGGTGCAACTGCTTTGCTCCGTCTACTGAAGCTCATAATTTCTGATTACACATAATGAATGCGGCTAGGTATGTCAAGAAATTATTTTCCGCGAAAAAAGAGAAAAAAAAAAGGAACCAATATTTGCGTTGGCACGCTTTTAAACCGAAACTAACTTCATTTCGAAATTGACGCCCCGAAATATCATGCTTTTGCTGTTACATACAAAAAAAGAAAAAAAAAATTGTGTTACCCGATTTTTCTTTTAATGCCTGGACAGGACATGTATATTGAATAACCAGTTTTGTCGGAAAATTATTCTTAGTTGTTTTTATGCCTGAAACACGGTGTAGCCTGAAACAAAGATGATAAACTAAAAATCAAAAAAATATTGTGCTCTTTTTTGTTAATGTTTGAACAGGTCATGTTTTCAGAATACGTCAATAGATACACTTTCAATTCAACGTTATCCACCTTTTTTTAAAATAAATCTATGTCTTTTTTAGTGATATAACGTTTTATGTACTCTTTTACGATATTCCTGTATGTAAAGGGTGTTGAAAAAAATTTCACATGGTAGCAACTAAATAAAACAAACTTTTTTTTTTTTTTTCGCACAATTTGTTTTTTACGGAACACATTTCGAAACTGAAATTAACTACCTCGGAACAGAATTCAATGGTGGTTTCGAAACATGCATGTCGCGGCCTAGACATTGTCACGGTTTTTCTTTTAATGCCTGGATATACACCATTCTAATGTTTACAAGTCCTCGGCCCAGTACGCACATCTTCGTCGCTTCGGAAAGGGAGCAAACCACGCACCATACGCACAAACAATGGAAATGGAACCGGCCAGGAGCCCCTTTTTTTTAAAAAAAGGTCTATAATATAAAACATAAATGCCACAAAATTAATTTTCAAAAAATAAAAAAAAAGTTGGGCTCTAAATAAAGTTATTTCTCTCTCTCTCTGGACGCAAAACTTAAAACATAAATGTCAAAGATACGCCATACTTGAGGACGCTGTTTAGAGGAGCGTGCTCAGAGCGAACTCGCATTTGTAGGAATGCACGTTGCAAAAGAACTGTAGAAGCTCGCCATTCCAGAAATATTGCGTTACTTTTTTGAAAAATCAATACGCTCGCCAGTCTACATTAAAAAAAAAAAAAAAAATTGACCGCATCTCCACGTGGTGAATGATATGTTGCTTGGGGCGAAGCTCTGGTGGTGCTTGTCTGCGTAGACGCCGAGCCGCAGCATGCCGAGCCTTTTCATTCATGTCAGTAGGAGAATGTGTGGTTTTCTTCTTTTTCTTTTTTTAAGCAGACAGATGGGATGGCATCTCAGAACCCCCTACTCTTTTTTTTTCTTCTTTTTCTTTGAGCCTTTTCATTCATGTCAGTAGGAGAATGTGTGGTTTTCTTCTTTTTCTTTTTTTAAGCAGACAGATGGAATGGCATCTCAGAACCCCCTACTCTTTTTTTCTTTTTCTTTTTTCATAATTTTTTTTCATCTTTTTTTTTCCATTTTTTTTTATCTCACGAGCAGAAGCACGAGCACCCGACGCCGGGCCTACGGCGGACGGACATACGGACATGGCTAGCCCTAGAGCACTATATAGCTCCTTCGGAGCAGCAGAGTAGCGCAATCCTGAACGCCATCTCTTAGCGACTAGCGGCGAACGCCCGGAGGTTCCAACTCCGGTCAGAAATGCATGAGGAACGTGAGAAAATCGTTGTTTCTTCAATATTGTGGAAATGTACGGAACGACAATAGTTTTTGACATAACAAAGGAACATTTAGAATAATTTGCGCTGAGTTGTGTGCCAAATAAGGACGTAATTTTTTTTAAAAATTGCATGAGCGGCATCATGCAGCAGACGACAAGGAGCTTCGCCCCTAAAAGGTCGTTTGGGGGTAAGTCTCATTCCAAGCACGGCCGGTGCGCGAGAGTACCTGTAGAGCGTACACTCGAGTGCACAAACCCAGAGGGCAAATACGGAGGAGTGGAGACTGGCAAGCGCTCGTGTTAAGTCCTCGGTATTTGCGCGTACAAGTTCATTCAGTACCATGAACCAACTAGCCCAACAACTAGTCTTGTTGAGTACCTGTAGATTGGGATCGGCGCCGGTCTGCAGGGAACGGAGCAGAAAGTCCGGTCGGCCGGCCTGGGCGGCGCTGTGCAGCGGCGAGAACATCCTCTGCCTGGGCAGCGGCCTGGGGGAGATAGAACGGACCATGTAGCCGCGTCTCGTCATCACGGGCACTTTGAAGCATGACAAACTGTCTCCAAAAACCTCAACTTTTCGGCGTTAAAAAAAAAAAAAGCGTTCGTAAAAGCTTGGTAATGTAATGAACTTATTAATTAAGCTCACTTCTTATTAAAGGAACACTGGCAAACCCCCAAAAGTTTTGTTTTATTTTTTGCCGGGCGATTCATTACGGTGCCAGAGCATACCACTGGAGTCGGTCTACATATTTTTTTGCTTATATCAGTTTGTATATATACTGTTTCTTTATCTCTCACCGCGTCTGTATTTCTCTGCTGAGTCATTCCATGCCAAACGAGACGTGGCGATATTTTTTCATGTTTGGGATATGTACGAAAAAAAAATTGATTTAAATAAACAAACCTCTGAAATAAAAGTTTTTTTGTTTTTTTTTGCGAAAAAGTAAATTGTGTTTTTGCTGATATCATGCTCTAGATTTCTGGGTTTTGCATAAAACCTTTGTAGTTAAGAAACGCATTATAAAAACACGGATGCGTACCACATAAATCTAGGTGTGTTCTTAATGACTTAAAAATATGCCCACCAACGCCATTTCGGATCCAACTAGGAGCTTTCAAATAAAATAAAATTTATGAAATTTTTTTTTGTCAACTTGGAGTTGGGTATTAGCTACAATACTTTTTTCCTATTTTTCAAAGTCTCGTTTTGTAGTGTTTTAATGAAATTATAAAATCTCCCGTTTATGTAGATGGTGCCTGGAACTTGCGAAACGGCTAAAAGTTCAATCCACCACATTTGTTCAACATATAAAAAATATAGAAAAGTACTTTTTGTTGTTGCTGGGAAATTATTTCTTTTAAAGGTGAACCTCTACGACGATGCCTCCAGGCACCCGCCTGAAGGCGACGCATGCCGGCGTTCGACAGCGTCTTCAACGCTCTCCTGGAAACACGTTTTATTCAGTTGAAGTGGACGTTATCCTCCCTTCCATACATCCGTATCATGGGCGTACCAACCGGGGGGGGGGGGGGGGGGGCACGCTTGCCCCCCCCCCCCCCCAGTTTTCAGAGTGGGGGGGGGGGGGCAAGGTATGTGTTTTGCCCCCCCCCTGACACTGCCGCCTCTGGTCAGGGCAAACAACTAGTGGCCGGTGGCGCCCGAGTGATACCAAGGGCACCGCCTCCCGGCACTGGGAGGGGGGGGGGGGTGGAGGGAGGGGAGGGGGGGGGGTTGTGGTTTGCCCCCCCCCCCCCCCACTCAAAAACAAGTTGGTACGCCACTGATTCGTATCCTCTTTGCGCTACGTAATGATAACGACGTCTCAATTTCACTCTACTTTTGCACAGGTAACTGCCGACGAACGCAGGCCTGCATCGTCTGCTTCCCGAGTTTGGGAATGCGTACTGCGCGTCGGCCTCGTCTGCTGTCGTATGTCCAGATATGAAAACAGTTCAGACAGGACGGCTCTTCACCGATTGCGAAATGATAACGGCGATGTCGCTTCTCTATCGCACTTGAGTGTATCTTGATAGAATATGTAGTGCTACCAAAAATAGTAATGATAGGGAAAAAAAACAAAAAACATTTAACTTTTTTTTGCGGCGGACTCCCCAGGGTCCTTTCATGTGCAGTATTTTAAGCTCCGGAATGCACTGGAGTGCCCAGCAATACATGTCTCAAATTCTGAACTCGTTATAGTATTTTTAGAGGAAGTGTGTTTGATAAGAGGTGGGAGTTACACGGGGGCCGTCTTCGCCATCTGAGTATCAGGCGCTCGGCGGACATTAGATGGGGACCGGTAATAACCGTCATGGTATTTGGGTTTATTAAAGAAATTGGTGATTAATTTTTTAATAATGGTTTCATGGCTCGTGTTGCGATTGCAATATTGACGCCGAGCTGACAAGTCGCACTCAGATGATCTTTTTTTATGTATATAAATTAGTTATTGTTTTTTAGACATGACCAAACCGCTTAGACTTCCCAGCTTATTTGTTCTATTCAAATACCAAACATGAAACATCCTGTGGAAGTAAATATTGATTGCAAGAAGAAAATCAGAATATATGTGATAAGGTCTATTTGGAAGACCTACTTTATGTTTCTGGTAGCCAAAAAGAAGAGCACACCATTTTATTCACTCCGTCTAGAATGGGTTAAGATTAACCCAAAGAAAACCGTATGTGTCTAGCCTACCGTAATATCCCGAAAGATGACCCAGACCTATTTTTGGCAGGATTGCCTATTTTTTAAGAAACACCGAAAGATATCCCACTTATAGTTATTGCAGGGCCAATGGTGACATCGGCAGAAATGGTTTTACTTTGCCTCGACGGGAAATAAGCGAACAATGCTGACTGGGAACGACAGTCGTCTGGTTCATCATCGCCCCTCCCTGCAATCGCAAGTTTCGCCGGTCACAAAATGTAAAAGTAGCATTTTTTTTCCACCTTTTTTTGATCGTACACCGAAAGTTACCCCACTCCATATTTTCACCCGATTTGCTTTCGCTTTTGGGTGGGCGATCTCTCGGGATATTACGCTACATGTGCCGTACCAATTTCTGTCTTTGTTTTTGTACTCGTTCAAAGATGAAATTGCAAAGCAAGAACTAATCTCCATGAGATTTTTTTTTTTTTTTTTTTTACAAAGCTGATTTTGGCAGATTCCATTTGAGGCGGTTCATAACTTCATAATGAGAAAACGTGAATTCTCTCATATTTGCTTTTTGGAGACCTTACCAAACACGTCAACGCCAGTCACTGTTAAAACTGGACACAAGCAAGCTCGAATGTAAAAAGACGGAGCAGCTGGGGGACTGGAATGCCAGCGACAACACTACGTCTGCCGTTTAGAAATACTTTTTGTTTTTCTTTTAATTGTTAGGATTGAGTTGGTGCACTCTTCGGGAGGAAAATAACATGACAAACCGAGGAACACAGACAATTTGAGGGCTAAAAAATATTATATATTAAACCGAGAAAAACACCAATATGCACCCCAACTCAAGTGCCCTAACTTAATAATAATAATAATAACGATAATAATAATATAAGTGTGCATTGCCAGTGTCACCACGGCGAAAAGGTACTAGCAGACTTTTTGTTTTTTTCCTAAGGGGGTATTTCACATTCACGTATCCTCTTCCTCCTCTCCACCACCATTAAAAAAAAAAAAAAAAAAAAAAAGACAGACCGACGACGTTACGACGAGTGGGCCCAACCCAGAGGCTCATCAGAATACAAGAAAGCCATCCTCGATTTACCGGTAGATTACACAAGACGGTCTAGTACCCATCACCTCGTCCAGTCTTGAGTCTTGACGTAATATCCTACCAATTTGTTTATGTTTAAGCACTTCTACAGAAAATATAACGAAAACAGGGAGAACTTTGATTATGTCCACAGAAAGTTAACATTATTAAAAAAGGGAAGAAATAAAGAAAAAGAATTGTCTTTTTTTTTTTTAAATAAAGAGGGTTCAAATTATGACAAATGAATTAATTTTCACAAAATTTAAAAATGCATATAAATTAATTCGTGAAAATAAATTAAACTAAAACGGTACCAGTCGATAGGATACGTATAAGCCCACATGCTTATAGTATTTAATAAGCGAAATGTATGATGAATTTTAAGATACAAGGCTCCCAATACGTCACCAAAACGTCAAAGATGCAATGTGTGGAATATATGTGTATATATATATATATATATATATATATATATATATATATTATATATATATATATATATATATATATATTAAATTCTGGTTCTGGTTTGAAATATGCCAAAGTAGTTTAGTTTAAAAGGCCATGCGCCATACATTTACACACACGCAAAAAAACAATCTTACTGCGAGTGGTTTTTTTTTTTTTCGTTTTTACCAATTTATAACAACTGCCAGAACGGGGTACACAAATCAAACAGCCTAAATGTAGCATTTCACCTTGACATAATTTTTTAGAAGAAAAAATAAAATAAAAAGCGGTTTTGTTCGTGGCGCCATAATATATACAGCTTTTAGGCAAATCAAAATATCCACCCTGACACACGTGTTTGGTTTCAAATGAAACCGCCCACATGTATTCTACACAGCCCGCAAATCCTTCCATCTTCGTTAGTTTTGCTCCCGGGTCTAAGGGAAGATGGCGTCTCCAACGTTGAGCGCGCTTCCCACCCCCTGTTTTGGTGTAATACACGTGAGTCATAGGCAAGCTTCCCTTCATGTTTACACTTCCCTCGTCTCGAAGCGATCGTTCCAGTAACAGCAACAAGACGCAGGAAATGACACTTTTTGTAAGTGTGAATGCTTTGAGGTAGTACCTTCCACGTTTAGCCACTCAGAGGTGTGCGTCAGCACTAAAAACACAAGCTGTCCCCCAAAAATTGTTTTCTATTTTTTTATTATTATTATTTGCGCATTGTTGTCTTTGCCAAATGTGGCGATAGCGGGGCGGACGAGATACCGAACTTTCAAAGTTTGCTGTTACAGAATTCAAAAGTTTCGGCCGTCATGACGGCCGAAGAAGCCACAAATTCGTGGTGATGTATGGCGTCAGCCGCGGGAATGGAGCCGCAGGAATGGGCCCCATTTACCCAATGAAACTTTCACAGAAACACTAGTAACTTTTGAATAAGATAACGGCTAGTTCTGAAACTTTGGCATCTGGTCCGGACCGCTTGCACCTACGTTTGGGCGGAATGTGCAATTTAATTGTACAATAAAACAAAAAAAAAATTATTTTGAGGACATGCTGTACAATGCTCGGCTCTCCTTTAATGCAGGCAAATACATCTGAAAACAGTGCGTTTAACCGCAGACGCGGACGCTATAATAAACGGTTCTGGATTAGCTTTACAGAATGCCCTGCGCGTCGTCTGCTTGAGCAATATTGGCTCGAGACGCGCGCCGCTCGAGCAGACGACGCCAGCGGAGCGCATCTGTGGTTGCCGTCGGTACCGACAGGTGGCGAGCACGACGGTGCGCGGAAATTTTCCACAGTCGATCTGGGAGAGGTGCGCGAGGAGGACGAGCTGCCATTGTGTTTGTTTTATTTCTTTTTTGTCTCCCCTCACCTTCACTTTCTCCTCTTCCCCCGGTGGAAAGGAGGGTGCGCGAAAGTGCCGAGTAACAACTAAAAAAGAAAAGCCGACCCGGACGGATTGAATAAAAAAATGGCCGAGTTTTTGTTGGTGCCGCAACATGCGCGGGGGGTCATCCTTCGCTGCATCTTCCGAGCGAGTCCAAGGAACACCTTTCGAACTTGGGCCTTTTCCAAAAGAGAAAAAAAGAAAAAAGCTAAAGGAAAAAAAAAAAAAACAATTATAGAAACTGGTCGTTTTCCGCGTATGCTCTCTTCCTTCGAGAAGTTATCTAATCCTACGAAGCCGATGAACGGATCCCATGCCTCGTCCATCACGCTACGATTAGCGGTACCCATTGTCGCGGTAAGACAGTGGGCAACGTTATTCCCAACGGATACATACGCGCGGGACGGAAGACTCGACTAAAATATATATAGGTCAGCACTCCTCGGTTTTTATTACAATAACGTACCTCGCCTCGAGCTGCAACCCGCGCACGATGTTTGGATATTCTGCCGAATAGCCATTTTGACTAGGAGAAATTATACATTAGTACAAGGAATGAACACTGCGTGCTGCAAGTAATGTATTGATTCTTGGTCGGTCAAGGTTGAGAGGGAAACTATAGAAGAGATGATCGATCTTACCTCGCGGATGATGTCTTGCGAAGATGGAGAGGCAAGACGAATACGGGACTTTTGTTGTTTTTGTTTTTTCTTCCGTACCTGGAAAATTACCGCGTTGATAACTTAGCGCCAGAAACGTGCTCCCCCGAGACTACCTCCGTCGGCGGAACCGCTTTCTCTTCCGAGGCCGGCGATGTGATAACACGAACGGAGTGACCGATATTTCGCCACCCGACGCGCCCCTGGTGTACGAAGCGTGAACCGCTCCTTCAATTTGCTCGCTACGTTTTCAGCGGCTTGCTTTACTTGTATTTTTCTCAACGATGCATAAATACGCCGAGTTCCGCACAAGTAGCGCAGTGTAATTGGTCTGTCTTACGTTTTGTGAGGAAGTTGCGAAGCTGCAATGCCGCAATGCTAAAAGTTACGCTCTCAGCTTTCGTTTACTTATCCACCGCCAGGCCGCGGGCGCGCAAAGGTTTGCGAGCTTCGTCGCCTCTTGTGACGCGCTTGTCGTCTGCTAACATCTGCTTCTGTGCATTGAATTGTAACTGAGGGGTACACCTACGCGGTTAGTTGCCACGTGTTGCTCTAGTGCGTCGAACAAGCTACAATGATTAAACCTCAATGTCGCCGCGCTTTTGGTTGAGGATTCTATCGAATGTGCTCAAAGCTGGAGAAACGAAAACTGCCGCCATTGAATGAGACGGAAAAATAAAACCGAGCAGGGAAACATCTGTTTGGTAAAGGGGTACACTTTATGCACCGTCTTGGAGCGTTTTCAGGGGAATGGTGGATGTCAATTACCCGTTACGCAATGATTCTTTCTTATTCTTATTATTTTTTTGTAAATGTTTTGGGAATTTAATTTACGCAGGCACTTTTCGTACGGAATGTAAGGGCGCAAGCGAGCTGGTGTACTTTTTGTGCTTTTAATACATGGCACAACAAAAAGACTACGTCTACGCGCCTACGAACTTGAATTATGCTGACGAAGCAGCTCTGTTGGCAAACTGCTCGCTGCCGTTTCTAAATATATGGAGACCTTCAAAACGGATTTCGTACGAAAAGGTTTCGGTGTTCTCCGAATTCTATTTCCTAGCTTCTTTGGAGGCTATGACACTGCACGACAAAAATACACGATGTCCGCAAAAACAGAACAAAGATACGCAATGAAGCAATTTTTGCACATTGGCATCCGACGGAATTTTGTGAGATTTTTAAACATTCTCATAAACGCGCCAGAAACGAAAAGGGCGACAGAATCCGCCAGATATGTCGAAAACTTCGAAAACGGTACAGGCGTTATGGTATCGAAGTCAATAAAATCCAATCCAGACCAAGCCGTAAATGGCGGCCTTCGTAGTCTGGTATTGTTTCGATAACATTTTGGTTTTGGTGCACATCTCGAGCTGACCAATTTAACGAGGTTAATGCGAGTTCTTGAGTTCCGCCGGCTCGCGTTGCACACGTCGCTTCTAGTTCGCCAGCCCGTATCACTACTCTGTCACCGACTTTCGAGCATGGACCTCTGCGGCGTCGTAAAGACCCTCGAGCGCATGGCGCCGCTACGCCTGGCCGCCCCCTGGGACAACGTGGGCCTGCTCGTCGAGCCGAGTTCGTGCCGCGTTAGGACGGTCCTCCTCACCAACGACCTCGTCCCCGAAGTCGTCGACGAAGCCGTGAGCCTCGGCGCGGACCTCATCGTCTCCTACCACCCTCCCATCTTCGCGCCGCTCAAGGCGCTGCGTCAAAACTCGTGGAAGGAGCGCGTGCTCGTGCGCTGCATCGAACGCCAAATCGCCGTGTTCTCTCCGCACACGTCGTGGGATGCCATCCGCGGGGGCGTCAACGACTGGCTGGCGTCTTGCTTCGACGGGGTGGCGGATTCCGAGCCCGTCGAGAAGGACTCTGTCGACCCCGACGCCGGAATGGGCCGCCTTCTGCGGCTGAGGGCGCCGGTAACTGTCGGAGAGGCCGCGGCTCGCGTCAAGGCGCACCTCAAGCTGTCGAGCGTGCGGCTAGCGCTGGGAACCGGGTGCACGGATGAATCGATGGTGCAGGCCGTGGCCGTGTGCGCCGGTTCCGGCGGCAGCGTGCTCAAGGGTGTGGCCGGGGTGGAGCTGTACCTGACGGGCGAGATGTCCCACCACGAGGTGCTGGACGCCCAGCAGCGAGGCGTCTCGGTGGTGCTCACCGAACACTCTTACTCGGAGCGGGGCTACCTCGAGCTGTTCGCCGAGAAGCTCCGGCACGAGTTGGACGCGGTCGCCGTGCGGGTGTCTGCAGCGGACACCGGACCGCTGGTCACGCTCTAGGCGGCCTTGTCTCCGTCGTAGTACTCCGTTTCACTTTAAGGTGCGACCGCAGCCGAAGCCACGGTTCGCGGGAGCCAATCAACTAGCGCCAATAGTGTGACGTCACGGCGCCCGTCGCCCCTTTGTCTGCTCGCTCTCAATTTTTAAACGGGTGGCAGTCAGTTGGTCAAACGACGTTTTAGCGAACGCCGACTTTTCATCGAAAGACACTTTGGCGAATGGTCAGCCGCCTCAAAGCGGCGTTCACGGATGGGCCTGGTGCAGTTAACACTTTTGTAACGAGCCTGCCGCAGACTGTCGCCTGCAAAGCAGCGTGAATGCAAACGAGGGTTCCAGTTATTAGCTAAAACGTCGATGCGCTCAAATGACCGCTGTTTGCAGAAACGTCGTTCGCTCATGTGATACGGACCCCTGGCTCAACCGAGCGCACGCAGGAAAAAAACACAGAATCCCGGTGCATTCACTCTGCATGATTGGTATAGTTGGTGATGGCAAGCACACGAAAACGACGAGTGCCATGACGACACGCTCTTGGTGTCGGTTTTTTAAACTCCGTCGAATCGTTGTGTCGGCTGCAGTCGGACTTGAAGTGAAATGGAGTATGGTACTATTCTAATCCCAGTGGGCGGTAACAAAGAAGCGCGTGGCATCTGGTATCATCCGAGCACTCCGACGGCCTAGGTGCGCAACTGTAGCGACGCAGGTGCACTGCGGTCGCACGCCAGGCCGTCGGAGTATCCGTTGCCACTTGCTCCCGCTAACTGCGATTAAGGTACCACGTGATGTGGCAGGGCCCGGGAACAACGAGCGTCGTCCTCGATGACCCGCTTTCGTCGACGTCTGTCTCGGAACTTTTCTAACCGTAAGATGCTGAAGAAAGCTCGCTGGGTGGTCTTTGTGGGAAATGCCCGGCGGGGCTGGGTAACACCGCCTAGGTACTGAGGCCTCGTGGCTTGCGTTTCGACTTTGCCCAAAAGGGAAAATGCAAGACGCAAATCGAGTGCGAGTGCTACGTCAGCCTTTGGCCGAGACTCGTTTGGCGAGGACCCGAGCCTCGGCTGAATGGTGACACGGCGCTCGTGTCTATCCGTCCCCTGCGTTTCTTCTTTTGGGCAGACGTTGAAAATTGAGCCTTGCCAGCATTTCATTTAATTTAATATACCCTTGAAGGGGGGGTGCGACGATTTTAAGATTAAAAGAATTCACATCTCGTCATTTTTACGTTGTTTATCGTGCCCGAGAGGTTAGAGAAAACATCTCCTTGATTAAAAAATGTTGCGATTCCGCAGTGGCAGCCGAAGGAACTACAGCGAGAAGATTACGTGACCTTGCTTGGTTCTAAGCTGCAGCATAACGCCTGCCATTGTCAGTAGAGAGAGGGAGAGGTAGCGTCCTCTGAGAGAGCACATGGGAGCCTTCACGGCACCCCGAATTACGTCACTAGGAGTGCGACCAGGTGTGACCCTGAAGATTGGGAGTGAGATGGGTGTCCGAAATGCCAATATTTTTTTTTTTTTTTTTACACAACTAGGACACACAGGCGAAATCGGTTTTCTGTTCTTTATTTCATAAGTGTCGGAGGGCAACTTCCACAAATTTTTGACCGAAGTCCGGAAATCGTTGCACCTCCCCTTTAAAGTGCCCAGGGCTTTACATGGGGGGGGGGGGGGAGGGAGGGAGGGAGGGAGGGAGGGGGGAGGGAGGGGCAGAAAGGGTGGGGCGGCGGGGGCATACACAACAAATGTTCAAGAAATGGAAAACACAAAAATGTGAGGTTGCTAAGTATTAAAAAAAGTGGCAAGTGCAGTTCTGAAACCGGATGATTCCTGAATATTGACAATATTTTCTGGACGTGAGTTCCAATCTGAAATGGATAACTGAAGCGGTGAAAATTTGAAATGGTTTGTTCTTGGCGTGGTCGAATGAAGTTTTTGAGAGTGGTCCGTACGTCGTGAAATGTGATGCCCGGGCGGGCAATACAACTCTCTCTTTGATGGGCAGGGGTAGTACAAAGCGTGCAGGGAGACTAGTCTGGCAGTTTTTCTTCTGTCTGCTAGTAGCCTAAGGCCGATTTGTTTTTTTAGTGTGGTAATGCTAGTATGCATATAGTTTTTAAGGATGAAGCGAGTGGCTCTAATTTGTACTGACTTCTAATTTCTGTACTAAATAAGCCTGGTGGGGGTTCCATATTGTAGATGCATACTCAAGCTGCGGGCAAACAAGGGCGGTGTGAGCTACGAGTTTTGTCTCCCAATTTGCCATGTGTAATGTTTGTCTTATAAAAACCAAGACTTTGGTTTGCCTTTGCAGTGATGTGATTGATATGTGCCTTCCAAGATATGTTCCAAGATATGTTAGGTGTGAAATGAACCCCAAGGTATTTGTATGTGTGCACGCGCTCAATGGGTGCATCAAAGAGAGAGTAGTTGAACACCGTGGAATTTCGCTTATTCCTGAAATTTAAGAATTTTGTCTTGGAGGTGTTTATCTGCATTTGCCACTTTCCACACCATTCTTCTAGAGTAAAGTCATTTTGAAGTTGGATACAATCATCAACACACATTATATTTCTATACACCACACAGTCGTCGGCATACAAACAGATAAATAGCAGTCGGCTGGTCGTTTACATAGGAAAGAAACAGCAGTGGACCCAGCACGGTTCCTTGCGGCACTCCAGATTCTACTTTCTGGTGTGAAGAACATTTCTGATCATAACGTATACTTTGTGAGCGGTCAAAGAGAAAATTTGAAATCCATTCTACCGCAGATGGCTCTGCTCGAAAAGTGCGCAGTTTAAGCATAAGTCGATGATAATCACTTTGTCGAAGGCTTTCTGAAAGTCAATAAAAATTGCACGAGTCTCCATTTTACTGTGCAAGTTATGTATGTCAGTTATAAATTCAATAAAAGCTGGGTATCACAAGAAAGAGACCGCCGGAAACCGTGCTGGTTAACAAAGAGGAGGTTCTTCGCAGTCAAGTGATCTATAATACTTGAAAATAACACATGTTCTTTTAGTTTGCTCGGAGCGCTCTTTAAAGAGATTTGCAGGTAGTAGAGAGATTTGCAGGTAGTTCGTAAACTCATTCCTTTGACCGCTTTTGAAAACGGGTGACGTTTGCCACTTTCCAGTCGGCAGGTATTTGCCCAGTATTTAGGGATTGCTGAAAAATAGAACGGAGGAGAGCGGGAAAAGGCACAACACGTCGAAAGGACGTTTCTCAGGTCGCGCGGCGTGAACAAAGGTTCCTTGGCACGCCGAAGTGCCTTGCACTCGCAAGACACAAACGGGCGGCGTCGAATCTTGATCGGTGTCCAAGCGTGCGAACGCACAGACTCAGCACTTCGGCGTGCCATGGAAGCTTTGATCACGCCGCAAGACCGGCGAAGCTTCCTTTCGACGAGTTGTGCCCTTTTCCTACGGCACTGCGCTTTCGTAAAAATTTCCACGTGTTCTCAACGGCAAGTTTCAACGCGTACACAGGGTCTTAAAAAAACGTATTTGGGGAATGACGACGAACGAGCAGAAAACGTGTCTTCAGCACGCTGTCGCCAGCCTCTGCAACGCCACTAAAAGCGCGATTTTGCTACGAGCAAGATGGCCGTCCGGTAGCTTCGATCGCGGGAGCGGGAAGCCCCTCTACCTTGTTGCGCTGCAGCGATCAAGTGGGGAAGCGGGGATGAGACAGTTCAAAAATCCATGGGAGCGGCGGCGAACGGACAGACGACGCAATGGAAAAGTATAGGCTCCGCGACGTACTTGAGCTTTGCGAGCCCCGTTTCGTCACCCCAGCAGCTGAAACAATTCATTACGGTCAGTTCGCTTGCAAAGCGAAATCCACTGATCGCAACTCCAACTACAAACAAAAAACAACAAGCGCATAAACAAGGAGCAGTTTATTTAGCGGTCTCGAACGACTCTCAGGGGATTGCACGCATTTGAAGCGCGTATGTGAAGCGAAAAAAAGGCATTTAGCTACTCGAACTGCTGTTGATTCATTGGGGAAAAGTGGGTCCGGACATTTCATCGAACGCCGTTTCATCGAACGCCGTTTCATCGAAGCCGTTTCATCGAACACTGTTTCATCGAACGCCGTTTCATCGAACGCCGTTTCATCGAACGCCGTTTCATCGTACGCCGTTTCATCGAATGCCGTTTTATCGAACGCCTTTTTATCGAACGCCATTACAACCTGCAATATTTTTGTAATTTGTTTATATTTCTATACACAACTTCATCTCATTTTCTCTGTTTTTTTGTTTTTTTTTGGGTTTTTATATCAGAGGGTGCAGTGACGAGATAAGTTCCATCGTGAACATATCCTGCTTCGAGAAGAAAGCCTCCATGAAACAATGACCCGCCTCCATGTCACATGAAACAATTAAAAATGAAAAAAAAAAAAAAAAAAAAAAAACCTGGGTGACAGAGTCACCCAGGTTTTCAGCCCTGGACTAAGGGCACCGACCAGGGGTGCTATGTTGCGCTTTTTGGACTCCCAGGAGACTTGGAAGAGGGAAGTGACGTCAACGACTAGAGAAACGCAGATTGGATGTTGACAGAAGAAAACAAAATCAACATCCAATCTGCATTTGCTGCGTTGTTGACGTCACTTCCCTCTCCCTAGTCTCCTGGGAGTCCAAAAAGTGCAACATAGCCCCCCTGAGACCGCAAGGTCGTTTCACTTTATCGATTAATAAAGTTTACGATGATGATGATGCAACAACAAAACGAATTGATTGATAGGTTGAAACGTAGCTATGTTCTAAAATCTTTGTACATTGCCCTTTAAAAAAAAAAAAAAAAAAAACAGCGCGAAGGCACATTTGTGTTTTTTGTTTTCTTCAGGAGAGCCCCAAAATTGCAGCCTGAAAGTTCTAACATCTTTCCCACATGAAGAAAATGTCCTTCAAAGCAGCGAATAGACCGATCTCACCAGCCAGTTTGACTACGCCACCGCTGCCGCAATGTATCGAGGGAACTTTAGTCTTTCTCAACGTGCGACAACCTCGCTGGAGCCCTGGGAGCCCCGCGCGTGTGGAGCACGAGACAGCACGAGCCCTCTCGTGCACTGCCTTTCGCCTCATGTGAACTAAAGTTACGGCCGCGTCACGCATGCGCCGAACGCGTGGTGAGATCGGTCTAGGGTGCCTTCATGTGCGCTTTGCTTAGGGTGGAGATAGGGTGCCTTCATGTGCGCTTTGCTTAGGGTGGAGACATCCGGCCATTTTGTCCCACACTTTTATCTTTATTTTTTGTTCAGAAGCGCGTGAAAGAGCGTGCCCCTGCACGCGCTTGTGGCGCTGACTGTGCTATGGCGACATTTTGTTTTCGTCGATTTCTTTGTATTTTACCCGTGAGCGCCTGCTGTCGGCATCGGGTACTACAAAGGGTGGCATCACCCTAATCGGAAGGACATTGAGTCACCCTAGGTGGAGACATCTGGCCATTTTGTCCCACACTTTTATTTTTCTTTTTTGTTCAGAAGCGCGTGAAAGCGCGTGTCCCTGCTCGCGTCTGTGGCGTTGACTGTGCTATGGCGACATTTTGTTTTCGTCGATTTCTTTGTATTTTACCCGTGAGCGCGTGCTGTCGGCATCGGGTACTACAAAGGGTGGCATCACCCTAAACAGAAGGACATTGAGGCATAGAGTTCATTGAGGCACCCCAGAGGCACCCCAGAGCCGTTTATTGGCAAAACTGGAAGCGCGAGCACGGAAGCTCCGTGCGTTCAGGCTTTGCTCGAGCGCGCGAGCTGGGGAGATATGCAAAAAGCGCTGGTCTCGCGCTTCTAGCTTTGGCTTCGCTCGCAGGTAAAGTGAAACGAAGTATAATTTGAGCCGTGCCGAGCGGAACTCCGCGTCTCAAGACGCTCGCGCACCCCACCCTTTGCACTGCTTTCTTTCAGCCAGTCTCAGGACGCTGTTCTAGCAGTGCAGACAAAGGCATGGGCACGAGCGCGTGGCTTTGGAAAGTGCCTCCTATGCACGAGGTCTCGTACAAACAATAGCGTTTCGCTGAGCTAGGCTCACGCGCCTGTGCTGCCTGTGCCTTTGTCTTCACTGTCGACATTTGTGAGATGGAGTAGAAGTCTCCTGATTGGTCGACGCTGTGTCACAAATTTAGTTTACGCTCTAAGCGTGGGGGAATATTCGGCGCTGGCGGCGGCCTTTGCTCCGCCTATTGTCCAAACTCTCCTAATATACGGCTCTGAGGCACCCTAGATCGGTCTATAGGGAGTATTCACTGGCGGCCATAGCTGTGTGCTCGGCTGAGGAGCGCGTGCTGAATGCGAGCTTCCACAGTTCTTTCGCCACGTGCATTCCGCACCACCAAGATTGCCGGTCTTGGCAGCCTATTAATGCGAGCTCGTTCTGAGCATGCGCTCTAAACAGTGACCTCAAATATGGCGGCCAGTGAATTTTTTTAATTTTTTTATTGGTCACCTCGCACGGAGATGTGCAAAACCAATGCGTTGTGGAGAATTCGTCTGCTAGCGGAATCTCCGAGCTCGCCAGGGGCGCTGCGATTACTTTTTTTTCGCCCGCTCTCCGCGGCAGTTGCCAGTATTGTATTTGGTTGGACACTTGATACACTGCGAGGCGTCCGGAACGCGTACGAACTTGTAAGGTCGTACGTTGCGAAGAAACGCTTCCATTACACAGAGCAACAGTGGCTAGGTGGCGCAAGCCACCACCCGATTGAATAAATTTGTCTATGCAAGGGATGAGCGACAATCCAATCCAATCTTAAATCCAATGCACTATTGGTGTCGCACGTGTTTTCCTTGACAGGCCATGCAACGCTTCCTTTTTTATTTACTTTCTTTACTGTGTTTTCTTTTGTCCGAGTTCGGGTGTTCGTTCCTCAGACTGTGTTGGCGGTGTGCCAGGGGTGTCTGGTATCATGGAACGTTCACGACGTACGCCGGAGCGCCCGCTGTTCATCAGCAGCGAAGGACCGTCGCTTGCCGTCGCCGTGTGAAGTCGTATCTCCGAGAGTCGCTCAAGTCATTCCCAAAGGCAAGTACGAAGCACAAAAGCCATTTCTCTCGTAGCACTTTGGGGCTCCGAAAAGTTCTGGCGCCACCCGAAATCCCAAACTAAGCGGTGACAGTTTAGCCACCGAACGGGGGTTGCTGCGCCTGGAGCTCAATGATCTGATGTTTAATAATAGTAATAATAATAATAATAATAATCGTTATTTGCACGAACAGGTGTTTTCCGTGGGGCTTGCGAGGCGAAACAGAAAGGCGGAAGCCTGTACGCTGTTTGCCCAACCTTCAGGAAACGAAAACAAAGCTAAACATAACAAGAAGCACGTAACATACAAAAAAGGCCTCGCACTCGGGCGCGTTCGCGAGGCCCTAGCACGGCCCGAATGTCCTCAAAGGGCGTCCAAATCGAAATCGCAAAGCGCGCGCGACTCCCACCGCCGCGACAGGAGGCCCCGCCGGAAGAGAGAGACCGAGGAAAGGCCCAGCACCCTGGTAGGGCGAGCCAGGTACCGACCCCAGTCAGCAGTTTTATCACCCAATCCCCCTCCTGCGACAGGCCCCCCATCACGGCAGAGCCGAGAACTCAAAGTCGGCGTCCAGTTGGCCTTTGTTTGGATCTACCAGATCTTGTTCCTTGCCTTATTTTCTTTGCCTTGTGGATACCAGTGCATCTTGACCCCCTTCTCCGTGCTGTTCGAGCACCAGATGGCACTGCAGTACCCCATTCTCGTTTTTCTAATGCCTCACAGGCCATGGAACAGCCGTTTGCCTCGTTTCCTCCATAGCCTTTTGCTCTATATTATGAGCTGGCTCGATACAGGATGACACTTCATGGCAGATGGAACCTGAAACACGAAAGGTGCACACAGTTGCTAGACTACTCGAGCACTGTTGCTGGACTGGCAGCTGGATCAAAAGACCGCTGAACTCTTTTAGTAAGGAAGGCTCTGGCGGTTGCCACAGAGTTTGGAGTCAGTGTCTCCAAGACGAGATGCCTAATGTTGCAAAAAGTAGCCATTTTATTTTAAAACCTACCAACCAAGTTGTTACAGCAAATATATACATAATATGGAGTTATAAAATAGTATGCAAAAATGATAAAACACTATAAAAATGCTAAATATAGAAAGCTGTCCATGTCACCGCATACACCCTCGTACACGCGTAACCGCGTCTGCATGCAAGCACAACTGAGCACAGCCGTGAAAAGTTTTGAATCGTTTGGAACTTCCTGTTCCTTTGTCTGAATCACGCTGGGGAAAGCTGCGGTCATCATGCACCGTGGGTAGTTTGCAGGCACGTAGCCACGATTTTGTTTGGGGGGGGGGGGGGGGGTCTCGGATATGACAAAATGTTGTATGAGGGGGAGGGGGGACAGGAGGCCCCAGCAAAATGGAAGATTTTGGGGGGTGCCCGGGCCCCATGGGCCCCCCCCCCCCCCCCCCTGGCTACGTGCTTGGTAGTTTGGGACCAGCAGGTCCATGGCATCCCACTGGCAGGGCCCACCGTCATCTGGCTGGCGATCGTTAGGGCAATGAAGGGGAAGCAGTTGATGGCCCTTGGGAAGGTGAGCTCATCTGGGTCCTCAGCCGTCATCGCAACACCGTAGGTCCTTACCAGGGCTGTGATGATCCTGGCTCCTTCGTGCGAGAGAGACTTCAACATCTTGTCGATGTTAGGACTACCTTGTCATGCCAATCATCACCAGGGTGACGACGTCCATCATCTTGCTGTCCTCTTCACCCACCATGAAGAGTCTGGAGCAGGCTCTGTGCATCACATTCTCTGTGGTGGCTCCAGGGTTAAAGCCCTTGTACCTGACGAGATCCATGATGTCGCAGGAAACGCTCTACCGCCATGAGCGAAGCATGAAAGGCTTAAGCTCCCACCAAATAGCAGACCACTAAAGTTTGTTCTTGAAACTGCCAAATCGAGCTATAAATGAAAGCACCCTCAATTTCTAATTGTACGCTTCAGTAATAGTCTAGGTATGCCCATGATATATTGTAATTTTGTAATAATAAGACAAGAAAGGGAGCCATAATTTTTTACACAAATTTATGTACACCCTGAGGAGTGTTTAAAGTTCCTAAAGTGAAACGCCCATTTCATGAATCTTATTGCCAGCATTACACCCGTACACCTCTAGATAAGTGTGCAAAAGTGTAAGGTGTATGTTACATGCACCACACCTGCGCATTGTCTGTCAAACATTTAGCTTAAATTTGTTTATTAACTTCTTAATTTATAAAATTAAACACAAATGATTAAATCAGTAAATGTGTTTCGTTCGGAACCTCTTGATAGGCCCGTAGGAGAACAGGGATGTGTTTGCCCCATTCCCGCCTGGGCTTGTGAGCGATGTGGTATCGCATTTCTTTAAAGCTGCCGTTCTACCTTTCGACCAAACCATTGCTTTGCGGGTGGTCAGCTTGAAAAGCGCGGCGTCGCATTGATCCTCTCTAGGAGCAGTGTAGTCACCTGCGCGGTGAAATTGCTGCCCTGATCTGAACGTACCGTTTCGGGCATGCCCATGCGCAAGGATACCTGTACAAAGGCATCGCAAGCAGCCTTAGCGGTGAGTGACTTGAGGTAGACCACCTCTGGCCATCGTGTGCAAATGTCGAGGATGCACAGTGCATACCGGTGTCCGCGAGCGAACTACGGCTCTAATGCACCAACGCAGTTTATGAACACCGTCAGGAGCGGCACCTCTGGATGCACGAGGGTAGTGATGGGAACTCTGTCGGCGGCGGTAATGGGTGATCTTGACTGACAGGCCTCGCTTGACTGACAGTACTTTCTGATGTTGCCCGCCATGCCTGGCCAGTAGGATATCTTCACGTGAGCATTCGTTTTTCGTACTCCCAAGTGCCCTGTCCACATGGAATCATGCCCTATCTCCAGGACCTTTGGCCTCTTCTCAAGCGGTAGAACCAACTGTTTCACCAGCTTCCCGTTGACCTCCTTCCTCCCTGTGGAACAGGAGTCCTTCTTCCATGAACATTCCGTGGGTGGAACTTCCGGCCTGCTCCTATTATCGCCTATTAAACATGTGGCAATAGAAATAGACGCAGACAATTTTCGCTTTGAAGGCGACTCTCTGGCCCTGCCTCCTTGGTAGTGTGGGACCAATGAAAAAACTACATTTTATACAGGTTGCGAGCATTGTTTTTGTAACACTTTTCGGATATGTTGTGGGTGATATTTTGACAAACATGTGAAATCTTTGTGATGTAGAAAAAGTAACACTGCAACTATCGTTTCAAAAACCGCGAACTACGTTCTCGCTTTGCCCACTCGTATCCCGTCGTCTCCTTCGTGGGGAGTGCGTCGTTTTTCCCCACAGTTCTCCGAGATCACCCGATTGACCCGATCACCTAGTTCTCCTTCGTCTGCATCCTGTTCTGCGCGGTTACGATAAGCTCACATCTACATGTTGATACAGTTTTTTGTCACTTCTGCGGAACGCAGTTGCAATTTATAGGATTGTTTGTCCATTAAGCGAGTTATTTTAATGCAATGCCTAATCTGTTATTATGTGAAGACGTGCCCTAACCGGAAAACTAAGAACGTTCGAAAGGGTCTACGGTTTTTCACTTTGCCGAAGGATGAACTACAGAGAAGCGAATGGTTACGTCGCTTCTCCGAAAATCTGCCATGGAGCCCCCGTGGACCAAGAACTCAGTAACTGAAGTGAGCCCCCCATTGCGCCTGAAAATGACAAAACTCTTCAGTTTAAGGGGAGACACTGCTCTTTGAGGCAAAAATATGCTAAGAAAGCACATTTTTGAAATTGTGTTTTTCGAAGATTGGCAGGCACTTATCATCTTATCCTGAAGGTTTTTCTTTAAAGGGAAGCTGAAGATCTCTTCTGACGTGTTTGTGCCTGCTGAGTCCAAATATCACAACCGTTTGACCCAAAATAATCCCGAAACGCGAAAAAAAGCGAAGAAATCAGAAGCGATCGCCGCAGCGGCACGCCATTGGCTAGTGACGCGTGACGCGCCACTACGTCATAAAAGGACCATCTCGATTCTCGCTTGCTCCGTCGCTTGCGGAAGTAGCCGGGCGCCGGGTCTTCTGCTCTTGTAAATCGGGTTCGGCTTCTGATTTTTCGAAATCTTTCGGTGGATCCGAAAGAGGAATGTGTCCAGACGACCCTCGACGTGACAAAGTACGCGTTTCAGCCGTTTGCAAAGTATGAAAATGACCCTCCGCAGTAATAAACGCAGACACGAGGAACCGCTTGCGCGGGCGCCGACATGGCTGGCTTCATACCTTCAGGAACGTACTGACTGCTACTTATTGTAACCTAAAACGTTGACAATAAACGGAGTGCTTTTGACGGGACGCCTCAAGCCGGATTAGCGT
Organism: Ixodes persulcatus; assembly: GCA_013358835.2. NCBI lineage: Eukaryota > Metazoa > Arthropoda > Arachnida > Ixodida > Ixodidae > Ixodes > Ixodes persulcatus. Next base: position 46,313 of record JABSTQ010009031.1, read on the forward strand.
GACCCTCCCCAAAACGGTCGTCCGAGGACAAGAATTCTGCACACATCGGCCTTCGTGCTTGCCAGCTGCTGGACGCGTGAGCGTGCAGGCTGCATTGTTCTGAAGTGGTTTGAACTTTGAAGGAATAGTATAATCGGCTTCGGGTGACGGAAGAGCTTCCCCTGAGATGAGACGGGTGATAAAACAGGGTCACCGTTCTGCCACCGCCATGCCCTTGCGCACTATGCGAATAACTGCGCAGAAGGTCCATCCCTGTGATAGCGGTACCCTCTGCTGCGTTTAGTTTGTTTGCCACAAACTATTACGCCATTATAGCTTTAGGAAAAGCGGAGATGTGTGCCCGGCAGCCCTTAGTTTGATGTCGAAATCGTGAAAGCTTCCTGGGCCTCTATATTCGCATAATTCCACCAAGATTTGTTGACTGCATCACACCACCACCAAGCACTATCATCGTCCGATCGCATTTCTGCGGCACAAAGAATAATTGCATGACACAATCTTTATACGGAAAACACTGCGTAACTTGTAAAAAAAAGAACTCAATTCAGAACAGAAGGTCACATGCTTTGTATTTCCAAAAAGCTCTCCTGAAGAGAATATAAACCTTTGGAAGGAAAATTTAACAAAATTTATGTTTACGTTTAAAAAATATGTGACCTCAAATAATGTCAGCAACTGTAAAAAAAAAAAAAAATGTTTATGCTAAAACAAGTTGCACCGTGAAAGTCGCATTATGAATTGCATGACCACTTAATAGAACAAGCCCTCCTCTCCCAAGTGACTGGGTAGCCAAGTAGATTAAAAGCAAAAGAAAAAAAATCTTGGGCTACCCAAGACTGTTTTCTTTTGTTTCTAGGATTTCCCGGACCGGAGTCGGTCCGGAAAATATGGTCACTTCAACAATATAAGAAACCAACACCAAAACACTAATATAAGGCGGTTAACACAAGAGAGCCAGTAGAAACCCGCTATTCGGCTAAATGATCGCGGCTTTTCTAGCACACTGCACAATTCTAATAATGTAATAGCTTTTTTCTAAAACTGTCGTCCTACAATTCCTACCTAGTTACGTTTCCCCTTTTGCTTGTGACTTTTAATGCGCTGAATTGCCTTCTTACTTTCAAAGATGGTCGGCAGAGCGTCGAGTTCAGGCGAGATTTCTTCAGACCCAAACCCATACGTATATAGTTTTCATATGCGCCGTCCGAAACACGTTTCGAACAATAAAGGGTGTACTGCTCAAACCCACCCACCCCTTTAAAATCTCGGTGACGAAGTGGAAAAGACGGTAAGCGGGAAGAACAACTGCGACGAGCGCTGTTTGTGAAAGCTGGCGGCTACACATGAGTACGGCATCGTGCAACAGCACTACTAGTCAGTTGGTTCGGTGCCACGAGAATTCTGCATACACGTGAACAAACAAGAGAAAAATCAACACGTCAGGCGATTGAGTGAACAGCATGACCGGTCAACGGATCAAAGCAAGCGCTATGCAGCGGCAGAACGACGACGGCTCGAAAAGACACTAGAGCAGCCTACGAGGAAAACGCGGCCAGCCGCGGCGGGGTCCCCCAGTCGGTCCTTTTGTGACGCCGGCTGACGGGCTTCCTCCTCTCTCCCCTTTCCCTCTGCTTCGGAGAGGCGTGGCTTCGGCGCTACTTTGAAGGCGCTTTTCCGGTTAATCCGCGCAGAAAATGACCAAACGAATACGATATTCGTGATGGCTGAGGCCTCATTAACTAGGCTTAGGTGTTTTTATTCATATTTAAAACCGCTTCAGCTTCCCTTTAAATAAATCTCTCTCATCTTGAAATATTGTCTTGGAAACAAAGTAAAATGAGTCTTTGGGTGTTTTTTTATATTATTTCTGAGTTAACTATTTACACCCTTTACTATTTTATGGAAGCCTTATCTCCACTTGCACATGTCTAATCTTCATATTTGTTTCTTTCTCTGCTAGGTGTATGTGTGGCATGTGTGGATGCAACTAGATCGCATTGCGCGAGGTTCAGATGTTCACACCGGCGCGAGCGATGAGCGAGTTGCTCCATGGTTGCTTCTCGAAAAAAGACCGCCAATCAAACATGCGACGTACACGGCACTATCCTGTAGCGGCTGAACTATTTGGTGATGAGAGGTGCCAGTAGTGCAATAATCATTTCAATATGGGCCTGGGTCCCCCGGAAACGTAAAATGAAAGGTGAGCGCGAAGTACGTACCTGTCATGCCGAAAATTGCAGCGATGGCCTTCCACGCCTGCTCCTTTTTGTCCCGATCTTTGTGATCGGGATCCTGCTTATCGTAGAGGTAAGGATACTCTCTGATAGCGTTGATTAGGGCCTCTGAGCAGAACTCTGCGGGGGTCGCCGACATGTTTGTACCTCCCGCCCGAATGCACTGACCCAACTTTCCCGCGTTTCCCTCAAAACGAAATGCCGGATGTAAACAAACTGGCGGGTCACTTCCGGGGCACCGCTGATTGGCTCAGCCGCTCCGCGACTAGATCGCATCGCAAAAAAGTCGAATCGAGTAGCGACTGCTCAAATCGCGTCGCTTTTTGCCCGCGATGGTCGCTTTTGCGATGAAAGTTATCGTGCGACTAGATCGCATCGCCGGTGGGAACGCGCCTTAAGGGGTACAAATATATTAAATAGGGTTATCAGGCTTTTTTTAGGTGCCTTTTAGGCATCCTGCAATAAATCATTTTGGAACTGGAAAGTTCAAAAGTGTCCTAAAAAGTTTATAAAGCATCCTAGAGCTTTCATTTATGCCTTATTGGATTCCACATACCTTTTAGTTCACTGATATAAGTTTATTTCTTTATTTCAGTATTTCAGTTTGTCTTAATCCTTCCCATAATCTTTGAAAATGTAATTTTCAATATTAACAAAACTAATTAGGTTACATCAAAAGCAAGTACATATTTGTAGTCAGATTGTAATGGGAAATATGCTATGTAAATATCATTTGAATTGAATCGCAAGTTATATAAAAAGCTCTAGAAGTAGTGTTGCCCCTTAAAGGGCAACTCCGCTCAATTCCGAAAAATTTAGGTTTACATGTGATTCCATTTCACAAAGCACTACTAAACAGCTTTGCTTCTTCGGATTCGCGAAATGTGGAAGATTATTCGTGTAATCTTAATTTAAACATCTGCTCATACCGAAACCGAAACTTCGGTTGCGTCAGGCAACATTAGCCTCGTGTCGACAGAGTCATGGCCACGTCACGTCGAACCACGTGGTTTTGTGAGGTTCGTGGGGGCGAGGGACAGGCACGCGACGCGGGTAGGTCGCTTCGCATGGCGTGGACGGTGATGGCCCGGGGGAGAGGGGGAAGGGGAGAAGACGAAGGAGAGGGGGAGCGGAGAAACAGACCGATAAGCGCGCAGGGCAGCGCAAACTAGCGCATCCGCGTTACGGTGATCACGTGGACGCCGTTGAGCCAACACCGGGAGGAGAAACTCATGACGTCATCGTTCAATTTCGCTCTGAGAAGTAAAAACAAACAAAACGTGAGAATGACGTAGTCATGCCTCTGACGTAGTGGGTCAACGTTGGCCGCTCCAACTCCGCCGCATTGACTGCGCTGACGATTGCGCCTCACGTCGCACGCTAAAGTTGGCAGATTTCGGCGAATTGGCTCGTTTGAAAGTTTGCTGGCCAGTTTATTAAATATATAGACGGAATTAGATTGTAATATTTGACATGGGGTCTTCCTACATGATACTGAAGAGGGCTGCATAGTTTTCTAAATATCAAAAATGAAGCGGAGTTGCCCTTTAACCGAGGGTACACACCAAGATGCGAAACAGCGACAAAGTACCTAACATCTTCGAGAGAATGTCTTGATGCCTCGCTATCGAATCTACCTTGTGCATTCGTCGGGCACTCAATGATTACAATCTTCTAACATGCCATTTGCAAGCATGATTTGAAGGAACCTGCTGCCTGTAAGCTATGATAGGTAGCCAAGACTGCAACTTTTGAAACAAATCTCTATTGCGCAAATTCTAAATTTGTCTTGATCATTCTGATAAGCCCACAACCAATGACCAAGTACAGCAAGTCATGCTACATGCACAATGCACACATGACAAATTCTATGCTTCTTAGCTTTATCAGAATTATAAAGATAAGTTTATAAGTCCCTAGATTTTGCTGCAATTTTCATTGAACAGAGAATAACAAAGCGAATGAGTGTTTCGTAGGTATGCCTGTCAAGTTATTTGTATTTAACAAGATTAAAAAAACACACACAAAAAAATTGCATGATCCTATGCTGAATCGAAATTTGAATTCCACAAAATAAAGCCGCAGAAGTGTTCTACAGGGCGCTATGATCCCCAAAACATCACTCATTCAGCGATACCTCAAACGGATGGCCGTATTTTTGGACAAAAAGGGGCATGATTGAGCGGAAAATGTGACGTAGTCATTCTCTGGGAAAAGTTGGGAATGAGCGAAACCAGCCTTCCTTCTTTCCTCCCCGCTTCTGTTCGCCGTTTTGAGGGGGAAAAGCGAAGAAGAGGGGGTATGAGGATTGGAATGTGAGAAGCCTCGTCTGCCTCATTCAGTCGCTCCCTTCTTTTTCAAAAATACGGCCATCCATTGGAGAGATCGCTGTATGAGCGATGTTATAAGGATTGGAGCATCCTGCCAACTGCACCTGCCTTGCTTTATGATGTCCAAAATTCAGTTCAGCATCCCTTTAAGCACATCAATTGTAAAGAAGTTCCAGACAGGTCAAACTTGATTCATTCTACACAGACAACCTGTGGGAGCCCATACTTCTGAAAGAAACAGGAAGCTCTTTCAACCACATCCTGGAAGTAGTCCTCGTCAAATTCTACTTTGATGTGGAGATTGTCGTCTGCACTGATGTAGACAAACACGCTGTGCCTGACCCCTGTGAGATTCATCTGCATTTGCACCTGATAGAAAAAGGTCATCGTGTGCCTCAGTTTCTGACCTGGAACATTCTCTTTGGTTTTCTCCATATTTTCCTGTACTAACTTTTTCATGGTTTTGGGGCATTTAACCTCAAGGACGCGCTTCGGACAGCACTCGCACTCCACCAGACCATCTGGGCTGGCACCAATGTAGGGTCGTCCCTCCATAACGTACAACCCACTCTCTCTCACCACTAAAAAAAAAAAAACAAAACTGATGCACAAGGTTGTCAGCAGTGAACGGAAAATGGTTGAACACAAAAAGAAATCAAAACTTTGTTTAACTGCTTCACAGCACAATGGATCCTACCTCCTCCCACCTTGCTGTGGAGTCCCAACTTGGTCTGCAGAGTCCTTACCATACCGACGCCACCAACTCAAAAATCACAAAAGTGACTCCGGGGCCACAAAAATCACTCCGCAAGCTGCCTCTTGGAGAGGCGGCTTGCGACTGACCGACGAGCGCCCATCGTCACTGTGCTGACACCGCTGCTGGATACCCCACCTTTCCCGAGCTAAAATATCCGCTCAGAGAGGAATGTGTCCTGACCTTTCATCACTTTTTTAATAAGAAAACCGGCGTCGCGTGATTGTAATTTATTGATTTTTAGGATGCTTAGGGCTCATAGAATCAGTTATGACCAAGAACAGGCGATCACAGAATCCTCCTTAGTTCCCCTTTAAGTACCACTGCACACTCATAGCTTGCAAAAACAGTAAGTGTCGAACACGAGACTCAGTTTTGCAGAATTGCACTGCAATAATAACGGCAAAAAATACTTAAACATTATTATTCCTGAATTTGGCAAACCACAGCCACTCCGCAGCGGCCTTTCCAATCTCTTTGTCTGTCGCATTTGACAAAAGATCTGCCATTGGAGAAATTTGAAGTTTTGCTTAGTAATTATCTGATAAGGAATTTATCTGCTAATTACAACACTCTTTAATTCGTAAAGCTGTGGCAAACGCGCAGCCACATCTTCAACAAAGAAAAAAAGAAATAATAAAAACTTCTTTTAATAAGAAAAATCAAAATTTATGGAATTTCTTCCTCAAAGCCAGTGGCACCCAAGAGAAGCAAATTTCAACCATCTAGGCATCTTTAATGTGCAATCATGGTATCAGTTTCAAGGTTCCTGCCTGCAGCGCATGAACCCTTTGACTGTAGTTCTTTGCCCCCAAAATATGTTTCCCAGTGGCCGGGTTTTATGTCCAAAGGAATGGCTAAGGAAAAGGTGAATGCTCTGGTTTTTTCTTAATTATCTAGCAGGAGCATGTACAGTGTTTGCAGGCTGCTTAGGTTTAGAAGCATCAAATGAAAATATTGAAAACACCGGGCTAATGTTGCGCAACATTGTCAAAAATGATGATAACATAACAGACACACTCCATCTGGGAGGCTGCAGCGTTGTCAGCGCTAGTGGAAGACACGCAAGTACCTAGAATCGCTGGCTTGCATGCTAAGCTGGCTAATGACTAAAGCTGTCTGCAGTCAGTCAGCCAGCCAGCCAGCCAGCGCTAGCTGTTGCAATTATAATTTATCTCTGTTTCAGTTCACTGCATCGCCGATGTTGGTCTCTCGAGCTTCTTGACTGGTTGGAAGTTTATGCACGGCGTGCACGAGTCAGAGAAAGTATTTAACTGGGTCCTAATTTCACCATTCCTGGGAATAACGCTGTTCCGACTAGGACAAGTCGGGACTTTGGACCCTGTACGAAAACTAGGGAACAGTTCCACAAAATCTGGGATGGTTTGGAACCCCATGCATGACATATAATACAAATTAATTTTTTTCTGAAGAGTATGTATTATAAGAGGAGCATAACAGAAGTGAGGAGCATACTTCAATATATATATATATATATATATAATACCCACTGCACTCGACAGTTCATTACATATATGTATCACAATTTCGTCCCAGACCAGGTACTGATTAAATATCATACTTAGTACTTTTATGCTATCCACTGTATCTACATTATTTCCACCGAGAGAAAGATTGGATACATACATACTGTGGTCTAATTAGAACAGCCTTTGTTTTTTGGACATTGATTTGCAAAGAATTTGATATTGTCCTAGCATTAGTTTACTTAAAAACTGATTTGCCCTACGCATAATTTAATGAGCATCATTGCCTGAAAAAAATACACCGGTTGTCTGCTTATACAATATGCGGCTTTCGACTGCCCGTCGTCCGCCGCAGGTGATTGACCAGACGACTCGTCTTCTTCAGTCGAAAGGGTTTATTACCATCCAGAAAATGGCTTGGGCAGAGAAACTTAGCTGGGCTGCCGAGCTAGAGGAATGCCGGCTCGGAGACGATCAGCCCAGTCGTCTCCGCCGCCGGAGGGTCGGCTACCCGTTGGGAAACTGTCTTGTCTGGCCTCCCATCGCCCTTCTGGGCGGAGTAGAACCCGGGACGCGAGGGAAGCGAGAAGCCGGGCGACAGCTCGCTCTGCCCCGGCCCGGATCTGTAGTTTCCCGCCTTGGCGACCAAGCTGTTAAAGCCTTTCCCCATCTCAGGCTTGGGACGGAACAGGTCAGGAGGGGGGACCGTGCCCTCCGTAACAATCCCGGCTGAGTGGAGTCGCTCTGAACCGCCGGCGACGCGATACGTCTCCTCCTTCTGGGCGCGGCCCGTCTGCAAGCTGCAGCGGCCGTGGAAGTCGAGCTTGCTTGATGGCATCCAGGCCGTGTCGACAAGAGGGTATCCCAGGGGGTTTGGAACGTCCCCCGCCACCCGCTGGGTCCACGCATCCTCGAGGCGGGGGGGAGGGTAGGGACAATGACCGGGAGGAAGGGCCCCAAGGACGGGCTCCCCGGTCGACACCGTCCGCAGCGCCGCAGTGCCGAGGAGGAGGAGGGTTCTGTCATTCCAGCGCTCGTCTTCACCTAAGCTGGCCAAATCCATGACCTCGAGGAGCTCAGAACAGTTGTCAGGGCTCCAAAGTGGTCCTCCACGGGTGGGGGGGGGCGGCTATCCGCCACTCGGGATGGTGGATGCCAGTGGTCCCAGCGGCGACGGAGGCGCTGAGGACGTAGGGCTCGTCCCCCCTCGGGACGGTCTCAAGTTGGACGTGGATGTAGTAGTCCGGGATGGGAACGGGGAGGACAGAACCGAATGCCTCGCCCCCCCCGGGGGAAGACCTGGGAGACGAAGCTGCGAGGGGGAGCCAGGGCCCAGAGCCAGCTCCGGTCGACGTCGAAAGAGAGGATGGGGGCCCCCAGGACGCGCTCCACGGTCCGGCCGAGGAGGGCTTCAAGAGTTGGAGCCTCGCCGGGCCCGCTGCCGAAGGTGCCCCGAAAGAGCTCCACAAAGGCCGGGGTCGTCTGCTCCCCGCGCGCGGCCCGGTCAAGCTGCTTGCAGCTCCATGTCATCTGTCGGTGGGTAAGGGCTCCCGCAAGGTGGAGCCGGTCTGCCGCTGCGACCCGGAAGGCTCCGAACTCACGCAGAGTCGGGGCGAGGTAGCCACCCAAATGGTGGTAGGGGGTGGGGTGGACGTAGACGCCTGCTTGTATGAGGGACAAGGTCCGCAGATCAGGGAGCGGGATAACAGCGCCTGACCGCTCGGGAGCCCATCCGGGCCAGTCAACGGTCACGGGAATGTGCGGCAACTCCTCCCCACGCCAGTCCCAGCATCTCATCGGGACAGGGACGAAACCACGCTCGCCGAACGCGTCGGCCCCCATGCTCGGCGGGACCCCGTGGAAGGGCCCGGGTCCAGGGAAGGCAGCGGAGTAGACGGGGCCGCTGTGGGTGGCAAAGTAGCTGGCGCCATCCTCGAAGAAGGCGGACACCTCGTGCCACATCCGCCGGACGTGGATGAGTCGAAGGAACTCGTCAATCCAGCTAAGCCGGATGTCGTTCACCCAGGACACGAGGTAGTCTGTCATCGGAACCCACTGGACCCTGTGATCATGAGGGGTGTTGACCGGGATTTCGCAGTGGGGGAGGTAAGGGCCTACCGCCATCCCGCCGAAAGCGGGTGTGACGAAGGTGGGGACGGCAGCCCCACTCTTGAGGTCGGTGTAGCTCGTTCTCGGTAGCACGATGTGTAGGTCAGTTTCTCCGGGCACGTGGCTCCTTATTTCTTTATAAGCCGCGAGCAGACTTTTATTAGTTCACTTATTCTTATATCAGAAATGTTTTATTGAACAAGAAAGAGAATGTTTAGACCAATTTACATAGTTCTGCAACAAACTTCTGAGTTACAGTTGGTGGGACCACATTTGATGGGATAGGAGAAGGGAGCGCTCTCTCGCATCCCACCCCTGCTTGAGAAGACCAAGTTTCTTGGTTGGCACTATGAACTTCAGATGCTGAAACACAGTATTTGGTATGTGGAATAATTACACAAGTTGTGCACAAAAGTTGCAACCAGCTATTAGGGATGCTGGAGACTGGCACACTGGCACATCCGAACACAGTACGCTGGAGAGTTCAGTCCAAAATGTAATCTCTCGGATGGAGAGGGCAATGTTGCTCTCGTCTTGGGCGCTGGCCATCCAGCATTGGAGGTGCCGATGGGAGAGTTTCCTTGGCTCTTTGACTGGGGAATTCTGCAGCTTGAGTGGACAACTCTGCTGGGTGGCTGGGTGTGTGGATAACTAGCGGAGAGACTGGGAACATACCTCTTTATTTGTGATACGTGCATAGTTCGAAGTTGATTGAGTAGTAGAAGAATCTGGAGTTGGGCAAGTTGGTACATCTTAGATTCGAAAAGCGCCAGAAAACAAGGACAACAGAAGGAATAGACTAAACGATGCGCATTGTTTCGTCTATTCCTTCTGTTGTCCTTGTTTTCTGGCGCTTTTCGAATCTAAAATGATTGAGTAGGCGTGGCCCGGCGCCGGACACACGAAGGGCCCTGAATGTGGTGGGTGTGGACTGTTTGACAAGTCTGTACAGCCCGTTGAAGCGCGGGGCCATTTCCCCTTGGGGCAACGGAGTTTGTCACTTTACCCAGACTAGGTCACCCACTGTGAAGCCGTGGGGTGGTGGGTGTTTTCATAACGCTCTTTCCAGAACCCTTGCACAGCTTCCGAATTGACTGCTGCCTATTGTCAGGTTGTTGCGTCTATGATTCGTTCCACGAGATTGTACTGCTGGCACTGGCAATGTTGCTGGAGCGGGATTCTCGGCAGATAGCTGAACAGCAGTTGGAAGGGGGGAAAGTTTATGTTGGCGTTCACTGACGTGTTGATGGCAAAGGCGGCCTCTAGAAGCTTGGTGGAGTGTTGTGAATGGGTCAGGCTTAGGCGAGCAAGCAATGCTTGGTGAACGCTAGGCATAGTGTCGAAACCATGTGGGCAAAACAGGCGAGGGTTAAGGTTAGCTGTTGTGGCTGGGCTGGCTCGTTATCGGCTGCGCCAAATGTGAGGTTTTGCAGGGAGGCTTCGCAAGTTCAAACAACAACTGTTTAATAATGAACTTGTACCATACATGTTGACGGAGCGCATCCATCTTCACGCTCAACTACGACATAACGTGCCAAGGGATCAACTAACTGCAGCATTGTTCACGCAGACGAGTTCTGGCTCTTGGACACGGGGTGCTCTTTCTTGGGGCACCCCGTGACTAATGCGATGGATAGAAGGGAATTTTACGGGTAAAACAGCACGAACCAGGACACAGGACAGAGAAGATGCACACAGACGGAGCGCTGACTATCAACTGTTTATTTTGAAAGAAACGCCCCACGGTATGGTCACGCCGAACAAAAATTACATCACGACACATGACCGTCACATGATCGTCACAAGTTAAAGCCCCTCAAAAATGCCAACTCACCACTCTGCTCTACACACTCCTGAGCCTTTAGGAGCGGGCACTCTCTTTAGTGGAGTGCACACCTCACCCTGTACCGGACCACAAGAGACAGGGTTGCGTAGTCCTGAAGAGGACTATTTTCTGGTCCGGTACAGCGCGGCGGCCGCGTTGAGGGCGGGGGACACGGCAGGAGTGAGGCAGACCTTCCCCTGGTCGATGTGCAGCCAGCCCTCCTCTACCAAGCGAAGGACACGCTGGCACTGTGTCACGTAGCCGCTTTCCATCGCAGCACGCGCAAAGCCCTCAAGTGACGCTTGTTGTTTCTGTGCGTCCCACTTGGCGTAATCCTTGTTGATCACCAAGCTCACTTGGTGTTGGTACAGGAGGTATGCCGACAGCAACACCTCAGAGACGTTGGGGACGTCTCGGGGGATCAGGGAGGGGAAGGCGCTGAACATCATCTCCCCAGGGCAGTTTGCCACGATGCCAGTCATCGTGGAATGACGCACCGGTCCCACTTCGACCGCCTTCAGCACGTCTATCGCCATTCCAGGGAATGTGGCGACTACCCTAGGCAGCGTGATCGCCGCCGTGTCCACAGGCTTCGACTGGAGCCCGTAGTGCCTCACGAGGGTGTTCAACCTTGACTTGTTCACCTCTTTCATCCCCTTCCGAACCTTATCAAGGTTGGCTCCCCTCATGAGCCCAATCACTACGAGCGTCAGGCGGTCCATGTAGGCCCCCACCTTGGTGCCTTCCTTCTCGTGCACCTTGCTCACCCCCTTCAACGCCATCTGCTCTGCCACCACTCTTGCGTTGAACCCTTGGTACTCGTACGCAGCCTTCAACTCCTCAATGATGGCAGAGGAGACGTTGTAGTCCCCAAGCTCTGCCAGGACCTGGCCCCAGGTCAGCTCCCCAACCTCCTCGGCCCCGCCAGCCGGGATGTTCAGCTCCTTGCACACGGCCTGCACCGCCTCCTCCACTGCCTGTGCTCTGCGACCCTTCAGCCGGAGTCTGCCCGCAAACTCCTCACCTGCACTGGGGGGGACCATGGCTGGAGCCTGTGGTGCTGGGGGCCCAGCCTTGGGGCCTTCCTGGATGCTCCCTCCAGGCTGCTGGGTTGCTGCCGGTGGAGCTGGGGCAGCGGGGACGGCGGGGGCTGCTGGTTCCTTCACCAGGACTGCTGGTCGCAGCCTGCCCTCCTGATCTATAGAAGGTTCACTGACATAGTTGTCTTTGAACTTGGAAATGTAAAAGGCCTCAGTTATCTCCCTAGTTCGTTGATGACTGTGTCTTTCCAGGACCGTGGTATCTTCCAAAACTGGAGAGCAACCACATCTGTCGCAGTGAATCGCCAGATTCCCTGATGGATAGAGGGAGTGCTCTTTCACCACACACAAAGGGACGTTGCAGGTGCAGCACACAAATCTTGTGCAAACTTCCTTGTTCTTTGTGGAGCAGCACCGACACCTTCTCCTCTTGGCATTCTCCTTAGGAAAATGGTCTCTTCCCTCAAGATGAACTTCATTTGGCACCCCAGTAATCAATTACCCACTGCGGTGTCCTTGTTTCCTTTGGAAATGTACTTGAGACTTTCTGCCAGTGTGGAAAGTCTGCCTCTTGATCAGTTGTTGTCCGTAACTTGTGACAAGTTAAGATGGTCAGCCTGCCAGAACGCTTCTTTCCCTTGCATCCCATCATGCAGAACATCTGTGCCACATTATCCAACATGCAGCGATGCAAAATCCGCAAAATAAGGCACGGCGATGGAAAGGGCGAAGTAAACAGGCATTACCATGCTGCAACGTTGTTCGACAGCGATTTTATACACTCTTTACTCTTTTACTAAGTGAAATAACCAATGACAGAATTGTTCCTCTTAGGTACATGACCCATTAGTGGCTGTTATAATCAGGCCACTACTGTGACGCACACAGGTTGACTCCTCTCACCTGTAGAATACTTTTAAATATGGTAATAATGGTACCAACTTATAGGACAGAGGCACAATAAAATGAAATGGTATTATTTTTAAGGCTATTATTTCGCTCACCCCTATAATTACTCGCACTGAGAGCATTGATGTTCGCGTAGCCTGTAGTACGAAGACAAGCACGATGACCAACACGCAGAAGCGGGCCCAAGCTTTTCGCGTAAAAGCCGCACGCACTGTCGACCGAGGCACACAACAGCAATATATTGCAGGATTTTTGCGTACGTGGTTCCATGGGTCATGCAGCAATTGCACTGTTAAACGCAGTTGCAATTATGCTGCTTGACCAACTCTAACCTTTTACAATGAGGTACGCTGCAAGATATGTCAATCAATCTTTGTGCATTTGTTACCACATACCGAAACTGGATGAGGCGAGAATGAATTTGATCTGTGCCTGCAATGCTGTTCAGAAGAGTTACCTTTTTTGGACACTGCCACATTATATCTTAACTGCATGTCATTGTTGCAACCAACAAAAACATGCTGCAATGAAGAGGGTTTGCGAGACAGTATGGTTTGCAATGCTTGAGGCACTCTTTCTGCTACAATGTTCGGAATCAGGAATGGGTACAGGACGTCTTCAATATGAGGGTGGACGCCTGAGCGGCATACGACGGGCGCTGCATCGTCTCCAAGCAGCGCTTTTGCAAATAAAGGTGGATAGCAGTCGCAGCACAACATCTACTTGCTCTAATATCTGCCAACGCTTCCATTCTTTTGCAACGAGCGGACGCCGCAAAGCCTGTTTACCCTCATATTGAAACCATACATGAAGAGTGCTTAATAAGAATTTAAAATATCTATGTTCTCCAAGAAATATGTTGGGGTTGGTTCAGCCCCTTATATCAGCTGCCTGTAAACCTACAGTCAAAAGATGCCACTAAGCATTCAAGAAAATTTATTATATGAAATCGCGTGCCACATTCAACTTGTTATTACGATTATCCATCCTCTGGATGTCTACGGAGCCTGATAAACACACAGCAAGGACAATATCTCTGTATGTGTCTCGCATTTAAGAAAATCAGATTGAATTGAAAAGACCACATACCCACATAGCTACACTCAACAGAAGAACTGGTCGACAAGGGCATGCCAGGTCTCATGGCTTTCGCCACGGCCGGCTGCCATGGGCTCCACGGGAACGTCGGGGGATGGCAGTCCCTGGCATCGCGCAGGGGTATCTCTTGGCGAGATTGTGAAGCACGCAGCATTCCACGATGATGTCGCAGCATCTGCTTGGCTTTATGCGCAGCTCGGCATGCAGGCAGTGGAACCAGCGCTTCAGCTGGCCTATTGTCCTGCGTGCATCACATGGACAGAATGAGTATTATTTATTTAAAGTACACTAATATATTAGGGTTGAGACTATTTCATACTTTCTGAATGCTGTAGCCTACCGAAAACCCGGCAATCATTTCTTATCATTGCCCAGATATATAACAGTATGTTTACATGTACATCATATTAAACTTCCCTCGACAAATGTTCCTCATAGCTGAGTGTAAGCGAAACACAGTTTCATACAAACAGTCGTTAACATTAGCAGTCCAAAGATGTCTGTCAACGACTTCCCTTTATCAACCCGAGCCCGGTGAAATTTGTCACATTTTTACGGCGAGTCCCAGCAGTGTGGAGTATTTTAGTATGTATGACAGGTAGGCGTGTAATTTCTGTAAAGGTGGGGCCGGAAAAAAAAAAAAAAAGACGGCTTTGCATTTGTATCTTTTTGCTCTTCTGTATCCAGGTTGAACCAAAATATTGCCTTTCACGCGTATGTAACAAATCCTGGCCCTAACGAACGAACAATGTGATATGTTCTCCAAAAAATATGTCTGAGAATATTTCACGTTTTTGTTTCTTGATACTATGCATGCGTTTTGCGTGTCTGCTTTTTATGCAACATTGCGTGTATGTGTCTACGGTGCACCCTTACGCAGGCCCCCGGGCTATATAGGGGCACTGGAAAAGTACAATAAATAAATATATATTCTTGGGATATTATTTTCTTTTTTCTCTCTCTTTAGCTTCCGTGCAACCACTGTTTTCTGCTTGGTCTAGAGAACACAAAACTGTACGTAGGAGCCTTACAATTAACAGTGTCTTCGGTGCTATGACAACAAAACGTTACATTGTCTAGTGGCATTCCTTTCAGTATAGCAGCCCAGTAACCCACCCCGATGCGTGACCTCGTCTTACCTTTCAACAATACTCCTTGTCGTGGTGTGTGCCGTGTTTTACCTGACTTCTGCTGCCGATGATGGCGACAGGAAGGGCGTCATCAGCCACGGCTGGCAGGTGTAGCCGCTGTCGCCGAGCAATAGACCATCGTAGACGCCATCGGCCAGCTTGATTGGTAGTGTGCTCTTGGTGAAAATCTGGGAGTCGTGCGTACTTCCTGGCCATCTTGCAACCACGTTGCGTATGTGGCAGGATGCGTCAACTACCACCTGTACGTTGATGGAATGGTACAGGTGGCGGTTCACGTACACCTCCTCGTGCACGCACGGTCCCTGGATTCGAATGTGGGTGCCATCAACAGCACCCACGACACAAGGGAACCCGACTATCTCAAAGAACTGCTCCTGCAAGGCAGCACTCTCTGCGACGTCAGACGACCTGCATTGTCAATCCATTCACAAGTTAATTTACAGCATAATACCCTAGCATGCACATTTCTGCGAAGTTTCGTCGACAACGTTCGTTTTTTTCTCTGTTTTCAGTGTTGATCGTAAAAAAGAAATGTCGTAAATATCGCCAAATGCCTCAACAAAACAAAATGTTTGAGAAAAAAAAAGTAGGCCCACACCTGCGGATCGAACCCGCATCCACTTGCGTATGAAGCAGACACCTTACCACTGCGCTATGCCACCGCTTAGAAAATACGTAACCATTAGTTTTATACAAGTTTCGCGTAGTGCGTATAGCCCTTTCCGGCCGAGGTGCACGACTGAGTGCGTATAGCTGTACTCATAAACAAACTCAACACAATTTGACTTTTTTTTTTTTTTCACTCGGAACGCTCGGAAACTTTTTACCGTATGAAGTCCCTTGCACGATGTGCCAGAGCTACGGTGACCTGCCTCACGGACCGTGAAGCACTAGAGACCTGCACGTGGACGTAGTCACCTGCAGTGATGAGGAAGTTGCCTGTGGCCTAGAATTGCAGAGCGACGATCACCTGCTGCTCTGCGGACAGGGCACAGCTGCGACGCGTCGACCGCTCCAAGTCCGGGCGCAGCGTCTCCGCGAGAAACATAATTCTCGCACGACTAAACCGGAATTGTTGCTGCAGCACATCCTCGTCGAATTCTTCCAGCGGATCGAGGCGGTCCCGGAACACACGCTGTCGTCCCAGCATGACAACAGCGTACCGCGCGGTCTCGTCGACGTCGACGCCTCGTCCCGTTCGACATTGTTTCCGTTATCAAAGCACAAATAGGTCCACAAATCAGTTGTTAGTAAGTCCGCAGTCGGTCGGTGGGCTAATCGGTGGATCGGTTGGGCAAACGGAAGAGAGGGCAAACAGTTGAGATCAGCAGGAATCAGAAACGTGTGTCGCAAGGAACAAAAACGAGACTACAGCAGCGGCGTTGCCAGACTGGAAGGCACACGGGAAAGTTATGCATTGTTTATGGCGAAACATATTGAAGGAAATGTTTCTTACATTTTCGAATATTCGTCGACAAACTCTAGCATAGTAGCTAAAATTTCTTCGTTCCATCTGAAGCAAATAAATTGGTCTTCAAGTACAACATTACTATATTTTGACTTAAAATACCATACTAGATTGATAACAACCAGCGGAAAAAGAGGATAAACAAAATGACTGGCTTGTTTCACCGATAGATAAGACACATCTTACTGCCCAATCAAAAATAATTATTGTTGTTCTATATCCAGCCGTTTATTACAGTACCTAGGTACTTTTTCCTTCCTAGGCACCGTGGTTTACCAAAATGGGTTTACCATCGCTTCGAGAAAACCGGCCCTGGGCCTCTCACTCTTGCCGTTGGCGATGAGCCTGCATGCTATGTCCAACTGGAATCTCGTAATATCTTTTCACATCCTTCTTGGGAAGTCCCTCCTCATTTGCATTGCGAATGTATTCGATCCATTCATTGCAGGTGGCAAAGGTGATGAGGTGAGAGGTCACTTTAACTGTCCACTTTCTGGTTTTAGCTTTGAGGGGGATGCAAGGACATAAAAAAAATCCCAAGTGATCAACACCCCCCATGAAGCAGTTGTATTGGGCAATAACTTGCGGGCACTCGATTTCAACTGGTGTTTTCTGAGCCTCGCTCCTCCTCTTCACCTTTGAGACTTGTCCAAGTTCCACAAAGGTATAAAGCATATTTACGGTGCCGTTGTCCTACCATCGGACTAGAAGAATGTCCTCTTCTTCCATTACCTTCGTGTCGTGGCTTCGCGTCCCTTCTGTTTGAGTTCTTTGTCAGTCTTCAAAGGACATCACAGCATTCTGTTAACCCAGATAGTTCACGATGCCAAGATTCCAAGCTGCATTAGCTCTTGAGAAAGTGGCACAGATGAGGGATAATGTCCACGTAGAGGGTAGAAAGAATTGGAGAGTGGTACTCTGAATCTCATGAATGGGCATTTTCGAGCACTTGGCCTTCACAGTTCCCACATGAACGCGACGTCCCATGATGTCACCCACAAAAGCATGCAGTTTGATCACTACTCGTACACCAGCCACCGCAAACAGTTTTAATCCATCAAATTACATTCAAGTTCCCTCCCATTTGCGTCTTCGCTACCGTGAGCTTTTTGTCACTAAAAATATAAATAGCCTTCATGTTTTCCGCATATCTTTCTAAAACATAGTGTTATTCAGTAACCTGTTCGTTTACATTGTAATTAAAAAAAATTCTTTTATTGGAGTCGACAAACTGCCATTGTTTTGTCCATCTTGTCCCATGTCCAGTGGTGTCCCAAGTTGTAAAATGAGGAACATTCATGTACACTCACTTGACCAAGAGCTGCTAAAACGGAATAAATTGGGTTATAAGTTCTAAGTTTAGAAAGAGTTATATACGTAAAGACAGGAGACGGGACAACACATCTTTCAACGGAATAAAACGGAATAAATTGGGTTATAAGTCTATGTCATTGTAACCACGTTTAAAATGAGCAGAGTGTACCTAAGCTGTTAGTCTCTCATCCACGAGGGAGTCATCCATCACAATGTTTGCATCATCGAGGGCAGCGGCTTGCAGTACCAACTTGCAAACGTTTAGAACGAAGCTGAAAAAAAGGCGCATGATGAGTTCCGAACAAGATTACTGCACAATGCAACATGACCTACCTGTATGTCTTTCTCACATATTTCTTTTTTCTGCCCTGCCGATCTGGATGCCGGCAGTCCTCAATCAAGTAGATGGAAGTGTGTCCTCTTCCAATGTGTTCGTTCCAGTCAAGGAGAGCTAAGCTCTGTCTCAAGTTGTACGACTTGTCCTGATAATGAATGTGCTTGTCAAGGTAGGTTAGCATGGACTTATGAAATAATTCTATATAAAATGTGTCCTTTGACTTCCCATAGTCTTCGGCATCCTTAACTACGGTCATAGTCCTCAAGACTGTGCTTAGGATCTCCAACGCAGCAGGATCTTTTACCAGCAAGGTTGTTGGAATATATCTGTCGTGTTTGCAAGGCGAGTCCACGCTGCATTTTTCATGTTTTCTGTTGAAATGGGTGTGCAGTTCATCAAAGTATTTCTGAGCTTGGATGCATCTCCCTCAGAAGTGGCCATTGCATAGTATGCGTGGTTGCGAACCGTTTGACACTTGTCTGACAGTTCTGCATGCCACGTTTTTCTCTCATTCTTGGGTCCAGAGGATATCGCGAGAACCCCTTTTATGAGGCTGTTCGCAACGTGCCAGCTGTCGTTTGAATTTGATGGTACGTTTTTCTCTTTAATAGTTTTATTGATGCTTGTGTTGCGGTCATGGGCATGATCTAGGACACAAATGGTTCTTGACTCGGTGTAATAGTATAGCACCTTCGTCCCATATGCTTCGTGTTTTTGTGAAGATATTTCGTCTTTTTTGTTCACGTTGTGGCGTTCGACTTCCGCCGCCCGCCGCAGGTGATCGACCAGACAACTCGTTCTGTGGACTTAGGCAGGGTTTATTACCATGACTGACAGGAGCCTGGACAAACCAAAACAGTCAAAAAGACCCCTAACCTGGCTCGGCCGTCTTATTTCTAGGCGGTTGTGTTGATCGCTGTTTCGATGTTGATCGCTGTCGTAGAGGGGTCATCTTGCTCGGTGAGCTCTGATTCTTGCTTTGCGCATTTGACAAGCTTTCAGGCTTCAGCAGCTCTTATTGCCGCTTCGATTTGGGTGATCACTTTTTCCAGAGTTCTTGGCCAGTATGGTAACGTAGCAAAACGGCAAATCTTCTCAAATTGCGTCGGGAGAATTCCGCTACAGACATAGGCCACTGTATGAAGACAATTTACAACTTTGAGGGAGCCAGTGACTGTGCTCGTACAAGAAACCAATGAATGGTTTTTGCAGTTGCAGTGCAGGCATGATGCAACTTCCTAGGGGGTTACCATGTCCAGAACAAGGCTTTCTGACCACTGTACTGTCCGAATAAGCTTACAAAGGGCGGTTCTGTCGTAGAGATCCCGAGACAGTTCAGGTGTCGAATTTGTTAAAATCCTTTTTCTATGCCCCGAGGTTCCAGAAGTTGCTGCAACTAAGGTCCCTATATACTGAAAGGTAGCGCAATTCCTCCTCTCCCCACGTTTTCCTCCTTTCCATCGAGGGCAATCCTTCTTGCCCTCCTTTGCGCCACGCTCCCCGCCGCCATGTTTGTGCGAGGCCCACAAGGCGCGTGTACCTGCGTACCGGACCATACTTGTTTGCCATTGCATACAGCAAACTGCAGAATGTTTTTTTTTTTTTTTTTATTATGAAGACAGTTTTTTTTTTTTAACTGAATAAACTAGTGTTTGTGCACTTATTGGGGTTGTAAAGTATGGGAAGACGTTTCTATCAACAAATGTAATAACGCTGGCAGAGTTGGAATCGCTCGGGTGTGAAAACAAGCTTTCTCTAATTCCGCTAAATGCAGACGAAAAAAAAAAAAAAAGAATCGCAATGTAGATTTGGGTATTTTGGGACATCGGCATGCGCTGCAAAAATATATTCCATTTACCCGTTTATTGCAGCAAGAGCTGAGAGCAGGCAGACATTAGAACGCACCTCTCCCTGCGTGTAAATGAGAGTTTCGTAGGCAAGGACTGCGTTGCTAGTGGGAGCTCTTGCCGTTGCTTTGAGCATAGATTGCGCACGCGCCTGCAAGGCACGCAGTCCTTACCGTATGCTTTATTCAAACTTTCTAGTATCCTGAACGCAGTGAATTTGCCGACTCGGCATCACTCGAGTTAGGCAAATAAAAGACACCACAACGCGTGCAAAACTAGGAATTTTTGATGATTTTTTGCATTACCTATCTTATTGCCAGACCAGCAGCTTGATTTACTTTATACATATTTAATAAACTGAATGCTACGTGCAACTGCACACATTCGCACGGGAGAATATGCAATGTCTGCTATGTATCAGATACACTCATTTATTTCCCCTCAGTCGAAAAAAAGAAAAGAAAAAAAGCACGTGCTCGGTTGCCTTGTCGGCGCATTCCTCATTTATCCCATTTATTAACAAGGCCTTCTTTCATCCATACTGTGTTTTGAGATATTATTTTGACATTCTCATGGGTATGCCATTGAGTTCTCACTTGCAAAGCGTATAAGCCTTGCTGCAGACCCGCGGGCATACCTTACTGCATGATTTACAAATGAGGACAAAGAGATCCTTCAGCAAAGCCTTCAAAAAACAAGAGCAATTTTTTTATTGTCAATAAGTGATCTTTTGTTAATCACGGAGGAAAAATCAAATAAAAGGATTTATTTAATTACCTCTAAAGGCCCACTGGGGGCATTACATAGAGGGAGTGCATGGAATGGCATCGTAGTTGTACACCGTTGCAATTGTATGAAAATGTAAAAGGAAACATGACCACGCTAACAGAACTCAATAACGCGTAACATGGTGCATGGTCACGCACACTGGCATGTAATAATTTCTAAATGATTAAAAAGTAATACAGGAGAAGTTTACAAGTGCTACTAAAAAGAGGGTACATAGAAAACCTTATAGAAAAGACTTACTCAGCGATGGTGAAATTAACAAATGGAAATATAAACGTACCAAACGTACACGTGCAACTTAGAAAAGAGAAACAAAATAGATGTCATGATAAAGAGCCATGTAACAATGAGACAAACGTGTCATGGTTTGTTGTCTGTGCGATTTCGCTTGCCAACCCATTCCAGTCCATGGCTTGCAGAAGCGGGGAAAATTTATACAAGTTAGTTTTTGCGAAGGGAATATGAACTATGTTGGGGTGATCATGGCGAGGAAAGATACGGAGGGGTGGGATGACGTTATTTTCGCGAAATTCAGTTGAAGAGTGAAAGAGCTTATGGAAATACGATAGCCTAGCAAGATATCTTCTCTGTTGAAGTGTTTGTAGGCCAATTGAGGCTTTAAGTTGTGTGACGCTCACAGGTGCATATTGTTTGAGTATGAATCGAGTTGCTCTGTTTTGAAGAGATTCTAGCCGGTCATTTAAATACTTTTGATGCGGGTTCCAAATTATAGATGCGTACTCCAACTTTGGCTTAATCAGAGCAGTGTATGCTAGTAGTTTTGTTTCTTTTGTTGCCATGTGCAAATGCCTTCTCAAAAAATCCTAAAGATTGATTTGCTCTTTTAAGAATGTAGTCTATATGATCATTCCGCGAAAGATTAGGACTAAGATGAATACCCAGATATTTGAATGACGTTACTTTATCTAATTTTGAATCTATGATGGTGTAGTCATGATGTACAGGGTGTCACAAAAGAAAATTTACACTGTCTTTTTTACCGCAAAAATAAACTAGGCATCGCCGAACGCTCATTCTCCGCCCAAAGGTAGATCTAAAGGTCACAACCAGATGCCAAAGTTTCAGCCCGATCCGATAACCTAATCAAAAGTTATAAGTGATTTTCTGAAAATTTCAATGGGAAAATGGAGCCCATTTTTGCCCGTTTTCGGTTTCTGGTGCCATAGAGCCCCATGTGTTTGAAAACTCCGTCGGCCGCCATTTTCCCATTGAAATTTTCAAGAAATCACTTATAACTTTTGATTAAGTTACCGGATCGGGCTGAAACTTTGGCATCTGGTTGTGACCTCTAGCGCTACCTTTGGGCAGAGAATGAGAGTTCGGCAATGTCTAGTTTATTTTTGCGGTATAAAAGACCGTGTAAATTTTCTTTTGTGACACCCTGTACAATGGAAGAATGGTTTGTAAATGTCATCGTTTTCGTTTTTTCTATATTTATTTGCATTTGCCATGTCTCACACCATAGCATTATGCTATTCAAGTCTTTTTGAAGGGCAATGCAATCTGATTGATTCCATATATGACGGTATACCACACAGTCGTCTGCAAACAGTCGAATTTTTGATGAAACATTGTTAGGGAAGTCATTTATATAAACTAAAAACAGAAGTGGCCCAAGAACGGATCCCTGTGGCACTCCAGATTGAACACTTACGGGGGGTGAATTTATGCCATTTGCCATTACGGTTTGCTTTCGGTTGCTGAAGTATTCTCGAACCCACGTAATTACCTTTGCGTTAATTTTAAAACATTGCAATTTTCTAATGAGACGACTGTGTGGTACGCGATCAAAGGCTTTTGCGAAATCTGTGAAAACTGCGTCGGTTTGCGAGGATGCATGGATGTTGGTGTGCAGGTCAGTTATCAGTTCGAATAGCTGAGTTTCACAAGAGAGACCGCGTTGAAATCCATGCTGGTTAGGAGATAGTATATTGTTAGTGGCGAGGTGCTTCATCACGGATGAATAGATTATATGTTCTAGACGTTTACATGGAACAGATGTTAAGGATATGGTTCTATAGTTTGTTGCACAGTTACGGTTTCCGGATTTGAAAATTGGGACTACATTTGCTAATTTCCAGTCGGTCGGCACACAACCGGTGTCAAGTGACTGCTGGAAAAGGCTGGCAAGCACAACGCCTGACACACTTTTAATCAGTTTTAGTAGCTTAGAGCATACCCCATCAGGCCCTGGGCTTGATTTTGTGGGTAGTCGATCAATAGCGCTCATCACACCATCAATGTTTACACTAAAATCATCCATTTCAATACTTGATTCTGTGCAGGATAACTCAGGTAGAGGAAGTTCATTTGTGAATACTTCACCAAAAAAGTTAAGTTTTGAGGCTGATTGAAAGGTGGAGAGTGTCACGTCACCTTCCTGGAGCGGAGGAAATTTATTTATTTCTTTGGGGTTTACTACACGCCAGAACTTTTTGGGGTTTGTTCTTAGTATGCCAGGCAAGTCAAGGTTAAAAAAAAGTATCTTTTGCCTTTCGTATCTCGTTCTTGCATAGACGTGCGCACTCTTCGTACAATTGCCAGGCATGCTCCGTGCCTGAAAATCTGGCATTTCTGAACAGTCTTTTCTTTTTTGAGATCACCCGTTTTACACTTCGCGAAAACCAGGGACAGTTCTCACTTTGGGTGATAACCAACTTTGGGATAAAGTTTTCACGTATCAGTATTAGTTCATTTTTTATAAATGTCCAATTGTCTTCAACTGAGCATGCATGGCACCTGCTTAAATATTGCGCCAAAAAATTCAACAAAGAGTCCTCGATGGCACCGCTATTTGCCTTAGAATAATCATAAATGACCTTTCTCATATCGACTCTCGTAGTTCTCACAGCATTATAGCTGAAGTAAACAAGTCTATGGTCGCTAATTTCATCAATAACACGCACAGACATGTTTTCGGGGTGGGAGGTACAAACAAGGTCCAGTACGGCATCACCTCGCGTAGGCTGATTGACGACTTGTTTAATTGAAAAAGAATTTAACAGATTAACAAAGCTTGAAGACTCTTCTTTTCGTGAACAGGTGCTACACACATTTAGGTTAGCCCAATCAATTCCTGGGTAATTAAAATCGCCAGCCAAAATAATCACTGAACGTGGATACTTTGATTGAATATGTTCGAAGATATTGCTTAATTCATTCACAAATTCACCGGTTGAATCAGGCGGGCGATAACAGACACCAACTATAACATTTTGAAAAGAAACACCAGAAATAGACACCCAAAGGGTTTCAAGAGGCGAGTCAAGGGGCAGTACAGTGCAGGTTATGCCCCTAAGGACCGCAATAATAACACCACCGCCCCGTTTGGTCGCTCGGTCTTTACGAAATATATTAAAATTTTTGTTTAGCAGTAATCCAGAGTTTGGAGTCGTATCGGAAAGCCATGTTTCGGTCCCAATGATTACTTCGGGTGAACAAGAAACGATGGTGCCCGCTAGCTCATCCTGCTTTGATAAAAGGCTTCTGAAATTCGCCAAAAGAAAAGAAAGAGGGCGGCCTTGTCTCCCGGGGGCAACGGGTTTTGGGGGCTTGGGATTGTTGCGTCACAGCGGACGCACATGAGCCCCATCAGTGGCAAAAACAAAATGTTTATTGCTACAAGGCAAAATATTCTACATTTGTCACCATCTGGACTAGTCGCCTTTTCAAGATACACTCCTGTTCAACTACAAAGACATCCGTAACAAAATAACTACTACACATTTCTGTCCTTTCACTGACGCAATGTGCTCGCTGTAACATATCAATGCAGAATGCTGGGCTAGTTGGTATTGGGATGTCATGGGCATGGTAGCGTTTTTAGACAAGGACGAAGAAGACACAAGACACACACGAGTGCTGACTGCAACTGTTTAATCAATGTTTAAATGGGACATATATGCACGTTATGGTCCTATTAAATCGGCCAATTCAGGCCTTGCCACCACTTGCATGAACTGTACCGTATTTTCCGGTCTATACACCTTTCCAAAAAACGCTCCTAGGCCGCCGCCATGTTGCTGATGCGGATGCGGCTGGTGCGACTCTCGTGCCACTCTCTTGGACTGTGAAGACCCGCTCAGCGCGGTTCTCTGCCTACTTTTTTGCGGTTTTGCATTCAACGTTTTCTCGCCCTTCTTGAAAGTTTCCACTTAGTATTTTTTTATGCGTGCTGCGTACCCTTTTTGTGTTATCTTCCATTGTGAGAAATAAGGCTGGTAAGTGCCTGCCATTCAAGCTTTTCTGCTCGACATTCACGGGAAACGAAGGAGGTGAAGGACGTCGAACGGCCCTCGATGCGATTTTGCGCACATTGTTCTCCCCCCTCCCAGAGATAATCCGCGTAGAATCCTCAATCATCTCCAAAAAATAGTTGTCCGGGTTGGGGTGGGAAACGGGTCAGTCGCGTTCGTTGCTTTGCCATAGTGCTGCTGTGAAAAGAGGAAGCTCTCCCCAAAACGTGCCCCAAAACGAAGTCCGCTTGGACTCCGTCCGATCGTCAAGATGTGACTGTCGTCGACTGTGACTGTGTTATTTGAGATCTTTCTCAAATAAATTCTTTTCGGATAACGCTGCATCGTGTGGTACGTACACTGTATTGTTCGAATGTTAACACTTGCTAAATTGTAAGTCCATGTCCTATCCATCGGTAAACACGTTATTTGTGAGCGTGAAAAATGCATGCCTTTCGGCTATCTTCTGTTGTAAATTATTTTCGACAGCTAAGCGCTTTGTCATTTGACATGCGGCGAATCGCGCGGCGCCGTCAAAACTTATCGTAAAAAAACAACAAAAAAAAAACTAGAACGATACATTCCAGTCGTATTTGTTCTGTCGCGCGCGTACCGAACAAAAATAGTTTATAGGTTTTTTATTGCTTTTTGTTTTTTTTTTTCAAATGTGGTACAATGCTTTCTCAATAACCCCAGGAAAATACATGCACCATGAAACACAAAATACAGCGGGAAAAGACGAGAATTTAGCCGCCAGCAGTGTTTGAAACTGCGCCTACGCAGGCTGGGCCTATCGAAATCACAGTCCACTCGGTTAGGGTTAACAGGGACGCCGGTGAGAGTCTAGCCTCTCACCGGCGTCCCTGTTTCGAACCCAGTGAATGGGCTCGAAAACGGTTTGCTGTTCCTGGGGTCGAGTGTTTCTTAGAAAGGTGTATAAGTCACACTTGTTTAAGTCGCACTTCCGTATATCGAGCCATTTTTACAAAAAGGTTTATATATTAGTCGCACCTTTGTATAAGTCGCACCTCTTTGCATGATTTGCGCTTTTCTTTTTACGCTGATCGGTACCGCAAGACCGGAATTTCGCATTGGTAATCAGCTGGTTCACACGTATGGTACCGTTTGATGCACGATGACGTTTAGATTAGCAAGAAATGCCTAGAGCACGGCACTCTCTGGCAGGGGCAGTCAGGTCATTCGCAACTAAAGGACGCAAAATGAGCTGGCCAGCTTTACTCAAGCGTACGCATGCTGAGCGAACGAAAGTTTAACGTGCCAGAAACCTGTCAACAAAGCTTGGGCGGCCCACTAAGCCTAGCCACGGAGACGATACAAACGTATTGCCACTTGCCTTGAAGTGTTATTGGAATGAGTCAAGATACGGAACCATGACTAAATTAGGCTACGTCAACCAAACTTTTATTATCACTGCCACAGAGTCTACTCGGTAAAGCCGTCGAATTCCTCGCTTTCCGAGTCACTTTGGAAGAGTGTGGCGATCACTGGATCTAACGGGATGGGCTCTTCGTCGTCGTCAGGCCCGCTGCTGTAGTCGCTTTCAGCGGCGCCGCTCTCAGGTGTAGATTCGATGAGACCGGCTTTTCTGAAACCGGCGGTTTCAGTCTCTATGGAGACAAAGTTCCAGGCCTCACTGACCCACTCGGCCACCTCGCCCAATGACGCGTGCCTCATGCGCCCAGTTTTCATGAAACTGCGGTCGCCGCTTGTCATCCAGGTCTCCCACAAACGCCACAGGACAGCTTTGAAGCTGCGGTTCACGAAAATGTCCAGTGGCTGCAGCATCTTCGTCATGCCACCAGGAATTATGACCGGGATGCAGTTCTTCGCTTTGATGTTGGTCTTGACCAAATCGGTCATGTGCGCCCTCATGCTGTCCATCACTAGAAGGCCCTTGTTCATGTGAAAGAATCCGCCCGGTCACCGCGAGAAGCATTTCTCCAGCCAGAGCCCCATCATCTCTGCGTCCATCCAGCCTTTCACGTTGCATTGGATGGCGACTCCGGGCGGAAAACTGTCTTTAGGCATAGTCTTTCTCTTAAAAATAATCATGGGCGGCAATTCGGTGCCATCAGCGCAGCAGGCTAACACGACGGTAAAATGTGATTTCTCGTGGCCGGTCGTTCTTACACTGACCGTCTTTTCGCCCTTCTCGGCCACGGTCCTACCCACCGGGATATCAAAAGTCTGAGGGACTTCAGTCCATGTTGACAATGTGGTTAGGCCTAACATCATGGGCTTGAATTTGTTCCTTGACGAATGCCTGGAAACTCGCCATCTTTTCCTTGAAGTCGTCTGGAAGTTTCTGGCAGACTGTTGTGCGGGCTCTGATGGCTAGCTGGTGCCGTCTCATGAAGCGGAAGCACCAAGACGGCCCTCCGACAGAGTCAGCCGCGTTCATATCTTTTGCCAATGTTTGCGCCTTCAGCCGTACCTGCACTGTAGAAAGTCCTCTGCCCGCTGCTCGCTGCTCGAGTATCCACGTCCGCAGGCGATCCTCTAGCTGAGGCCAGCGCGCCTTTTTGCCGCGGTTAGCCTTTTTAGAGCTCTTCATAGAACGCAGCTCGTTCGCAGCATTGCGCCAGTCCCGGACAATTTTTTCGCTGATGGTGAAATGCCTTCCGGCTGCACGGTTGCCATTTTCAATCGCAGTAGTTGACTGCAGATAACTTCTGCTTTGCGGTATAACTTCTCCGCTTTACCGGTGGCGGCATGCTCAGAACTCGATAGGGCGCGCGTCGTCGAAACGAGCTTGACGTGAACGAAACAAGTCGGGAACAAAGGCGATTACGGCCAGAGTGCCAGAGACCAGAGCGGTGAAAGCAAGATAGCCAAGATAGGGTCCGCAGCACCTCCTGGGGGAAACCGGGAGAACGGCACCTATAGCTGCATAGTTACGGCGCGCTACGAGAGATGGCGCAACAGCAAAGACAAGCCGTTTTCACTGAAAAGTTTATATATTAGTCGCACCTTTGTATAAGACGCACCACAAATTTTTTTTGTTGAAAAAAACCGCGACTTATAGATTGGAAAATACGTAGCACATGAAACACATCAAGGTATCTTGCACACCACCAGCATCATCAAGGAACTTTACTGGTGGCTGCATCTAAATCAACATGTCAGGACCAAAGTTCAGAACTGTTCAGTATGTCAGTTGACAGAGAAGCCTGCAAAGGCGTCTCCTGCACCTCTCCAACCAGTCGAATTCCCCACCCGTCCATGGGTAAAACTGGGCATGGACATTGTTGGTCCCTTTGAACGAGCACCTGCTCAAGAGAGGTTTTTCATTATATTGGTAGATTACCACAGTAAGTGGCCTGAAGTGGCACCAGCCCACAACGTCACGACTGCTACCGTCGTAAAGTTCTTGACGTCTGTCTTTGCCCGCGGAGGTCTGCCGCAGGAGATCACGACAGACAATGGTCCTCAATTCATTTTGAAGGAATTCAGCGAGTTCTTGAAGATGCATGGCATCAAACATTGAAATCATCCCTCTACCATCCCCAAGCCAATGGGCAGGTAGAGAGATTTCATAGAGTTTTTAAGTCTGTTATTCAGTTGGCTCTCGTCCAACATCGTCCGATTTCTGAAGCCATTACGGAATATCTCGGTGTATACCGAAGTATGCGCCATGCCGTGACTGGATAAACGCCAGCTTTTTTTCTACATGGTCGCACCCACCGGACGCGACTGCATCTCCAAGGGCGAGGGACCCCAGAGTCCGCCGTCCCTCCACATGTCGTTCAGGAAGAACTTCCCAATAGAGTCAAGGGATATCAAACGAGTGAGAGTGTTCCAGATGCAGGCTAGGAGTTTCCATGACCATCCCAGCTGTTTGTGTAAGTCGACTGCATTAATAAGACTTTCAAACGTGAATTTGAGAATCCTGAAAAGGAAATAAAACCCCAGAAGCCCTGATACGGTAGTTCCTAGGATGCTAAAGTATCCCCACATCCGTCCTATGAAGTCACGTGCTAGGTGCGAGGGATCGTCTACACTGAGATTTTTAGTCCAGGAGCCACCTTGCAAGTCTGGGTTCATACCCTGGAAAGCTCTAGCCATTGTGTTTTCCACTGCCACCTTCTCGATTGTGAAGAGTAAGCGTTTCTGATACGCCTCTATATCATCTGCTCTGTAGATTCCGGTTTTTGCTAGAAGATGTGGGTTTTTGTACTCCCACCCGAGCTCCTGGGCAGCTGCCAGCTGTTGAGGCGCTTCGTGTCGGAGGGGTGTTGGATTAAGTGCGTACCACTTACCCGCAAGACTTTAGAGGGTCGGTGTGAGGGGGTTGCAATCCACTTCCGTCCCGATGTGGGTTATAATTCGGGTCTTGGGGCTGACGAATCGGGAATCGTTCCGATAGAGCGCTGGGATTTCATGGTAGCATCAATCGATTTTCCTGATAGACACCTCGACTGGTGCGCACTGGAGGAGATTGAACGACTTCCCCTCGTGTTACAGCGGTGTACCCGGCAGTTTTCTTGTAAGCATACGCAAATTCTGGTCCCGAGATACTGGCGAGAGCAAGCAATGTTCTTAGAACTTTTGTGTCTGTCTCACACTGTCTTCTGATTATGTGTTCGTACATAAGTGTCATTTGCCCTTGAATATGACGTTCCACATACACAAATTTTGCGTTTATGTAGGACATAAGGTCTACGTTTTCAGTCTGGAGATCTGTTTTCTGGAGTGTAAAACCGAATACCAGGCATTTTTTCGATGATGGAGAGCTTTGGATGGTCCGTTACATATCCTCGCTGCCGACAGACCTAGAGCGGTTTGACAAGAGAGAGGGCGAAGGAAACACTCTCTTCTTGGACTATACGACTGTGGGAGGCGAGTGTATGGTTGCGGATTGGTCCGGGATTAGGAATTTTGCCGACCCCTCATATAATACATTGTACTGGGACCCTGAACATTCTTCGACGACCGGGTTATTCGCCCAGGAGGAATGGCCATCTTCTGGGTCCATGCATTGACCCCGACTCAAGGGGCACCTGTGTCCTGTCAGGAGCATGACTTTTGCCTGATGTGAAGTCCACTGTTGCAAGGCCGTTTCTGTGAGTGACTTTTTAGGTGTGCCTGAACGACTACATTCTGGTATTGCAGACCCCCCTAGGTGAAACTGCCACCCTTGCAAGACCCTGAGGCATCGACATTGCCTACAAGCACTACACCTGCAGTTGTGGTGCTGTTTGGCCTGAACTCTCTGATGGGTGGGCTCGTCTGGAACTGATACATCCCGGTGGCCCGAAGGGACTTGCAGCCGTCTTTTGATATATAGGCTACATAGGTGGACACACCATTGGCAACGATGCTAGAATGCGAGTACATACCGCAATAGCTAATAGTTTGCAAAACATTTATCAAACACTGATCATAAGCAACTGATCCATATTTACACATCTGGACCAGCTGGATTGTCCTGCTTTCGTTCGTCATCCGTGGAGAAAACACAGGAAAATCGACAATTCCCTTCAGGGAGATGGTGGTCACGTTCATTAGTGGATGTTCACAGTCGTAGGCTATGATAGCAGTGCAGGAGGGTACCAAGAGGAATGCGACGAGCACTACGAGCTGGGGAGAGATTTCCATACTGACGGTTGGGATCTCTCGCCGGGGTCCCGGAAATCAGGCGTCAGGACAGTGACGCAGGGAGCACACATGGCCCTTTTGAGGTGGGTGAAGGTTTTGTCCGATCCAAGAACTGTGGGGGGTCGGCCCTTGAAGACTATGCGACGACAAATATGGCGTCGAAGGAGAGCTTCATAGAGAGGTGCAAGATCTGCAACTATATGGAAGCGTCATTGTCAACTCATCGGAAGAAGATCGAAGAACTTGAGATCCAGGTGACTAGCCTAACAGAGCGCCTACAGCCGCGGTGATACTGAGCATGACACTGCAACGCTGGACTTCCGCTCCCGTGGTACGGACGAGCACACTCTTTTCACCTTTGGCACTTACCGTACAGTTCTCCAGCGAGTCGAACCAAACTGGGGTCTGATCGGCATTCCTAATTTGGGACAGGATGTATTAATGTTCTTTCCGCTGCCCGATAACTTATTTTTGAAAGCTGACAAGCTTGTCCTCGTATTCTTCGCGAAGCCACCAGCACATCGTCGTCCCTTGTCGACTGGAAAGATCTTTTTCGCTTCGTAAATCTTCGGATCCATCCGGAGCTCGCTTTGAAATCTCAAGAAGGCACGTCCTTTGCATGCGCCCGTTCCAGTGCTTTCATTCTCAACATGTCAGTCGAGAGAGCATGCCCGAGAATTGAGCGTTCAGTTTGCGGGGCCTGGCAATCCTCTGTGTATGAGCGTGAGGCTGGTTTCTGTGTGCACAATGCTCCAGAACGACTGCAGCATCAAACGAGGCAGTTTGGATATTAGCTGCTGAAGTGTGGTCACCTTGTTGGCTTCTCGCCTCGTCTATGGAAGCCTGGTCTCTTTGTCTATGGAAGCACTTTCCCGTCTTCTCCGTTTCGACTTTGGGCTCTTTCGCAGTTCCGTTGTCTGAGAGATATGCAAGGCAGTTTGGCACAATAGTTGGGAGTGCATCAGAGGTAAACCTCGTGGGACTCATTGGAGCCTCAACAATCTTCCCACTTGCGTCAGTATTAGATGTTGTCCAAAGGTGCTCTGGCTTGAAGTGCAGCTCGCCTACCTGCATAATTTCCGTTCTGTTTTTTGCTGCAAAAATGAAGGTGGCTGCTATGTTCTCGCTTAGTAAAAGGAGCACACAAAAAGAAGGAGCCGAATGTTATCAGGCTGTGTAAATGACGTTCTGATAATTTTGTGTCTACAGACATCAAACCATTAGGCCGGATGACCAAAGATAGTAAAGTCAAATATTCTCTTTAGGAAGTACCACCAGAAAACAAATAGAAGTCAGATATAGAGAGGCACGATGCTGTGTCCTGTACATCTGGCTTTTTGTCTATGTTTTACGGTGTTATTGCCTTAACGTCTCACCACCTAGCTAAATTAGCACAATTCTGGAAAAAGAAAAGAATCCCTCTCTTTGTCTCTGTGACCTACATAAGTGTCTGGCATTTGACGCGAAACAAGGTATTGTTGGATATATGAATCCAACAATCGCGTACTTGCAAATCCTCTAGTGCACTGTGAACTAGATGAATTTCTGCTAACTTGAGGTCTAGTGACGTAAACGTAAGTCTACAAACATGACGTATGATGGCACCACAGCAACGAAAATATGCAGACAGCTGTAGTGAACATAAGGGAGTTTTAGAATAACATAAAAAATGTTAGAGCACTCTAGCATTAAATTTAGCGCCTGCATTAGCGCACGCTATGCAAGGTAGTTTTACAATGGCATTTCTCTGCCACGACGCAAAACCCCAAGCATCTTGCACTTTCAACGCCACCAAGACAGAGTAACATTTCTTGGATTTTTTATAAACATTAACCAAGCTGTGTATACTGCCATATGCCCCACAAATTGACAAAAAAGTGTTCAACACTTTTGAGAACTGTTGTACTCTGCCGCAGCTTACTCTTTTCTGCAGAGGACAGATACTGTAAAACCCTTAATGTTCGCGAGCCCTTAATTTTCGCGAACTTCGCGAATTGAAGAATTCGCGAAATTTAAGGGCACGCGAAAAATTCGAACCTTAAGAGTTTCAATGCAGGCGCCTGGATTTCGCGAAATTTAGTGGCCGCGATTATGTCCTCTGTGTCCGATTCGCGAAAAATAGGGGCCGCGAAAATAAAGGGTTCTACAGTAGTGGTAATCCCTTTGACCGGCTTAAGCATTATATAATGCCACTCGATACACCACTAATTGAAGAAAAGAGTGTTTGTGAGAGGTACACCAGTTTGTGATATGACGTTTGGTTAAATGTAGGTGTGACCATTACCAGTTCCAGCACAGTACAAGCAAACATCCATACAATTAAGTAATTCCAATCTACCACTGCCGTGAAAGAAGCTTGGTGTATGATTATTGAACCATGAAAGTGTGTACAAGCAGCAGTTGACATTATTGCCAGACCAGTAAAATAACTTGGGTGATGAAAAATATATTGATGCTTACGACTGTTTTGCCTGCTAACAAAACAAGGCAATAATAAATGCAAAACACCAAAACCTGTGAACAAGATTATGTGCTATGAAGGAAGCCGCTCTCTGAAGCCATGACACATGGGATACAATTCTGCAGAAGCCCGCGACACTTCTGAGTGATGCTCTTGAAGCTGGTGGTTCACGCACTTCCCCGAGGACGGCTACCCCGCCCCGGGGGCTGACACTCCTGTCCAGCCCTTGGGGCCTGGCTCTGAGGTGGTCCCTCTCTCAAAATTTACTTTCAATCTTAATGACGGCGGGGCCCCAACCCATTGTAGGTGCCTTCCCTTTTCCAAGTCGACTTCCCTCATTACCATAACACAGTGGAATTGCAGAGGTTTCCGTGCCCGCTGCAAGTGGGCCAACCTCCGTCTTTACCTCGCAACTTTTGAGTCTTTACCAGCCGTCGTAGCCCTCCAAGAGCCAGGGACGGGCACCACACTCACAAACTATACGACGTTCCAACAGGACCCCTCGTCTTGTCCTTGCGTCCACAAAAATTATACGGCTAACCTTGTCGATCTCGACCTCCAAATTGCCTATTCCTACGTGATGGTGACTCTCCTCCCTCTCCGCAAACAGGACCCACCACTTCACATTCTCAATGTATGCTTTTCACCTAAACTGCAAAACATTTCTTTTGCGGATCTCTTAAGCTGAGCGCTGAGAGTCGCGGGTCGGGAGCCCTTCCTGATCGTGGGCGACTTTAATGCCCCCAGTCGGCTATGGGGTTACCACCGTGAAGAGAAGCGAGGGCGCCGGTTGGCGGAGCTTGCGTCCCCGCTGGGCCTCACTCTTTACACTGACCCCGTCCATTTTACTCGACTTGGTAACTCCGTGACAAGGGACACCTGTCCGGATCTCACTTTTACTCATAACATCCAACATGCAGATTGGCTCAACACCGATGAAACCCTCGGAAGTGGCCACTGCATTATCACTACGACTATCCAAACTCGTCCACTCTCCAACCTACAACACAAGCCCGTCTCCCAGATTGGATAAAATTTAGGCGAAATTTCGCCAACACAGCAACCATTACAGAGCAGGGTTACACCTCATGGTCCCAACAATTGGTTTCACATCTTCGCTTCACCGAAACTCAGATTCAACTCTCGGAGGTGGTCTCGGATGTGGACAACCACCTCCTCCACCTCTGGGAAGCTCGGCACTCCCTCGTCCGCCGATGGCGCCGGCAGAAACTTAACAAAAAGCTTAAAGGCCCGTTCACACTCTTGCGACCTCTTAAACCTGGGTTGCTTAAAACTTCTTAAACCAGAGGACACACTGGCGCCATCTATTGGGTAGCAGTGTAAACTCGGCGGTCCGGCATATTTTTTTATTTCTCTCGCGCATTATCCTTTCTTTCTTGGCTCGAAAAGCTTTTGTCAATGTTATAAACGAGCCTTTCTATGGGTATTACGCACATTTGACCTCGGAAATCCCGCAAAACCTTCGCTCTTGTGAAATGCAGTTCCAGGGTCACCGCATAGATGGCGCCACAATGCCAGCGTGTCCTCTGGTTTAAGAAGTTCTAAGGAACCCAGGTTTAAGAGGTCGCAAGAGTGTGAACGGGCCTTAAAGCTCGGAATTGCCGAGCTCGCCCAGCGAGCGGCTGAGTATGCGGCCCAGCTCGCCTTCTCTAACTGGGTGGATAGATGCAACACGGCCGCGCGGCAAATATCCAGCCGAAACACATGGCGCCTCTTTCGCGCCCTCATTGATCCAAATCAGACGCGTACAGGAACTCAAAAACATCTTCAGCGTGCAATCCATAGCTTCTCTGGAAACACTACACAACTCGCACACAAACTCGGGGATCAATATTTGTGCACCACACAGGACCCCCGCGGGCAGGCGTACTCTTATGCAGGCTCTGAGAACGTTGAGATGGATCAACCGTTCCAACTCCATGACCTGCGGGCGGCCCTGTCGGGATAAAATCACTGTCAAATTAATAGCCAACCTCCCCGACTCGGCTTATCAAACCTTGTTGGACTACATCAATGAAATTTGGCGAGGGGACACTCCACTCCCCATTGATTGGAAAACCGCTTTGGTCACATTCATCCCAAAGGCTGGCAAAGCAATTAACACGGACAACCTCCGCCCCATCTCTCTTACCTCCTGTGTGGGAAAACTTATGGAGACGATGGTGCGGGGTCGGTTGTCCGAGTACCTTGAAACACAACACGTCTAGGTGGGTCGCATGGTCCGCCGGGTTTCTAATAAACGCGGGGGGGTTACGAAGTAAGGATTCCTTGCGGCTGGTAAACACCTTCGTAACCAGTCGAATCCTGTATTCGGCTCCATACCTCCACGTGCGGAAGCAAGATGAGGATGCCCTCGAGGTCATTCTTCGCAAAATCTTTAAGCGGGCCCTCGATCTCCCGGTGAACACCTCCAACCAGCGCCTCTTGGCATTAAGAATGGTGAACATCATCAGGGAATTGAGGGAAGCGCACCTTACAAATCAATACATGCGTTTGTCGCAGACGGAATTGGGTCGCCGCCTTCTTGCCCGTCTGCACAGCCAGCACACCACACTTATGGAAGAGCGGGTGCGTACTCCAACGCCGCGGAGATACGCCCTCCACGTATGCCCTCTTCCCGCCAATGTGACACGCGAAGACCATGATGGCCGACGTTTAGCGCGGGCGGAAGCTCTGGCCCGGCATTATGGTTCCAAACCCAGCGTTTATTATGGGACACCTCCGGCCCACACCATGGGGGATGGTGCACAGCCGCAGTCATCCACGAAACCAAAACAGTCAACGGCCTTAGCTTCAGGGCCCGCGACATAACTCATGCAGAGGAGGTCGCCATAGCATTGGCTACTTCTCACCCCGACTCAAAATATATCATTACCGACTTGCGAGGGGCCTGTCGGAACATCGAACAGGGCTGGACCCCTTATCTAGCCTATCAAATCCTTCAAAATAGCTCCTACATCGGGGACCCCGGTGACCGATACATCATTTGGGCTCCTGCTCACCAGGGGCTGGCTGGAAACGAGGCTGCCGACGCTGCCGCTTGCGCGCTCTCTCCCCGGGAAGTTTCATCCTCCCCCTCCAAACAGGACGCTGATCCTAATCCGGCTTACACCTTCAAAGATATCGTCAGTTACTACCAATCTGGCCACAGCCTTTACCCCCGCCCGTGTTAAGGCCTTTCAAAGGCAGATGAACGGCTCTTACTCCGCCTCTACACCAATACATTGCTGTGCCTGGCAACCCTAAAACATTTTGATCCTGCTTTCACCGGCAGCTGCCCGCACTGTGGAGAGGTGTCTTCGGACATATACCACACGGTGTGGGCCTGCCCTTCCAATCCCGCTGTCCCCCCTCACCCAAACCCAACTCGGGAGGACTGGGAGGCGACCCTGCTCGGCTGCTCTGACCTGTAGGCCCAACGAGCCTTGGTCGGGCGAGCCTGGGCAGCGGCCGACGCCACTGGGATCCCGAACTAGGGATTGCCACCTAGTATCTGTAGGGGATGGCCCGTTCTGGGTCAGCTCATTCATAACCTCCTGTC
This sequence comes from Ixodes persulcatus, assembly GCA_013358835.2. Lineage (NCBI taxonomy): Eukaryota > Metazoa > Arthropoda > Arachnida > Ixodida > Ixodidae > Ixodes > Ixodes persulcatus. Next base: position 82,903 of record JABSTQ010009031.1, read on the forward strand.
AAGAAATGTTTCCACCACCACCCATCTGCCTGATATTTTGTCTCCCACGATCCAAAGGAATGCAATATGCCTTCTCGCACGAAATGAACTTGTTAACATGCTTAACAGTGCAACCCTGAGGCTTCTTGTCATTGTTAAAGGGCCCATGAAACGATTTTAACATCGAGAGAATGTGCACCTTATTACCCTTTTTTTGTTTACTTTAGCACAAGGACCATAAAACATGACCACTTCTCTCGAAATGTCGCGAATGCGCTGCGTAACCGCAAAAACAAAAAGGAACTATTTCTTGACTTGACTTCACGTACGGCGGCCATAGGAACTAACTTTGTGACGTCACGGCGGGTGCGGTTATTGAGATCGCTTTTAAACAAGTATATTCTCAGTTTAATGGTAACGTTTAGAAATGATTTCGTTCCAACATAAACAAATGAATCGAAAGTTTTATATTCTTGTTCAGTAGACGAAGTTTTCGCAGCGCCATCTATCCGGAGTAAGCCAAAGCATCCCCTCCCCGCTGCTCCACTGCCTAGCAACGTTGGCTGGCTGCTACCGGACGAGCGGTGTGATCAACGCGATATAAAAACCACGTTTCGGCAGCTGCGTGGTTCGTTTTCTTTCTCGTGCTAGCGGCGAGATGTTTTGGTGGTGCCCTCCTGTGGTTCCCCCTTGTGACGTCATTACCTTGCAAACAACAAGTTCGATGGTGTTTGTTATTAGCATGGTGGAAGCTTGAAATCATTGCGCTCTCAAAGGAACACTGCCAACACCGTCAAAATTAAAGTTCTTTCATTCCTCTTATTTCCGTCGATGATAAATCCCCTTTCCGACGTCATAGTCAGCGTTCGGCCAATCGTGGAAGGCCGACCACAGCGACGCTTTCGGTCGCGCACGGGGCTAATACTCCGTTTCACCTTATGTTGTACCGCAGCGAATGCTAGAAGCGCGAGCTCATAGCGTTGGCAGCTGCCCTTGGTGCACGAGAGCTTGTGCCGCCGAGGTGTGCCATAGAGCAAGGAGCTCGCGCTTGTAGCCTTTCCTGCTGTACAACACAAGGTGAAACAGAGTATAGGAAGTATTCACTGGCGGCCATTAGCCCCGTGCGCGACCGAAAGCGTCCCTGTGGTCGGCCTTCCACGATTGGCCCAACGCTGACTATGACGTCGGAAAGGGGATTTATATCGACGGAAATAAGAGGAATGAAAGAACTTTAATTTTGATGGTGTTGGCAGTATTCCTTTGAGAGCGCAATGATTTCAAGCTTCCACCATGCCTAATAACAAACACCATCGAACTTGTTGTTTGCAAGGTAATGACGTCACAAGGGGGAACCACAGGAGGGCGCCACCAAAACTTCTCGCCGCTAATAGCTGTGTGCGCGACTGCTGAGCGCGTGCTGATGGCTACCTTCCAGGGTTCTTTTGCAACGTGCATTCCACACCGTAAAAATGGCCGGTCGTAGTAGCCTATTATTGGGGAGAGAGGGGAGAGTCTGCTCTCGCTGTAGCAACGTCCACAGTGCTAAGGAGAGGACAAGACCGGAAGCCGCGTACCCCGCGGCGCGTCATGCGCACGTGACCCGGGAAACATTGTATGAGTTGAGGGGCATCCCCAAACACCATCTTATTTGGCCGGAAGTCCGAAAATCGTTTCATGGGTCCTTTAACGTGCTGACATAACTACGTCAAACACATTCTGCAGGAAAATACAATGTTGATGTTGAACCAGGAGGCGATGGCTCCTAGGTGGTGGGCGGAGTTGTGAACGTATGGCATGACGACCAGTCTGTCTCACTTCTTCCTCTTGGTGGATGGTCTTGACCGATCAAAACCAGGAATGAATCTCTGCAAGGTTGCCCTTAAAGAGAAGCTGAAGAGGTCCTTGGATTTGATTGAACAAACAGTAAGAGTTGTAATATAGACACCTTAAAAATTATGTCTTAAGTTTTATTTCAATCTGATTAGCAGGAGCGATGTAATAGCCAATTAAAATTTCGACGTAGACCTGCCCGTTGCGGCGCGCCAACGGTAGGAAAGCACGAGAGCGGAAAGAAAAACTAGCAAAAGTGATGTGATCAGCAGGGTCGGATGACCCTTGCTTGCCACTAAGCTGGCTCGGGGATGCCGACGATGACTTCATGATGCCCTGGACAGATAACAGGCGGCGAAGGGGATCGCCGCATGCCCGGCGGCTATCACAGCACATAAGTTTCAAAATAAATGCGGTTTACATTTACTTTTGCCCAAGGTAAGTGCAATAACTGAATTCACAGAACAGAGAGCTATAGAAGTCTGCTCCCAACTCAGATTTCTAGAGAAGTGCTTCAGCTTCCCTTTAAAAGGTTTCTTGGATATCCTGCCCTGACCAGCCTTTGGTGTTGAGCTTGCTTGAAAACTACTCTCCACAAGGTGAAAACCTAGTTTTGAAAAGGATGATGACGAAAGGGACCTATGGTGATGTTGTGTTTAACTGATTTGGAGTGGGCGCTTGAGAATGACAAAACTTACTTTCTTAGGGCCAGGCCCAGCACAGGCCTGAAGGATGAAGATGAAGGCAGAGTTCTAAGCACTGCAAGCCCTCAAACGAAGGATCTTCTCTAGTAAAAGTGAATCCAGATGAGTAGGAAGTGAATGCTTCAACTACACCTTCAGACAAAATCGAGCTCAGATGAATGACTAGGCAATCGTCTACGAATCTAAAGACATGGCATTTAACAGAGGAGTTTTCAAGTCGCACCTTGATGGATCTGTTGTACAAAAGAAATACTTCACTGAGAATAGGTGCTAAACAACACCCGATACAAACACCTTTCTTCTGCCTGAATACCTCTCTTTCATGTTCGATGACGGTGGACTGTAGGTACAGTGTGAGCAAATCCACAAAACTTGCTACTGAGACGCCTGATGAATTCTGGAAATCGCATGCTCCATGTTCATGAATGGCTTGACTGGAAATCCTGAGGGTAGCAGATGGTTACATTATTTTTTATCTTTTCTAGCGCCATGCATCCTGAATAGTTAGATGTGCCGTTTGTGACGTTGGTCAAATATTCAGCCGGATGAGGAACCGTAGTCCTCACTGCCTTTTGCCCCCAGGATCGTTCTCGCAAGAGGACATGTCCAGCTGATCCGTCCTGGTAGAGGAGCTCTATCTTCTAGGAGAGCTATGACAAATTTTTTCGCTAAGGCAAAGAGGAACTGAGACTCGAATTGCAAACTGGTACGAGAAGTTTTTGTGAATGTTTTTGCATTTTAGAATAATCCCACCAGTGATTTCTGAGAGGCTAAGGTTAGTGTTTAGTGCCAGAGGCGAGTTCCCAATCCAGCCCTCTCTTCATCATCGGGTCGTGGTATTCAAGAATGGAAAGTGCCATCAAACCGAAAAAGACATACTCAATTGTCGGATCGATCAAGGAAGGACTGTGTGAGGAGGCGGTTATTGCATTGGTAGCGATGGTTGACAGGATGTTGGCCAGCAAAGGGCTTTGATCGTTTCGTCAGGCATGTGACACATGACCATCGCTTGGCTTTGATGGGGAGGATGTTAACCCTGAACACTGGCACCTTGCCATACAAAAGAAAATCCGAACCATCGTTTTGTCCGGATTGATGAGTAAGCCCAGTCGTTCGGTCCCCTTGCAAACCACTGACATCATTATTTCATTATTACTGACAATGTCAGAGATCTTGTCTTTCAGTTCATCTCCAGTGACAGATCGGGACAACCGGTATGAATTGCATTCCACTTGGGTACCGCCTGTGTGAGCATTTTCACAGATCTGTTGCACGTGCATGCTGTTCGGAAGAGGACTAGCAGGTTTGCTGTGCTCCGTGCTTTCTGTCTAAGGCTTGGGGCTTTCTACAGAAGGGACAGAGTCCTGCATCTTGGCCCTCCCAGCACACTGGGAAGGGCCCGGGGCTCACCAGAGAGTCTCCTTCGACTTTCATTAGATCTGGTCGGGGCCCATAACAGACAAGGCTCTTTTGGAAAAAAAAAAACTCGTGGGTACTGGTCAAGATCTCTGGCAAGCCGAGGAACTGTTCCATGATCTTAAAGACAGGATTGTTAGCTTCAGGTTGCTGGTGGTTGTTCCATTTCTTATAATCTATGTGATTTGCAATCGTTTAGGAGGAGTAATCGCCATGACCCTGGCCTGCCGAGTTGTCGAGTAATTTCTTTTTGACTGGTTAGGTCATCAGCCACCGTTAGTCCGGCTAAGAGGTACATAGTACTCTTTCAGCAGATGTTCAGTGATAACAAAGTACTCCCGTAACTGCCACGACACGAGGGAGAAGAATCTCCCCTCCTTCACCTCACACTCTTTGCTTTTTATCCAATGACTAAATGCTCCTTGTCCAACCCGTGATCATTTATTCCTTCGAGGAATGTTCTGACATCAAGTTCAAGTGTCTACAAGGCTGCACAGAGAACCTCTGAGACCAAACCTCACAATTAGGAAAGTTCCAAACATGATTGATGATTTCCCAGTGATTCGTGAAATGGCTTTTGTCTTCGTACAACATATAGATGGGTAAATCGTCTGTGGTACTGTATAGCACGGAATTAACGACAAGAAGTGCCACCATTCTCTATAATAACTTGGACGCCTCCGAGTTAAATTTGCCGTTAATGACCACCTGTGTCGCCTCATCATCATCAGTCTTCACAGTGGCTCCCATTGAAAGATGAAGTCTATGCTCCAGGGGGGAAAACCCGACAGTAAAGCACATCGGTGTCATTTCTGGAAGTAGTGTGCCTTTTCTGGAACATTGTCACTGCTTTGTGCATCACATCTTTCCTTGTTGGTGTGCCTTTTCTGGAACATTGTCACTGCTTTGTGCATCACATCTTTCCTTGTTGAGTGCACAAAAAGAAAACGTTTGTTCCAGAAATTTTTCAGAGAGCTGTACCGGTCAACAGAGCTCTTTAGTTTCTCATTAATGCTCTCAGAACAATTTTTGGTAGAGCCATTGAAGTTTTCATAAGACCATATGATTACCATTGTCTAGTCCTCGTGAACCAGTTTGAATCAAAGCGTTTCCCAATAACTGGTGGTGACGATGACTTAAAGGACACATGCAAAGAAAAAAAACATTTTTTTTTAAACGGCTTAGATGGAAAAAGGATGTCATAAAACGATTTTACAACGAAGAAAAAAAATTTTTAGAGCTATATTTACGGCGCGAGATGATTTTTTGTCAAGCGCGGTGTAACGCTCCTCCTTTCCACTTTTCTCTCTCGCGCCTGTGCGCTCCGCGGGGAGGAGAGGTAAGCCGCTTGGATTGGCTTGGCTGCTCGGCTAAACAAGGTGTCACTTCCGTTCAACTTCGGCGCGCGCTGTGTTGTTGGCAACGTTTGTTGTTGGGTTTGTACGCTGGTCGTGGAAGCGGTGGTAGTCTGCTCCGCGTCTTTTACGATAGATCCCGAGTTGAAGCGCAGGCTCGTCGACCGGAGCAGGCAGCTCGGGCTTTGCCCTACGAGGACACGCCTCGCAGACCAGCGAACCCCCCCCGCGGAAAGCTCCGAGGCCAGCGATACGCTTCTCGTGCGGTTTGCCTCGATGCACGACAGCGGGTTCTCGTCTCCCGTCTCGTCACTCGACAAATCGTTTAGATTTGTCCAGTGACGAGATGCGATTTGGCTTTAAAGTCACGCGTTGGGTTCGCTCGCTGCGTGGCTCGAAGGCCTCCGGGGCAAAGTGTCGAGAGCACACCCGGACATTCTTCTCGCCAGACGTGCCAGGCGTACGCCCGATCGCCTCTAGCCAGATCGCTCTCAAATGCTCGTCCGCCGGTACCGCATGTTTGCTGAAATCCTCCTGGTCACGATCACGAGAACTGCAGCCTTTCGTCGAGCAGCGGCGTCGCTTTCGTTGAACCGGCATGTCAAAAACAACACCGCGCCGACCGCGTCCGTCAGCTCCGCGCCCCTTCGCAGAAAAAATGGCGGACTTTGTTTGGTTTCGTAAGCGTGAAAACGGAAGTGATGATTTTCTTATACTTGAAGTTTCTCAAAAGTCAAAATATTCTGTTACAAAATAAGTGCAACAAAAAAATGAAGAAAATAAGTATTTTTCAAAAACCATAGAAAGCTTTCGAAAGAGCGCAGGCACCACGTGATAAATAAGGGCCAGTCACGTGATAAATATGGGCCACTTTTCCGCGGGGCCCGCGGGCGCCAACTACAAATTCGTATTGCGCCGTAAATATAGCTCTAAAAAATTTTTTTCCTTCGTTGTAAAATTGTTTTATGACATCCTTTTTCCATCTAAGCCGTTTTAAAAAAAATTTTTTTTTTCTTTTCATGTGTCCTTTAAACGCCTGATGCAAGCAATCCTATCCTCTTCGCCTTCAAAAAACGATTGTTTGTTGCAATGGGTTTAGGGCAGTCTCTTGGACGGGTCTCAATATACCAAGCTTTTGTGCACTGACCTCCCTTCGAAAAGTTTGGAGTGTGTGGGATGCACAAATGTGTAGTGCAAATTGAGGAAGAAGATAAGCCATAATCTGGCATACTTAAAGGTCCTTGTCAGCCATACTAGCTCCAATGGCCACCCAGCTTCTCTTAAATGCATTGAACACTAAAAAACAAAACAACAACGACATCAAAATGTTTACTGTCTTGGCCTAGAGGCCACAATCTCACTTCGCGCATTGCCACCTTCAGCGATCGCGCGGAAGCATGCAATCCTAGTCGCCAGTAGTGTTTTTGTGGCATTGATAAAGATATCTATATAAAAAAGAAACCGATGCCATTTTTTTCCCATTTTTCTCATAATTATTAAAAAAAAAAGTAGTACATATTTGTACCGCATGAGGTTCATGATAGTGGTACATATTGGCACCACCATCTATTTTGCTCAAGCTCGAGTAAATGCAAGGGGGGTGCAAATATGCTTATTTTCTCTCGTGGAAAGGTCCGAAACAAGTTATGCACAGTGGCACACATTTTTTTAGCAAGTGGTACAGTAAGCCGTCGTTAACTCGAAGTCATAAAAAAAAAAAAAAAAAATTGAGATAAGTGGTGTTTCAAGATAAGCAAGGTACCGAATTTTCATTGCACTGATCGTGCATTGTAAGAATGGAACCCTTCCAACAATCGCAGCAATTGGTTTCACACTCGCAACTCACAAACGACTGCAACAAAATTGTTAACAAGCAACATTCATAAGACGAGACAGCAAGACCAAAAAGCAAGAATGCAAAAAAAGAAGAAAAAAAAAAAACACCTAAAAAGCCGTAAAGAAATTAGACGTTTACAAACCTCTGTAACGCCGAAGTAGAGTGCAGCTCTTGAGGAGGAGGAGGGCAGGGTATGCCTCTCCTCCCGTTTCATACGCTCCCCTCTCTCTCCTGCTCCCCTTCCATTTAGTGGGAAATTTTTGCTAAATTTCCCGCTAAATTTGATGTGACGTCACGGGGGTAAAATTTTCCCGCTAAATTTTACAGTAAAATTTTTCGGTAAATTTGGGGGAAATGTTTTCGCTAAATTAAGGGGGAAATTTACCAACATTTTCCCGCTAAATTTAGCGGGGAAGCTGAATTGGTGCTGAGGTCACATCACGTCAATTACCCCGCTAAATTTAGCGGAAAAATTTTTACCGTTAAATTTAGCAAAGACATTTCCTGACAAATCTAGCCAAAAAATTTTCAGCCAGTTTTAGCGGGAAAATTTTACCCTCGTGACGTCACATGTGACCTCATTATGGGAAACATCCCATAATGCAATGCGGTGTAACATAGAAAATATGACTCCTCTTCTCCGTTGATGAAAGATACTGGTGTTAACAAACAACTGTTTATTTAAGGAATATGAGATAGACTTTTTTGTAACAAATATAGACAATTCGTCACTGACTGTTGGGGTACTACTCCCAACCTCTGGCGACTTCCCCTGCCGTCCTCCTCGACCACACAGACCCTCAGCGGGGGCCCCGACCACAGCCAAACTCAACAAACAAGGATCCACACAAAGGCGGGCGAGCCGAACTCCTCCACAGCCGTAAGGGGTCCCTCCCAAGTTTGCGAGTTAGCGGGCGGACGACTCCACAGCCGAAGGGGGTGGGGTCGGACGTGCAGGTTGCTCACCAGTGGCAGCGTGATATTCACGGCATGGTGTCCGGGCGCTTACGGCTCTTCGGTGGCCGCTTATATTGAGTTCAGCAGCATTCTGGGGTCCTCCAGTCCAATAATCAGAAAGATTTGTAAGGACCAATCAAGAGGGGTTTTCTTAGCCCCAATCAAAAGGCTCGAAGCCCAAATCACCGTTTCCTGACTGGTTTGAGCTGAAAGTGTTTCCGTCGATCAGCTGACGCCCAAGGAAAAGACAAAACTTGAGGTAGGTAGTCTCATCTCGGGAGCAATACTGCAGAAAGGCGTTCATCACCGCTGCATCGAGTAGGTAATAGAACATCCTATGCCACCATTTTTTGGAGCAGCGGTCAGCAACGTAGGTGTTCCGTTTCTGATCCAGCCTGTCAACACCACCCATCCATTGGTTGTAGTCCGCAATCACTTTTGGACAGCTAACCCCAACCTTCGTACCACTGGAGAGCCTTCTGTTGACTTTGCAGGTCTCCTCTGGGTGGTGGAAATTGGACGTGATGTTGATGTTGTGGTTGTCCTTCCATTGGTGAGCAGACACCTCTGCCCTTCGCACTCCAGATGAAATCTCCCTTTTGTGGCTTGTTTTCCGTCTTCACCTCACTCAGATGATCTTTGCGGTTGGTGCGAAGCGTCCCAGCTCCTAGCACGACTTGCTCAGAGAGCTTCTTCATGATCGCTGTTATAGTGAAGAAGTTATTGAAGTACAACTGCTTACCCTATTCAACAACCTCAGACAGTACTAGCACCACATGTTCACCAAGTCCTAGATCAGGAGGTCATCTTGGATCCTTCCCTTCATACATTTGAAACTGAACAAGATATCCAGTTTCAGTCTGCACGGTCTGTACTGTTTGAGAGCAGATCTTCCCTTGAATGCAATCATACTCTCATCCACAGACTGGTGTGTTGAGGGCCTGTAGTGCTCAGTGAATTGCTTGTTTAGAGCTGACACCAGAGGGCGAACCTTGGCAACCTTGTCGTGGCCCTCCTCTCCCTTCTTTTTTTCTTTGTCTCGGTCATTGATGTGCAGAGAGTTCAGAATGGCCTGGAACCGCTTGAACGTCATTACACGAGATATCTCAGTGACATTGAAGAAGTCACCACTCCGGTAGATGTAGACGTGATGAGCTGGATTGGCTCTCATCAAGACGAGCATCCCCAAGAAAGCACTGAGCTCTTCTTTCATGACGTCGTACCACTTTCTTCGCATTTTTTTACCAACACTGTATGTGATCAAAACAGTTTACTCTGACTCGTGTCGCTCGTCGTCGCTATGTGGTCGTCGTCCCGCTGGCTCCATGACTCGTTGCCCCAAAGTGAGCAGCAAGAGAGAGCCTCCCTTTGTCCCGCTTTCCTTTTTTAAGGCCTTCCTAGCTTTGTCCCTCCAACTGTCCAATTGGGCGATTGGGGGAGAGGGGATTGGGAGGATAGATGTGAGAGAGAGAGAACAGTTGCTCATCGTTGCCACGCCGTGGCGCGGCGAGTGGCGCTGTCATATGTTCGTTTTTCAGTTCAGTTTGGGCGGGGCAGGCCAGCCAATGCATCAGCACTGCACTACAAGCACCGCCAGCACACTATGTCAATGCATCAGCACTGCACTGCAAGCACTGCTAGCACAACATGTCACTTTGAGGCACACACTAGGGCGCTAGGGCTAGTTTGTGGGCAGCCCTGGGCATTCATATCACATCCCTAATGCCGGTGTCACTCAAGAAGGTGGCCAGCGTGTGGAGCGCCTGCTCTGTCTTGGCCCGGGGCAGCCTGGGTCGCAGTACCCGCGAATACCCTGTTCAGTCATAAGATAGGTATCGGGATCGTCAATTAGCTGCAGTTTTACTCTGGACTGTTTGAGCGCACACGACATGCTTAGTGACGGTAACGATACAAAATGTAAAGCTTCAATTTCGTAAGTTTCCAGAGTCCATTTTCTAAAGTTCTGGAAAACATTGGCTAAGAGAAGACAGTCCATCCGTAGGTAAAGGTTGCTATATTCGCCAAGGTTCTTTAAAACCAAAAGTCTTGAAAACGCCCTGAGCATGTTTGTAGTTCTCTTCACTGACCTCACTTACACTCAACTTGCTAAAAAAAGGCCTCTCGCGGGGGAAGACTCTGCCCCTCGTAACTCTTAAAGCTTGCAATGAAATTATAACAAAACGCACCTTTGCAGGCAAGGAGGTCGATGTGCTCGATAAAGGATTGTCGAAGGCAACGAAAATGCTCTAGCCCCTTAGAGTAAAGATTTTGAACAAGCGCCTCCAGGCTTGCATGAAAAAACACAAGACTGTCGATAAAGTGGAGGTTGCCTACTTCTAGCAGCTCAAAACTCTGGCAAGTTCCAAGGGTGTTAATGTCATCTGAGTCAAACAAGTGAAGCTTTCCTAGAATGAAACTGAGGTCGTAGGAATGGTTATGTGCGATGAGTGGGACGGTATCCTTGTTGATCCGGTGGTTTAGGTTGCACTTTGAACAAAGTGCACGTCTGCACTCTCCCATCATGTGGTCATGGTCACGAGTTTTCATTTTCTTGTTAAAGCTTTCAAGTAAATGCTGCAGTGGGAAGACTGCATGGATAGCCTCATTATCTAGACTCATTTGAAGAGGCACTTCACTCGACCTAATCAAGCGGGGAATTTCTTTGCAAGAAAGTTAAGAATCGAAATGAATCTTTCAACACAGTCAGGTTCGCGATAGAGGTATCCCTCAGCAACAGAGGAGTCTTTTGACTGGATGATGAGTAGACAGAACGAGCTTGGGACATGATTCTCGTATACATTTCCCGTCGACTGAGTCGGTTCCAGAATCACTTCGAAGTCGTAAACGCAATAAAATGCAAACTCTTCTATAACATGCGTGCTCCGGAAGTTTAATTCCTTACCCTTGCGCGGGAAGAAGGTTTTGCTCGGCCTCTCGTCCCTACACATCGAGAGATGGACCGACAGAGATTCTTGTTTTCTAAACCCAGTCAGACACCTCTTGCAGCAAACGCGTAACCTATTGGCATTTGAAAAAAAAGTCTCGCAAAGTTTGTTACGCCAACGAAGTGGTTTTCAATAAGGAGAAGATCGACATGCTGCTCGAATTCTTCAATAAGTACCTTCAGTGGGTAGATAAATTTTATTTCACTGTTATAGCCAAACACGTTGACTGAGGCTCCATTTTTTCGTTCAAAGGTATCTACATCTTGAGGGAAGGTTACAAGGAATGTTTTCGGGAACACGTACCTGCACTTATGTTCGCGGTACGAGTATGCTCTTCGTCTATAAGCTCCTTTCGCAGGATGCAAAACGGCAAGCACCGCAAACACAAAGCACACGTCCCATTCGCATTTGTGAAGACCCTCACTGACATTAATGAGGCACTGCTTTGAGGTAAGCTCTTTTGGTAGCGAAAAATGACTGCAACCAAAGGTTTGAGGAAGAAGTCGCTTACTGATGTTTAATATATACAAGAAAAAGGAACAAGACTGGCCTCTGGCCGTTACAGTCGGGAGCCAGGGGATCGAATGCCTCGGTCTGGGGCCACGCTCAGCAAGCGCGCGCCCTTCTTCGTTCTGCTGCTGTTGATAGCTGTTTGCTGAAGAACTGCGAACACATCAATTCTTCCCCCCTACGACGAAGTCCTTATAACGGTCTGGGGGACGTCTGGCCCGTGGAGACCGCAGTTGTCTTCCGGACACTTGGGATGTTTTAGTTGCTGGCAGTTGTTGCAGAGCATCCAGCTCACCCAGGTCATCTGTCATGCTCCACTCTGCCGGTTGCGTCGGAGTACTGGTCCGCCAGTTCCTGACCAAGCCAGACTGGGTTCGAGGCAAGATCTTGCGACGGGCAGGTCCACGTTCTTGGCTCATTGAATGCGCCGGTGGCAAGGTACGTCGCCACTTGGACCATATTCGAAAAACGACACAAGCAGAAGAGACCTCGACTTTTTTTTTTTTTAATAGATACAAGCGGAAGCATACAGCGTCGACTTGCTCGCTTCCTCTTTCGACAACGCTCCACTCTGCCGGTTGCGTCGAGGTCTCTTCTGCTTGTGTCGTTTTTCGAATATGGTCCAAGTGGCGACGTACCTGAAGATAACTGCGGTCTCCACGGGCCAGACGTCCCCCAGACCGTTATAAGGACTTCGTCGTAGGGGGGAAGAATTGATGTGTTCGCAGTTCTTCTGCAAACAGCTATCATCAGCAGCAGAACGAAGAAGGGCGCACGCTTGCTGAGCGTGGCCCCGGACTGAGGCATTCGATCCCCTGGCTCCCGACTGTAACGGCCATAGGCCAGTCTTGTTCCTTTTTTTTTTTTTTTTTTTTGAGGCAACTTCAGATTTTATTAGGCCAATAATACAAGTTTCAGACGAGCTGTCTTGATGAAAGCACACTTTCCTATTAGTAGCCTGCCCTGAAAATGTCATAGTTTTAAAATTTAGCGGTAGTATCCATATTCAGTTAGTCACATGAACTAACACGATTTCACACACATGTTGCTCGCATGAAGTTCTCACTGGCACAATCCATGTTTCCATTCAAGTGATTATCCACAGGTGAACAGACACACACACGTTGCTCACAGGAAGTTCTCACTGGCACAGTCAATGTTTTCATTCAAGCGTTCTGGATTATCCACGAGCTGGAGCTGCCGTCGAACTGTGGAATGCGACCAAACTCAGGCGTGGCCATGGTGTTGCGCTGGTGGGCATTCGTTGTCGAGGCAGGGTGTCCGGTGGGTCGTGAGTTTCCCTCGTCGCCAATTGTTATGTCTGAACAGCCATAGTGGGCTTACTGACGTTTAATATATACAAGAAAAAGGAACAAGACTGGCCTATGGCCGTTACAGTCGGGAGCCAGGGGATCGAATGCCTCAGTCCGGGGCCACGCTCAATAAGCGCGCGCCCTTCTTCGTTCTGTTGCTGATGATAGCTGTTTGCAGAAGAACTGCGAACACATCACATACGACTCTTCGTCTCTTTCGTGTAAGTGCAACTTGTATTGAGCCACATAATTACGAGGAACACAAACTCTCTCGTGGTGTGGGTGTGGGGAGGTACATTGTGTGATGCAGGGTGTCAGAGGTACATTGTGAACCAGTGCTAAGTAGACTTGCAATGCATCTGCATTGGAATAGTGTTGTCGTTCCTTGGGATAGCAAAGGTGACAAGTAACCATGATGATGAAGGGTTCATTTCTTAACCGTCTAACAGAATATTATTTCTGGTGAAATCCCTGTCTTCTTAATTTTTTCCAGAAACAGGTTAGTGTTCTTCGAGAGCTGTTCGTTGTCTTCCTCACTCAACTTTCTAAATCTTATTGGAAGAAAATCTTTTTTTTCTTCACCTTATATAATTAATGTTACATATGTTGCCTCTCCATACTTCGTCTTCATTCGTGCAGCGTTTACAACGTGAAGTTTATTGTGCGAAGGAACTTCTTGCATTTTGATAAAACTTGATTGACATTTTGAAAGCACTTCAAGTTTCTTACTTCAATCGGACATTATATAATGACTGCTTGCCACGATGGACCTGTTCTGAAGAGAGGCAACGACGACGACATCGGTCAGGTGATGAAGGGAGGCTGCGGGGAGTAAACAATCTTCATTCTTTAGGTGATGGTCTTTATGGTCTGGTCCTGTAGGTAGTCCTGATTGCGGTGTCGACCCCTCAAACGGTGAAACAAAAGTGTTATTAGCATGGAAAACGTTAGGTGCAGTTTGACTGCTTACCTTGTTTTTTTTGTTCTTAGAAGGGATGGGGAGTGTTAGTAGATGGAACTCCCAGATGTGTGACTAGATAATGTATGCTTGCCCTATTTCTCCAAAGAAGGTAATTCGGAGCACGGCGGGCTGGAAACAGATCAGTGCGAAGTTCGCGTGCTCCATAATGCAGCCCCCCGGCTGGGCTGCCTTCGCAGGCTGGGCATTCCCGATAGCCCAGGCACTCCCTTGAGGAAGGCATGAACTCGCATCTTTTAGAAGAGCACCTGTTATTAGAATAAAGGAGACGTCACACAAAAGCTAAATGTAACAGCACAGAAGTTGAGAACCATGACGCGAAGCACAACACTGTGTTGATGAGACGCCATGCGTCTGGGTCCGGACTCGGATCAAGCAGAGCTGGCACGTCCTCTTCATCAAGGAACCGTTTTGTACGTTTTTCAGGCGTGTGAGCGTAAGGGGATAGTCCTAGAGACTCGTTGTACACGAGCATCTCGCGCTCCAGGTCGCTCAAACTGTTCTTCCACGTTGCCATGTTGAAGGGAGAGAGCCTGCTCTCGCTGCAGCACAATGCTGCTCGCTGGTGGTGCTAACGACAGAACATAACCGGAAGTTCTGCGACTCCAGACTGTCGTCACGATGCACGTCATCATCATCATTTATAATCCTGTCCTCGGACGTGACCCGGAAAGCGCTGTAAAAGTTGTGGGTTTCACAAACCTCAATTTATTCTAATTATTTTAAATAAGAATGAGCACACCCGAACAATACATTTTTCGGACCTTCATTTTACTAGTTGCAGAGAGGACCTGCCACACTTATTTGGCCGAAGTCCAAAAATCATTTCATGGGCCCTTTAACTAGCCAATGTCAGAATTAGTGCTAGATGCTGGGGTAACCTAGGGAATGTTAACACAAACAGGCCACCACCACCCCTACACATACCAGCCCTTGTAGTTATGGTAGTTGCTTGCATTTTCTTGTGGTGGCGACACCGGGAAGTGGCACCCATCTAGCGCTCCAACTCCTTGGGGGAACTCCAGTGCAGCTTGAAACTCTTGGATATGTCCCGGCAGCTCCTTTGGGGTCATCAGTTTGACCCATTCGGACTCGAGGACAGACACAATCATCTCGCAGAACTCTCGGTACAGTTAGTTGACGGTCGATCGGCCGATACCAAACAGGGTGGCCACTGTCCTGTCCTCGGCCGTGGAGCACAGTTTAAGAGGGCCACGCCCACCCGCTTCTCGATCGCGATCGTCTCTCGCATGCAGGTGACTTGTCGCTCCATGTAAGGCCGGCACAGATCAACAAGGTAGCAAAATGTAGCTGGCCTTACACGGAACGCCTGTTTAAAAAAGTACTCCGGCATGTTGCACAGGGTATTTTCAAACCATCACTCGTGTCTACCTAAGTACTGCGCCTGCCGATACACTGTAAGGTAGTCCACCGCTGTGGTTGCAAGTACAAAGTTGTTTGCCAGCATCTGGCCCTCTTAGCGATCGGCTTCACTTTTTGCTGATGACACGGCAGCTCGGTTTGCAGCCAAAGGGCTTTGCTGCTGCGCGTGCATACAAAAAAGAACAGCAACCTGAGTCTCTGGCGGTTCCGAAGTCAGTCCATACGCATGCACGACCAAATGTAGCTAAAATCTCCAATTTGAGTTTTTTAATAAATGAGGTGCTAACGAACCCATTCCCGATGTGTATTGCTCGACATACCGTTGCGCGACAAGTCCAGCCCAGAAAAGATTGCCCTAATTGCTGGTAGCAGATTAGTATACATTTTTTTATTCGTAAATTGTGCCACACAGCATTATAGGGGGGGGTCAAAGAAAGGAATGCTGCCAGACATTTTGAATGTTTTGGAATATATAAACATATATTGAACGATACCACAAGACGATCTTCGCATTCACGCATTCGAAGAAGAAAAAAAACAACTTTATTCGCAGAGTTGACACATTGAGCCATTGGAGCTGTTCCCGTTTTTTGCCGTCTGCTCTTCTGACGTGACACATTAGCGTCGCCTTCGCCTGGGAGGCTGACAGCAGTTTATTTAACTGTATGTGACGTTCAGTTGCGTTTTCATCGGTAAGTACCACGGTAAATACGCTGGCTGCGGCAACAATCTCAAACATAATCGTGTAGTACAAACATATATTTAGCTACTTTAGCACTCTGCTTTATGCCATGAAATCGACAGAAAAAACCCGGCACCTTTCAAGAAACTGCCTGGAAATGCAGTGAGTAATGGGTACTTGCACAATAATCTTAAAAGCGTCGCCTATGCCGTCAGTTTAGCAAGGAAATCAATAAAAATACATTGTAAAATACCGTGGAAGTGCCTCCTTCGAGTTCTGAGTTTACCTAGACATCACTGGAAAGCTCAAACTTAACTTAACAAGAACAAAAGCCACTAGGTCAAGAAGATTGCTCGAGCAATTGTGAAAAACCGCTTGCCACCGTTTTACTCGTTCCTGACGTGAGAGCCACGTAAGAATGAGACAAACGTGTCGTGGTTTATTTAATTGGACATGAGCCGCTACCCGAATGTTTGGCGATGCTGATTGTCATGATCCCCGAGTGCATTAGATGAATTGATAAACGTTGCAGTATATGTTGCAAACGGCAGTTCCAAAAGCAGTTCACCGAATGCATCACCGGCGGCGTTCAGCGGCGAGCCGTTACTGTGAACTCGCGGCGTTTTGCGGGAGCCTTCTCAAACGCGGGGACACTTCCGGCGGAACAAAAAACAAACAGGAAATTACGAGAATAAAAACATATTCGAATATAGGTCATCCCTAATTTTGAAGTGGAAGGAAAGGAAATTCATACAAATATTTAAATCGTCGCATCATTTGTAACCCTGGTTAAAACTCGTGTGTTGATTATGCTGGCAGCGTCATCTTATGAACATTAAGAATGGCAACTTCATGCTTTCGTACCGAGTGAAAGCATTAAATATTGAACAAAATAGCACCTTAGTTCACATAAAAATGAGATGTAATTATTATGTAAAGGGCGTAAACTAAACGTGCCTGCAGTCGCATATGAGTATGCGAAAGAAAAAATGTAAAAACTGCGGAATTCTAACCATGACCTTTAGTAGGAAGAAACGACAGCTGTAAAATATATATACATATTAGTGCAAAGGGTGAGGTTGCTTTGCCTGCAACACCAACTCAATCCATAACTCAGTCGGTGGAATGTTAAACTAGTGGGGTGAGGGAGGGGGGGGGGACACTGCAATTTGGGTGCTCGCGGAACCCATGAGACCAGCTCGCGGAACCCCTGTGTTCCACGGAACACGAAAACTCCCTATTCGACGTTCGAACCACCCTAACCGCGCCCGCGGGCAAAGCAGAAATGAGTGCGATGAAGACACCAGGCCTTCAGACAACTCCGATTTTGATGAAGACATTGTGGCCCGGCAAGCTGTAAAATATATATACATATTAGTTTTGGAGGAGGAAATTTCTCGTCTTTCTTACTCCCAAGTGTCCTGACCATGAGTTGCCATGCGCTAGGTGGAATCTCTGTCCTGACCATGAGTTGCCATGCGCTAGCTGGACGAGATGGCACCGGTACTTTGCAGGCACCACAAGCTGATCAAACTCAACACCCTTTTGGTCTCTACACTTCCGATACCATACCCCTTTTCTTTTTTTAGAAAGCTACATTCTGTCGGGAGACGCCCTCTTCCGTTTTCAACCTCAGATCCTTAATTGTGAGGTTTCCTTCCTGTAGTGTGATAAGAGAATCGCGATTGACACCCAGCAGTTTCTGCAATTCACCCGACTCGGGGGTAACAGAGTGGCCTTCGGAACCCTCCGTGTTGAGGCCTTGTTCAGCCTTCCCTTCCGAGCTTTCCCCTACCGGTGTTTCTAGTTTGTTTTGGCTCTTTGGATTATAAGCGCCATCATCACCCTCGACAGCCGAATGCAAGGCGTTGGAAAGCGGGGTTCTCCCGGTGGCAGCTCTATTTCTGTACTCTAATTTTGCTGCCACGTCTCGGGCTCTGGACGGTTCCCTCGTGAAACGTTTGGCCTCTCTCTCGCAGCAGCTCCTCCGACCTGTTGGAAAACAGGTGCGGATACACCAACGGGAGATAGGCCGACATGGCCGCCTCCGTCTCAAGGGTGTCAAAAGGACCCAGGCAATCGGCAGGCATACGATATGCTCTTCGACCACCTGTTTAATCCACGCGCACTTTCCCTTGAACTTGTATAGTCCACGTAAGAGGGGTGAATCACATCCATAGTGGTGGCCGAATCGCGTAGCGCTCCGCACTGCCTGCCGTTCACCGTTAGCTCGCGCGATTGCGGTCCTGGTAACCAGAAGTTCTCTTCGCCAGCATTTACATAGGCGAAAACCGCCTTGGGTTCTCTGCATCTGGCCACAACATGACTGGGCTTTCGGCAGTTATAGCATTTTAGGGGCCGGCGAGCCTCGAACAACTTTTTTTTTTCGTGATCCGCCTTGCCATCGGTGCCATCGCCTGCTTCGCCTTTCGGCTGCGCTGGTTCCTTCCGGTTTTCGCCCTTGTCCCTCTTAGGCCGCCCGTCCCTCGAAAACCGTTCCCCTGGCCACCTCCCGTTCTCTCAATTGCCAGGCGGGAACACTTTCTCTTTTCACAGGTGAGCTTTCTCGTCTAAGGCCTGATTCACATGGTGCAATTTTACTTGTGATTTCGCAGTAGCCACGTAACTCGTGCGGCAAAAAAAGCCTGGGGTTAGCTGCGGTGCCCGACGTCGAGGCTGCGAATTTGCAAGCAAGATCCCACCATGTGAATCGGGCTTAAGGCCTGGTGAGTCGCAAACTCTTCCGCCAGCTCCCTGGCCCTCTGAACAGTCCCTGCGTCCGGCTTATCCTGATCCCAAAAGTGGGTCTCTTCAGGGGGGCGACGCAAAAACTGCTCTAGGAAAATGCACTCTCCCACTTCATCGTTGTTCCCGTGTGCGTCTACGCCTTTGAGCCATTCCACCAGATTTTCCGTCAAATTGTATGCAAACTCTGGGAGTGTCTCGTTTGGCATCTTCTCAGCGCTACGAAAATGCTGCCGAATGGCCTCAGCGGAAAGACAATACTTTCTAAGGAGGCTCGCTTTGACTTTTTCATAGTCCTCCACTTCGTCTTTCGTGAGCCTTGCGAAAACGTCCGCCGCTGTGTGAGGAAGGAGCGTTAAGAGGCGCTGCGGCCATGTTTGCCTAGTGAACCTGACCTTTTCGCAACTGTGCTCGAAGCTCACCAGAAACAGACCAATGTTCTCTCCAATCTTAAAAGGCTGCACTAGGTTCTTCATCTTAAATGATTTACCTTCTCCTGTGCTTGATGCCGGACTGCCCTTTTGATCACGCCTTGTTTTTACCAGCTCGAGTTCAAGCCTCTTCATACGGAGCTCCCACTCTTGGTGTTTCAATTTCGCCTCTTGCAACTTGAGTCTGTCACTCTGCTCGTGTTCTTCGCTTATCAGTTCCGCCTTTTGCGACTTGAGTCGGTCGCTCCGCTCCCATTCCTCTAGTTCCCTTTTCTGTTTGTCTCTTCTCTTCACCTCCAACACTCGGATAACTCGGCCCCATCTACCCCAAAGTCGAGAATTGCCTTGATAATGAGTGGCTTTCTTTTTGCTCCCCTGATATCCACACCTAACTCCTCGCAGATACGTATCAGTTCTGGCTTACGCAGCGAATTGAGGTCCATGATCGTACCGAGCACTGGTTAAATCCAAAAACAACTTGCGACGTGCAACAAAGGCCGCGTCACAGATAGCCACAAAAGAAAACACCTGCTTTACACTATTTAACCCAGAAGGTAAAGCCTGGTGAATGCTCAAAGGAAATGCCAGACACTCACCCACAAGTGCGATCAATGGTCTGTCTGCATAGTGTCCATCCATCGCTGCCAACCAATTGTTGCGTTTGGGAGGTGACGATCTCAGATGCGGAACCAGGAGTCGGCGCTGAGGCTCGCTGATCGCAAAGCCCCGAGGAAACAGACCTGGATTGGGATTACTGAAGTAGAACTTTTATGTACAGTGAATATGCAGTTAGCATGGTCAACTGGTTAATTGGTGTCTTCGGGCTCCCTGAGCCCATGTTATATAGCCCTCAGACGGCGAGAAGGCCCTCTGAGAGACGAGGTGCCTTCGTCGAGTTAGTGTTCACGTGGTGTTCGAAGTGCGGGGACGGCTGATGCAATTGCCCTGTGTTCTTTCAGCGAGGGGCAGATGATGCAACCCGTACACATGCTTGCCATGCTCTGGTATCTAATTTATTTCACATACTGTCAATCCTTGTCAGTACTCTTACAGGAGTGAGAAGAAAAAAAATATTTCAAACAAAAGTGCACTGGTTCAAAAGCCACACCCGTTCATTTACATACAGATTGCAGCAATATATCTAAAACGGAGGTTCGGGCAAGTTGGTTGTTCATGACTGACAAGGAAACAGCGCACCCTCAAAACAAGCACTCTAAAGTTTTCATGCACACAAAAGAAAGAGCCACTTACACAGCGCTGACTGACAACTCTTGGTTATATTTACAATTTTCGTTTTCGTCTTTCTTTGTGAACTGGGATTTCTATGGAAAAAATTGCGCTTTTCTTCTTCCTTCTTCTTCCTGTGTTTTTGTAATATGATGCTAAACCATAAAATTATTGTAAGGCTAAGTACTCTAGTTCTTTTTTGGATAACATTATGGAAGGAGTGCTGACACATCTCTCCTCTTGTCTGGCAATGTTTTCTGCTTCCATAATTTCTCTCGTTAGCTCGTCGTAGTTCCTACCTAACACTGTGCATTTCTCCAGCTGTGCTGAGCAGCCACAGTCCCGACAGTGAATTCCCAAGTGTCCGGAGTTTCTGTTGGTGATGGTGCAGTTGTGCTCACAAAGGGGATCGTTGACGCACCGTCCGGTCTGTCCTATGTATTGTCGTCCACTGGAAAGAGGGAAGGAGTAGACCACCTTTTCGGTACACTGTACAAAGTTGTTTTTATGTTTCTTCGTGCACCTGACTGTGGTTCTTGTGGGTGTGTTTACTCTCTTGCACAAGCTATGAAGTTTGTTAGGGGCTGAGAAGACGATTTCCAGGTTAACTCTATTAGCTATTTTCTTTAGACCGTGGGAAAAGTTGTGAATATATGGCACAATGATCGGTTTTTTGGCCCTGTCTTTTTCTTTTTGTTTAATGTGGTCCCCTTGCTTGATGTCTTTGATGAGTCTTTTGGCCACTGATGTTAGTAAGGAGGTTGAATATCCTGCGCATTTTAATCGAGAGACTTGCCTGTCAAAGCGACGCCCGATCGGCTCGTGCTTCACTCGCTCCCCAAGGAGTCACCCAACACAGTGCATGATCAAAACAGTTTACTAACTCACAAAGTTGAAAAGTCCCCGTCCTTCGTCGCTGTCGTCCGTCCGACCGTCCGTCCACCACTAACCAGCCCGAGGTCGAGAGAGCCCCCAGTGTCCCGCATCCCCTTTTTATAGTTTCTCCCCTGGCCGATCACGTACACTCCCACGACCTGTCCACGTGCCACGCTCGCGATCCCCGAACGGGGGTGACGCACCAAGTGATAACGCTCACTCGTCGGGGATGCGGGAGAGCGGGGAAGGGGGGCCAGGAAGAACAGCCGAGGGGGCAAGGGGGAAGCAGGGAAACGGGGCTTGAAGGAGCGGCCGCGGGAAGGGTCCCTACAAAGTAATCCAGTTACTTGTAATGAATTACTTCCAAGCCTGGCCCTGTGCAACAAGAGCCTCTCTACAGAGGAGCGAAAGTCCATAAATTTAAGTATCTTACTGTCGCCTCTCTTTGGGGGCCCACGTCTCGGATTTACTGAAAGATACATCTGGTGAAAGATACATCTGATGGACTACTTTTCCTTGCTCGCGCTTTCGTTCGGTAGTAACTGATCATGCGATCAGCCATGTCCACCTCTCCCATGTGCATTTCGCACAATTCTCGCAATGTTTGGCCTCTGGACATATATGTGCTTCTTCGCTTTTGCAGACCATCTGCGACAAGTATCCTCTGACTGTTTGCCATGGATTGAAGAGAGGAATGGGATTGCTGTTGTAATTTGAAAAAGGAAAACCCACAAAATAAAGTAGAAGAGGCGCAGAGCCCATGCGGGCCTGCGGGAAATAAAGACGGCCTTACATGCAGACTAGGCGGTGGCCTGCTGAGCCCAGGAACAGCCCCGGAAATAAAACACGTTAGACACAGGTGACAATATGAGCTGCACTGTTTACTTAACGGTTAGCAAGCATGGAGCTGTGCACCTTGGGGGCGAGGGTGTACGTGACGGTGAGTGGCGCCGCCTGGGTAGTGTAGATCACTTAACAAAAAAACTGAAATACTACAATTGCCTTGTTGTCATACCAACAAATTACTGTTTGCTGACTGTCATCTCTCACTCTCAGCTTCGATGTTCCTCGTCATTTTGCTTTCATCTCTTTTTCGGTAGAGATTTTCGGCCTCGTTTGCTGTGCATTGTGCGCTTTAGCTAATCAGTTACCACCAACTGTTTCAGAATCTTCAGTCATGATTTCACTACTCTACTTTGCTCTAGCAGATTGTTTAGTCAAAACCCAAACTGAACCCTTTCGCCCGTTCCCGAAGTTGGGGATGTGCGAAAACCTCCCTTCCTTGCGAGACGACTCTCCTACGATTCTCGATGAGGCTGGAGCTCACGGCTAGAAGGCCGAGCGTTCCGACCGGCAGACGTTGTGGCGGCAAACGGGGAAGGGCGACAAACGGTCCCCATGCCTGCCTCTCCTTAACATACTTGCTGCACCGACAGTGGCAGGTCTCCAGTGTGCAAGCTCTGCTGTTTACTCAATGTGGACGAGGAACATGGTACGTGTGACCACCAAGCGAAGACCAAAAGCGAGGGCTGGCTGACCGGGCCTTAAGTTGTGATTGTCTGATCAGGCCCCTGCCTCAACCACGTCCGGAGTAGATTATGCAGCACGAGGTACGAAGGGCTTTACCGTCTCATGGTGACGGACATCCTGGGGACTATGCCCGTTCCAGAGTCGTCTGTTGCAGTCTCTCCGATCTCAAGCTCGCCACGCGAGCTCTGCCCTGTCCCACCTTCATTCTCTTCTTCCTTTGTCTCAGCGGACCCATGTCCTGCAGACCCGTGGCCCTGATCCACACAAATCTGAGACCCAAAACAGCCTTGAGTGAAAGTCTCATTCTTGTCATCATCACTCCGTAGGAAACCACCCACAAGGTCACTTGTAATCAGCACTGTTCTCTGGCGTCGCAAAATAATGAATTACCTCTCGAGAGCAAGTGGAATTTTAAGGTCCGTTGCCACTAACCCAAGCAAGTTAACAAGGGCAAAACAGAGTAACATGCAAGAAAGCAGGCAAGCGTAAACAACAGACCTGTTGGTCTTGGAGGAATGGAAAGGCTGAATTCAGTCGCCCTGAATGGGGGATTTCTCTAAAACCTTAGGTCTTCAACCACATGGTTGAAAAAACCCCGAGACTGCGGGCAAACGACACAACACTAATTTTTAGTGTTGTGTTGTTTACCGGCAGTCTCGGGGTTTTCTCAACCATGTGCAAGTAACCTTGTTGTTGCAGGGTTACTTCTGCACTATGGATCCAGAGTCGCAGCAGCCGCGGCCGCGCCCGGCAGGCCTGTTGGGGCGGTCGGGTGCAGCAGCGGTGGCCGGTGGTGGGGGGAGCGGGGCTCCCAAAAGGAAGGAGGCACTGGGGTCAGCATACCCCTGGAGGGCGGTCGGCCATCCCGAGAGCTCGACATGGTAGAGTAGTCTGACCCTGTCGAAGATGCGGAGCTTTGCGGAGGGTCGGAAGGGGGGGAGGCTGTCCGACACGTGTAGGATGTTCTCCAGCAACCAAAGCTCAATGACGTCTCGCGTCTCGAAGAAGCGTGAGGAGCGGCTGGCTCTATCCACGAAGATGAGGGCATTTCTGAAGTCGCGTCTTGTCGGAGGGTCAGTCGTGGTGAACAACCTCTGTCCACGGGTGCCTGTGGGGACTCGTCTTGGCCGGATGTGCCTGGGGTACCGGTCCCGGTGTCTCTCAGGACTGGTCTCAACGTCGGATTCAGAGTCCTCGGAGTACGCGTCCGGGATTCTCGCTCTGGACCGGCCGGGGGGGGTCCTGACTTTGTGGAAACTCGTTAAGGAACGGGTCGTCCTCGTCGTCATCCGTGGTGTCGGCGAAGGGCTGCGCCATCTGGGGGAAGTGAGGGCGCCTGCTCTGAATCTCAGGGAAGGCCGCTCGTAGAGCAGATGTGAGGGCCCGAACCAACTCGGCGGTAGGGGGGGGGGGGGTAGTGCCGCTCCGGACGCGGGGGCTACTCCACCCGAAGGTGGGGCGGGGAAGGTTGCAAAGGGCTGGTGCGCACAAGCAACGCCAGCCGGCGTAGTTGCCGCAGGAGGGCTTCCATCTTGCTCGTTCGGATGGCCGGCGGGTCGAGCGGAGTGGGATCTCAGATTCTGGGGGGTCCTCTTTGGCGGCATCGGCTTTGAGACGCACACGAAGGATCGGTCTCGATGCCTAGAAGTAACCCTGTTGGACCGCAGCTACCTTGCTGCTGCGCACTCCAGTGTTCGCACGCGAGAACTGCTGGCCGTCGGGCCGTTGTCGGGCATGACAACCTCAGGTATCCCGTGGCGGGCAAAGATGTTCTTGCAGTTGTTGATTACTGCTTGAGAGGTGAGACTGCTGAGCTGTGCTATCTCCGGATATCTGGAGATAGCACAATTAGCCACCACTTGTCATGGTAAAACAGGTCCATGGCCACACGTTGCCATGGCCTTTCGGGGAAGTCTGTCGGCAATAGTGTCATTTTCCTGATGCTTGACTTCTCGATACAACGCTGGCAGAGACCGAGGCCAGAGCCAAACACTGTGTGGTGGCCTGGCATCGGCAGGGACGTCAAAAACACTGTAAGGAGGTGCCTGCGTTGCATCGAGAAGTCAAGCATCCTGGACGGAATCGACGGGGCAGTCTGCCACATGGATGATGTCCTTGTTTGGGGCTCCATCCAGGAAGAGCAAGTCTAGAGACTCCGTAAAGTACTGCAGCGACTACAAGGGACGGGAGTCACACTTAACCATCACACGTGCTCCTTTCAAGTCGAGGAGATCACCTTCCTGGGCCACAAAATCGACCACCAAGGCATCCGTCCAGATGACGCAAAGACAAAAGCAGTACGAGAAATGTGGCCATCCCACTTCTGACACTATGTTGCGTTGCGAGTAGGCGACTTATAGGAGTCGGGAAAACACACGTGGGACGCCTAAATCAAGCCCCCCCCCCCCCCCCCCCCCCCCTTCTTCAACTTTTGCGGAGCGAACGGGGGAGAGGAGGCGAGGAGGACTCTCCTCCTATCCAGTGTTTGCTTTTCTTAAGGGGTAGGAGTAGAGTGCTCAATGGGGGGAGCTTACCTGCTTTTTCTTATGTTGCAACAGGGTATAGTATCACTTCAAGTACACACTTGGATTTAACCTAAGGGAGAACATCTTCGAGCTCGTCATTACTTTGTTTTAGTAAAATGTGTAATAGCGTAGATGTCGTGTTCGCACTGTGGTGTGCATGTAATATGTGCAAGCGTTTTTGGCTTGGTTTGCCATCTAGTCATCACTGCGACGGGATAAGAGCAAGGTGTCGTCGCCCGAGTTTGCACGCGTACGGTGCAGTTCTTGACACATAGTCCGTGTGAAGCGAGGGTGCAATCCCCATGGTGTGCAGCGTCGGATCCCGTGCACTGAATGATAAAACATAGCACCGAGAATCAGCGTAGCGCGGCTTGCGGTACGCGTCCCAGAGAGTCGCGGGTTGCGTGTTTGAGACCCCTGAATTATAGCAACCCATTTGAAACATGAAAATGTCACTTCGTTAAGTTCTGCTAAAAAGTACTTGAATCGGTGACGTGTCTTCACAATGTGTACGTCCATAATCTGCGAGCATGAAACGACCCGAAACTAGCATTTGACAGAAATCAATGAAAGGAACGTTGAAAGTTGTGATCATTCGTAAGGTGTGGTAAATGTGTAGCTTGATAATTGATGCGAAGTGTGGATTGAAGCTGAACATTTCGCGCAATGTTTTTGACTGTCAAAAGTAGTTGGAACGCTTTCGTGGTCTTCCAACACCCTCAAGATGCGCTGACTGAGAGCCCGGTACTTTGCTGCTATGCCAGACAGTTGTGTCTCTACTTTCTACCTTGTGTCTGTACTTTATACTGAAACATTTTCTATACATTTCTATATTACTATAATATTGATAAAGTGGTTGCAAGTAGTAATGAGAGTAAAATCCAGCTCAAACTTGCAGTAGTAGTCTTGCACTGCTAGAAGTATGCCTGTGTCTATGCGCTATCCGCTTATTTTGTTCATGCTTATATATCTACCTTTGGTGATGTTTTATCATTGTGCTCTTCATATGTGGTCCTGTTCAGACTAGCTTATTAGTTTAGTATTTAGTACAAGCCTCAATAATAATAATATTAAACAACTTACCTCGACAATGTATGATTTGTTTCTCATGCTGGCCTGCACTACGCCGGTAATGCACTTCAGGTTGTCGTCGTAACTGATCTGCATGACGTGGTTTGAGTTTACGGCATTTTCACCCCTCTGAACTAAGCTGGGTTCTTCACAGAAAAAAGTGCACATTGCAGAGGCCTCCACGGCCATGACGATGCACTTGTCTTTGTCGCTCGTTCACCGACGCAATTCAATGAAGACGTCCGCTGCAACAGAGGCCAACAAATCTATCGTTTCGTCTGCTATCGAAGCAAACCGGAGTGTAATACTTCAGAAAGGGCTTTCATCGTTGCAATACGACACTGAGACGACAAGAACATCTTCATAATTAGATATCAGGACGTTAGGTTGCTTACAAAAAATTTATTTACTTGTAAGCAAAAATCTAGCCTCATCTGGGGTCTCCATGCATTAGTCTTTAGCAACGTCCCTAGCAACGATTTGTTTGGATCCAGACGCCATGTTGTGATATAGTCACTTACGGGGTCAATTAAGTATATTGACAATGGCTACGGCTGCATTCACATGAACGCAGCCATAGCGGGGACTCGCGAAACATCTCGCTCGCCTTGCCAATATTCCATGTTCCGTCAGTTGTGCTACTCTAGGGCGTTTCTTGAGTCGGTGCAGACCCCCTTGAACGCTCTAAAGGACTGTTGGGGGCCCATGAACCCCCGTTTGAGAATCACTGTAATATATGTTTGAAAGTCATAGGAAGCTTAAAATGTGATTACAGAAAAGAAGCCTTCTTGAATGGTGGATATTTGGCAGTGGAGACTGCATGTTGGCACAAAAGGTAGGAGACGGAAAGTTTTGAGTGGGGTAGAACAGCTGGCAAGTGCAGGGATCTGGCAGATTTTGTGTAAAGGGTGTGGTGGAGGGGGCTAATGTAACCAACCTTGCCCAAATTATGACAAGATGCAGCAGTGATTTCACTGACCCAACTCTGAAATGTGCATACTTACAAACCGACACAATCTTACCGAACAGCATCTTAAAGAGAGAGTTCTATACCTATGCCTGCAGCTGTCCAGGACACAACCAAAGTTGCTGGCTGTGAGGCGGTACTTTTGCGGCAGGCTCCAGTTTGGGTTGTTCCTCTGCCTTTCCGTCATTTCCTGGGTGGCCCCCTGGTCGTAGGTGGCCATCGAGAAGTCGGCACCTGGAAAGGAGAACTTGCTGCATCAAAGCAAACAGAGATGATTGATAGTCACAACAGCTTCTGCCTCAAGGCTGGTTGACACAGTTGCATTAGTGCAGTCTTGTGATCTCTTGCGACGAGAGAACACACTGGCACCATCTATTGGGGAGCCGCGGAACATT
Organism: Ixodes persulcatus; assembly: GCA_013358835.2. NCBI lineage: Eukaryota > Metazoa > Arthropoda > Arachnida > Ixodida > Ixodidae > Ixodes > Ixodes persulcatus. The sequence goes on from JABSTQ010009031.1 coordinate 110,560, forward strand.
TGCGATTTCCGTAATAGCATGAATGCGACGGGAGCAAGCGACCAATGCAATGAGCGATGTTTTCTAGAAATCCAGAGCCGAGCGGTGCGACGAGAGCTGTGAGAAATGTCCGTCGCTCGTTGCCGACTCGTTGCCGCATGTAAGCGATTTAGCGATCAACGACACGAGCGACGGAGACAACTAAGCGCGCGATCGCCCTGCACCGATCGCTTCTTTCCCGTAGCATATCAGCTGCCATCGTCTTTGTCGTTTTACGCGGGACAGTGTACGCTACGGGGTGCGATTGATCAATAACAAAAGTGCTCTCTAGGAGCTTATGAGCCACTAGCGATCAAACACGAAGAGAACAAAATAACAAGAAGCACAGCTGACTTACCTGAGCGGGCGACCTGCCGTGGCGCGCTACTCTTTGGGGGCCATAGGCACTGTTGGGAGAGCTCAGTTTTTGAGAAGCCGTTCACCAGTGCATACAAGGCAGTGGTCCATGTGGCTGCACTTGGCTGCCCCACGGGGACACTCGCACTGGCAAGCTAAAATGTCGCCTTTGTGAGAAAGACTGAGCCTTACCACGTAGGAGCAGTCTTTGAATAAGGCTTGTACATGTGTGTAGTAATTAAAAGCGGTCACCCGTGAAATAAAAGAAGCGCAGGGCCTACGTGGGCCTGCGGAAAAATGACGAGGTCTCACATGACGAAGTGGTGAGTCGAGGACCGGCGGAGCCCAAGGGCGGGAACGCCCCGGCAGAGAAGAGACGTCAGGTAGCGTCAAGGTCCAAACACGTACTCCTTTATTGATAACCAAAACAAGCCGGGGTCAAAGGACCCGGGGGAAATCCGACTGGGCGCACGGGCTCGATGGGTGAATAGTGGCGCCGCCTGGCTATGGGGATTGCTGTAGCAGTTTGTGGCGCCACCTGGTTTGTGTGGTGAACTTAATGAAAAATTGAAATACTACACTTTCCCTTCCTTAAAAAAAATGAACACCTATTCTTCCCTCCCTTAGAAAAATAAAGAGAAGGAAAGGTTGACTTATACAGTAGCAAACAGCTATACCATCTTAAAGGACACAAGCAAATATCACAGGGAAAGAAGAGACTGTACTGACTGACTATATCAGTTAAGTATGAAATGGGCAAAATGAAAAACGCAAAGCATTGAGCGCAACACTTGCGACAATATCGCCTAAGCGACGCGACAAAATGCAGTTGACCTAAAACACATCTCGTAAGGCTTAAAACCTTAAGGCAGAATAAAATGAAAATTGAGCGAAAGACATTTGGCAAGTGAAACCAAAAAAAAAATGAGCAGGACACTGGGCGAGTAGCCAGTTATACATTTCTTACTGCATGCTGCAGGAAATAAAAGTGAACACTTCACATTAAAAAAATGTTCATGGAAATGTAGTAGCACTGAAAATAGTTAATTCTTCTGAAATGTCTGTTGTCACCACAGAAAAAAAAAATTCACTCAGGTTGACTAGAAGTAATGTCCAGTAGTATTTGTACGCACAAAAAAATTAATCTAAGAGTTCCTTTAATGTGGGGCTGGTCTCGTACCAGTTCACTAAGTAATCTTTAAATCGTTCTGGCAGTCTGCGTAAACGTTGCGGACGGCCTTGGTGCTGGGGCGTTGAAACATCCACATCTTGGGGCTCAGGAGGCTCCGGTCTGGGAGATGTGGGCTGTGATGTGACTGGTGGTGTTGAAGACACACTCACAGGTGACGGCACCAGCACTGTCGGACTGTCACAGGAAGCCCCCTCAGTTGCAGTTTCGGTGTGGCTGGATGACCAGCTGGCTTCGAACCAGCTGTTGTCTAGGGATGTCCCAGGAGACGGGTGGTGCTCAGGGGGCTGAGCATTCTCCTCGGGCACAGGTTGCCAGACCTCTGCAGGACCCTCGGGGAGGGGAAGGGGACTCCCAGCTGGAACGGGACTCTCAGGAAGAGGAGGGGCATCAGGAATCAGGCCAGAGTCTGGACGTGGACCCTCAGGGTCTGGATTGGTGGTGTCCGGGCTGGCCGGACCAGGAACAGGAACAGGCGGCTCTGGGGGAGCCGGCCGGACTGCAGGTGGAACAACTGCAGGAGAAAAGGGGGGGTCCGGGGGGAACAAATCTTCCCGGAACCAAGATGTTCTGGTTGATGATGGTTGAAGAGTTGTGTGCGTTAACTTTGACGCATGCCAGGTGGATCCATCGTCCAGCCGGTATGTAGCTGGACCCACTTGGTCTTGGATCTTCTGAGGAGAAGCATACTTCATTTGTAATTTTCCTCGGTGACGAGGCTTGTTGACCTTGACGGTCTGTCCAGGAATGAATGTAGGGCGCTTGACAGCACGCCTTCTGTCTGAGTACATCTTCATGCATTCTTGATATCTCTTGATTGTGGCTGGAAGCCTTTCTTGAATTGTGGACCTTGGAACTTGTGGGTTGGGGACTGGACGCCCCGAAAGATGAAGACGGTTACGATGGTTCCTGCCGTGAAGCAAGAACGCAGGAGTCTCTCCTGTCGCAGCATGACGAGTGGCACGGTACACACCCAAGTACTCCGTGACTGCTTCTCGGAGGTTTCGTTGCTGTACGACAGCCAACTGGATAGTGGACTTCAGGACGCGGTTGAAGCGTTCCACCTGTCCATTCGCTTGAGGGTGGTACAGGGATGACCTGAGATGACGGATACCCTGATTCTTGAGGAATTCTGTAAATTCCTTGGAGATGAACTGGGGGCCGTTGTCGGTGACTATTTCTTCCGGCAACCCCTCTCGTGCGAAGACGAACTTCAGGAAGTCTATCACAGACGAAGTTGTGACATTGTGGACACTCATGACCTCCGGCCATTTGCTGTGGTAGTCCACAAGGGTTATGAAGAAGCGTTCGTTGCGCGGGGCGCGTTCGAACGGACCAACAATGTCCATACCTAACTTCGTCCAAGGACGAGATGGAAAATCGACTGGCTGTAAGGGTGCTCGGAAGGTCTTTGCGGGTTTGTCCGTAGACTGACAGATGGTGCAATGTTGGACGTATTGCTTGATGTGTAGAGATACTTGAGGCCACCAGTATAGTTCTTTGATGAGGCTTGTGGTCCTCGTGATCCCTTGATGCGTCTCGTGCGCTATCTCGATGACCTGGTCACGTAGACTGGTCGGCACGACAATCTTTTCGGCGTTAAACAACAGTCTGTCTACTTGGGACAGCTGTTCTCGGACTGCGAAGTAGGGCTTGAACCCTGGAGGCAGCTTGTCTTCAGCTGGCCATGATGAAGAGATGTATTCCATGACCTTCTTTAGAATGGGGTCACGAGCTGTCGCATCTTGGAAGTCGCGCTGATTTAGTGAGGCGCAGACGATGGAAACCACTTCCTCAGGAAAGTTGGTGCCGTTTTCGGTGTCCTTGACGGGCAGACGGGACAGTGCGTCTGCGACGGTGTTGTCAGCTCCCTTGCGGTACTCCATCAGGAAGTTGTAGTTGAACAAACGGGCTGTCCAACAGCTGATACGGAGTGGTCGGACTCCGGTGCCCTGCGTAGACATAAGGGTGACGAGTGCACGGTGGTCGGTGCTGATGGTGAACTGTCGTCCCCAGAGGTAGGTATGCCACTTCTCGCACGACCACAGGATCGCCAGGGCCTCCTTTTCTCCAACGGAGTATCTTCGTTCTGTATCCGTCAAGGAACGGCTTGCAAAGGCCACGGTCTTGAGCTTCTGCCCGTGCTGTTGTTGCAGAACTGCTCCGAGGCCGTAGTTCGAAGCATCGGTCGACACGATGACCGGTAACGTCGGGTCAAACATCGTTAGGATGGGTGCTCTCTGCAGAGCAGTCTTGACTTCCTGGAAGGCACTTTCGACATCAGGAGTCCAAGAAAAAGAGTTGCCCTTGCGCAACAAACGACGCATCTGTTCGACTACTGTCGCACAATGTGGAATGAATTTGCTATAATATTCCACTAAACCAAGGAATGCCTTGAGTTGCGTTGGATCAGACGGTGTAGGGAAGTTCAAAACGGCTTCTATCTTCGACGGAAGGGGCGCTACGCCTTCCGCGGATAGACTATGGCCGAGAAAAGACAAAGTTGGAACGCGGAAAACCGCCTTTCGGTTTAACTTCATTCCAGCTGACTTGATTCGTCGTAGGACTTCACGCAGGTGTGCGTCATGTTCTTGAGGTGATGATCCGTAGACGATCACGTCGTCCAAGTAGAACTGTACGCCGGGGCAGTCCTTGAGGATCTTCGACATTACTTGTTGGAATGCGGCTGGCGCGGAGGCCAAGCCGAAGCAGACACGCTTGAAGCGAAACAAACCCTCATGCGTGATAAACGCTGTGAGGTCTCGACTCTGGGGGTCGAGTCGCACTTGATGGTAGGCCGACGCGAGGTCGAGCTTGGAAAAGCAGGACGCTCCTCTGAGCGAGTTCAGGAGCTCGTCGATATGCGGTAGTGGAAATGAATCGATCACGACCGCGCGGTTGGGAGCCCGAAGATCAACGCACATGCGGATACCGCCGTCTCTCTTCTTTACGACAACGATCGGCGAGACCCACTCGGAGGCGCTGATGCGCTCGATCACGCCCTGACGTTCGAGCTTTTGGATCTCGGCCGTTACGGACTCGCGCAGCGTGAATGGTAAACGACGGAGCTTCGCCTGTGCGGGCGGAACATGACGACGGACAGTGACAGTATGTGTCTGGTTTACGACCAGACCCAACTCGGACGAAAAAAGTTCTTCAAACTCCTCAAAACTGGGAGGAAGCTTGGAACAATCGCTCACCGACGACGGAGAGCGGCCACTGGACGAGGTCGACGGACCTTGGGCTGTAGAGACAGCCGACGACGAAGTGCCAAAGGCACGAGAAAAATGGGTGGACGGACTGGAGTCCGCCGTGGACGATGGCTGCGGGACCTTAGCCTCGGTTAAATGTCCCAGGACGGCTGTTCCGGGAGCAGCAGCGTCGACGTGAAAACATTTAAGCGGTACGCCGGACAAGATCATTTTGAGGTCATGCACCGCGTCGACTCCAAGTAGGGAACGTCCGTTGCGCACAACGTAGAAGGGTATCGTCGCGAAGCGACCCTTGAAGACGACGTTCGCGTGGAAACAGCCTAAAACGGGAATGGAACCCTTCAGGTAGTGCACTAAAGTGCGCGGCGGCTTGGACAACTTGATGCGGCCGCTCCGATTGATGCGGTTAAAAGTCGCATCCGAGAGAATGGAAACTTCAGCGCCGGTGTCGATGAGTATGGAGAGAGGGAAACCGTTCACCTCTACATCGGCGGTGAAGCTCCGGCGCTGGGGACCGGGTCGCTGCTCCTGACGACCACCGGGTGATCCCACCGTGAAGACGCTGGGCCGCAACTCGTCGTCGTCATCCGAGAACATGCCGACTCCTTGTACAGGGGTACCTGTCGGACCAGGCCCCGCTTGACGACGCTCGTAGTAGCCGCGGGCAGAGGCCCGCCGCCCAGCAGGAAGGGCCAGCTGACGTTGGTCCCGGTCGCCCCTCGGACGGCTTCGACACACATTGGCAAAGTGTCCCACACGGCCACACGAAAAGCACGTAGCTCCGGAGGCCGGGCATTCTTCTCTCGGGTGGCTTCTCCTGCCACAGAAATAACAACCGCCCTCGCGAACGGGATGACGCGCCCCGGGAGGAGGATCACGTTGGCGCGCGCCGAAGAACGGTCGGGAGGGAGCTCGCGGTTGCCGGCGCTCCGGCCAGGCTCGACGCGGCGGGGAAGGAGGAAAGGGCCGCTCGCGTCCCGACGAAGGAGGGGGAGGCTCGCGCCTCGGAGAAGAGTGAGAGGGCTCTCGTGGCGACGGAGAAGGGGGAGGAGGAGGAAGACGCTCGCGTCTCGGAGAGGGAAACCCTCGGTGGGGAGGCCGCTCGCCATTTTGACCATCCTGGTCGCGACCATCTTGAACCCTTTCGACCACGTGTGGCGTGTTCGGACTCGCGTCTAACGACAAGCGTCGGAAGAGATCGCAATCACGAGACGTCCGCTCGAACTGCTGCGCTAACTGGACAGCACGCTCGAGGCTAGGTGCGTTAGCTCCACCGGACTCTGATAAGACGATCTTGGACTTCCGTGTTACGGATTCCCGAAATGAACATTTCCGCGACGCGGCTCTCCAAAGACTCTCCGTAGTCGCAAAACGAGGCTAGGCGTCTGAGCGCCCCAAGATACTCGAGGACCGTCTCCCCTGGGCCTTGTACCCTTGAGACGAACTTTCTACGCTCAACTACAACGTTTTGAGCGGAAGCGAAGTGGGTGTCCAGCGCGGACAACAAAACTTGAAACTCATCTTGGTCCGCGTTAACGGCTGGACCGGCGAGGTTGAACGTATCAACGACGCGATTTCCTTCCTCTCCAAGAATAGAAAATAAAATCGCCCTTTTTCGTTTCGGCGGAAAATCCTCAGCGTCGATTGCCTCGAGGTAGTTCAAGAAGCCGCGCTTCCAAGTGCGCCATGGCATTGCCGGCTCACCGGGCGTAGGAAGAAATTCGGCGGGAACGCGACCCTGCACAGCCGCCATCTTGGATACAGCGGACAAAGGCGCCGTTCTTTGTTAAAAAAAAAAAAATACACGTCCAGTCCGTCGGACGGGGAGTACGGTTAGGAGGAAAAAAAAACTCTGCGGTGGGTCGCCGTCATGCAAAACGAAGAGCTCCCGCCGAGGGATAAGCAGCACCGGCTGCGACGCGTAAGCAGCGGTGGGTTACGAAACGCAAAAACAATAATCCCATGCTCGTTCGCCAAAAATGTAGTAATTAAAAGCGGTCACCCGTGAAATAAAAGAAGCGCAGGGCCTACGTGGGCCTGCGGAAAAATGACGAGGTCTCACATGACGAAGTGGTGAGTCGAGGACCGGCGGAGCCCAAGGGCGGGAACGCCCCGGCAGAGAAGAGACGTCAGGTAGCGTCAAGGTCCAAACACGTACTCCTTTATTGATAACCAAAACAAGCCGGGGTCAAAGGACCCGGGGGAAATCCGACTGGGCGCACGGGCCCGATGGGTGAATAGTGGCGCCGCCTGGCTATGGGGATTGCTGTAGCAGTTTGTGGCGCCACCTGGTTAGTGTGGTAAACTTAATGAAAAATTGAAATACTACAATGTGCTCTCAGGGTAAATTCCTGCTGCTCGTCAAATGAAAGAACGTACCCTTCGAGGTGTTTTCGCTCTCTTTTTTCGAATGCCACGTCCTCATTCTTGAAGTAGCGGTGGATTTCTGAAAACCACAGAAATGGTGAAGCGGCAGCCGTTCCTATGACTAGCAATGAGCAGAAAGACGGCGGGCTGCTTTGTTTACCCCCGCTCGTAGCCATCCTCCAATCGAAGCGTGGTGAAGAGACGTCACGGCACCGACCTGTGCGGAAGAGCAGACGGCTTTCACCTCCATATTGTATTGATCTGCACGTAAGCAGAAAATCTATATACTAGACATAGGAAAAACTTGTATTCACTCTCACTTTTTTAATTGCTACTACTGGCATGATGGGACATGATGATACTATTTTGCAGCTTTAGCCTACTTTTGTTTAAAAAAAAAAGAGCTGTACCCTATCTGGGCGTACAACGAACTAAGATCCAAAGCTACTGGCCTCCAGGTCTAATCCTTGGCCAGCTAGAAAGCTTGTGACATAGTTCTCATATGACACGGGCACCGGACTATACCATGTGGTTTCTGTAGTGGGCGAGTTCGAGCCGAGACTGCCGAGGATGCACGCCAATGCCCATGGCCGCGGACGAGAGATTGACGCTCGTAGTACCTGACAGAAAATGCCCCCGTTTATTATCAGCACACCTTTTTTATGTACAACCTTGAAACCTAAAAGGCGTGCCATAGCTGGCTGGGCAATCACACCCTCTACAGTTTCTAGCTCGCTCATGACTGAATTAGGCGACTTGTAGATTTGGCTCTTAGTCCACCATAGGACGAGATGGAGTGTACCTGTAAATTGCATCGTCTACTATTAGCATTTCATTGCAGTGTCAAGCTGCACCTCAGTTATTTTAGTCTTACTTGAATGATGTCTTTGGAAAGGCTGCATCAGGCAAAGGACTTGTGTGCACAAGCAGTTTATTATTCTCCCTCAAACTTCTCGACTGTCCCAAGCAGATCTATTTCAAAATCGGTCCTCAGGCGCTGTGGGCACAGTCTCATTTTGTGGGCCATGATATGGCTGAAGAGACTCGTCGATCTCTCCAACTTCAACAAGCTGCTCGTCGACTTTCTCGATTTCAATGTCAACCCGGCTTTTCTTCTGGCCTGCTTCGTGCCACATCGCTTTCTTGGAGCAGCTGACATGCTGGCCTTTGGTATGCCTCTGGTGATGCTTTAGATGATGCAGCCTCACTGGACGGGCTGCCAGTGCTGTCTAAGCTCAGGTCGTCCAATGGTGTGTCATTGTGCTCCAGCACAACGTCTAAAAGAAAAATGTGTGCCATAAAAGTTAACAATAAATTAACAGGTGTAGGGATGTTTTAACAACTTATTGTCAATCGGGCTAGTCTTTTCAATAGAGCCTGGCTTTGAGAGCTCTTAAAGTGTACAGTAGGTACAGTTGTTCTCAAGGTGGCTGCTGCATTGGTGTATCAATAATGTTTATTTTCTGTCAATACATTTAGTTTGTTACCTTCTCTTTCACTGTACATCTCCATGAGCACAGCCTCTGCACTCCTGGGTCCCTGCATTGTCCTGTGCCGTGCTGCTTATGGTGCTAACAAAAAGAAATAATGCAAATAGATAAGTAATAATCATTGTACTGCTTAATAAAACAGTTGCCACTCCCCTTTTTTAGTGTCTAATTGTAGCACAAGCTTATTTATTGGTTTTGTTACCAAGAACACTTATCAACTTGCACGTGGGCAACCAGATTTGTGTTCGCCTATTTGTTAACTATTCACATCACACACTCGGAGCCGCCTTGCTACCTTCCTAAAGTGACATAAGATGTTCAATTCTCTTAGTTGAAATGAAAATTAAGAGAATCTCTGATACCTGAAACATACATTCATGAAGCTTGATAGGAACAAACGTAAACCACATGGTCCCCCAGGAACAACATTGGCAAACAGTGGAAGCGAAACGTCGGCCGTCTTCCTCGAAAAGCCCGATTCACATATAATTTGATTTTACTTTTAAATTCGCAGTTGCAACATCGTGCATCCCAACTTCCACCATGTATATTTTGTTCCACATGCGACGTTGGCGTCGTCGCAACTGCGACATTAAAAGTAAAAATGCAAGATGTGAATATGACATTACCGCACTATTTCACGGCCGGGTATCGCCTGGGCATTCGCACGTGTGGGTATATCCACCCGAGCTTCTTGTAACCACTAACGGATGATGCCGACACCCGGTGCCGCGACTCGTGTAAACACGCGAACAGAAACATGCATCGATAAAATCGACCTGCCTGGCTCCGCACACCGCCGCCACCAGAGGCGCGCGAAGCCAAAATGGCTGCTCACATGGTTCTTTCTTACCTCCATGCTCGTATGTTTTTTTTTTACCTATGCCTGCAATTCCTGTTTAAAGTCCGAAAATGTAGCTCCAACCAAAACTCGAAAGGAAACCCGACGTTTCGAAACCAACTTGGTTTCTTTTTCAAGGGGGACTGAAAGCATGCGGAACAGCAGCAGCTCCTATCCTTTCCTCGTCAACAATAAAGAAAAAGAAATGAAAAAAGGAGAAATTAGGAAATAACAAAATTGTAAAATAATGTTTTTAGTAATGGAGGCGGTCATCTCTTCAGCTTTCTCGTCGGATCACAAAGGCCATGTGCATACACAGAGGGCAAAGCACCCAGGGACCTGTTTAGGTTTCCTGGCATGTTCAAAGTAAACACATAGTGCGGATTGTGCACAAGTGTGGAATATAGCACAGAAAATGCAGTATATCTCAATACCCTTCAGGGTTGTTATGCAGCTCCTGACTGTCCTTACCCCTGAAAAAAACATTTAACATATGCTTTATTTATTCCATATCATAATTACCAGAAGGAGCAACCAGGCTCCACAACTCCAACGCTGACTGGAGATGGGGTCCTCAAAAAAAAAAAAAGGTTTGTTTCACATTACGACGTATATTCCTGCATTACAAACTGTCTCAAAATGTATGAAATGCAATAGTAAAACAGCCTTTTCTGTTAATAATTTGACTTGCGTTTCAGAAGATAGTGCAGGTTCCAGCTATAGATTTGACTGGGAATTGAAAAAAATGAAAACAAGAAGGTGTTTCCTGATGTGGACAGAGAGTAAGAGATGGCCCTTGCCCATTCGCTTTATGCTGCACATTGACATAATTGTTGCAAACTGCTGTCTTTAGAGAAGTGAGCTTTTTTTAAGTGCCTATAGTCGGTGACGGGTTAAGAATCCAGTAGGAGGTCCCGCACTCATTGCCTTCCCCCATGCTTTGGCTGCTAGTGCTACTAATGGATGCCGAAGGCAGAAAGTTCTCATTGGAGGCGAAACATTTACTGCATGCTTAACTATTTGCGTACCCCGCTCATTGTCTATCGATTGCCCTTGACTGATAAATTCCGCCAAAATTTTAATTTGGTGCACAGGAACACGTTGCACCATCTTGTAGATAGCCGAAGAACTACAGCTTCGGTTTTGATTTCTTTTTGCACTTTGAAGCTGGTGAGCTATCAGCAATAATTCCCCGCACAACGATGGTGCTTGTCACGCATGGCGTCCTGATGACGTTAAGGGCTGCTATAAAGATGGCCTCAATTGCACAATTGAACTGCTTTTGCTGCTTGTTTTTTAAATGACAGCAGCTGTCAGGACTATGGATAATGTTGGATCATTTGATTTGAAGTCCTACTTCAATGTTTCATCTCCGAGGTGCAGAATATTGTCAAGTGCTCGTTGGAGAGCGCCATTCTAGCTTTCTAGGCTGTCCTGAGCCAGGGTACACAATTTATGTGTGCAGCAGGCCATGAAAAAAACACCAGAGGAAAAGTTAGAGCAGTGCTTTAACAAGCCAAGGTTTGTATTTTGAGAAAGTGTTCTGAAGGACATGCATCTCCGCATGCAACAGATGCGCTATGGCACGACACCATGGATGCATGCTTGATGACAGAACAAATAAAGAAAGAAGAGATAGGGGTGTGTATGGGGCACACTTTGTATACCTAGGATTTTTAAAACTTATAGTATGATTTAATATAGCCACAAATGTTTACTTTTTGTTCTAATTTCTGCACAAATTCCTTCAACTATTTTTCAGACTTAAGTGTACACAATTTTTTCCCTTTAATTGTTGACTTTTTTGGTTATATTTTCATGTATCGTAATTAACCATATGCTGAGTAGTTAAAAAAATTGTATTGTCTAAAAAGAAAATCGCTTTTCCCAGTACGCCAACAGTTCACCTGTCATAGTCTACAGAAGATGCACATACCGCACCACTCTATCATAAGATAGCACGGGGCAACGCGCACGTGCTAGAGTTTTTGCGGTCTCCAGTATTTATCTTGTAGGTTTCCCTGCCCACACCTTGGATGCCCCGGGTTCTCGTCCGTGCGGTCCACCCCGGAAGAACACATTGTCACAAGGACTATGTGTTCTTACATCCAGTTTAGTCCGCGTCTCCCCGTCGAATGGCCCTGCGCGTCCCCCCAGCTTCGTCCTGCCGTCGGGCGTCTTGCCCTCTGCCAGAGCAGTGCGGCGGCAGCCACTACGATATTTAAGCCTGGAAACTTAAATCTTCAGAAATCAATGGTTCGAGAGGTTTCGGTACGAGCAGGACGTGAACGCGTCACGAGCGCGCGGGTACACCTCACTTGATGGAATGCTCACACAGAACGAGCGCTTATGCAATACGTGCCCCTACCAATCGCTCTGAAATTGGAAATTCTAAACATACCCCATCGCAAAGACTTCGGTAAAATGCATTTTACACACATTCCTAGGCGCTCCCCTGCCATCATGCTTTCAATCATGGCAAAATATCGCCACGTTATGCGTGGGACATCTGACGACCCGACGCCAGACCTCTTCCCTGCGTCCAGCTTGTTCCTCGATTTTCGCCACCGATCCTTCAGGTTGGCGAACTTGGCAGCCACTTCTGATCGTGAAAGAAAGGCCACTTCTATTCACTGTGTGCGTACACCTCATTTCGCTTACCTTCCATCCCGAATCCCTCCCCGATTATTTTCCATCCGAGGTATGCATACGTCATACATACTCAGCCGTACATGCATACTCAGCCGAGGTATGCATACGTCATGCAGCTTGGCTAGTTTCGGGAAATACTCAGCAAGGAGCTGCTCGTCCCGGGGCACTGTGACAATAATGTGCTGTTTTTCGAATACACTAAAAGATAGGTCTAAATTACATTCAAGATATACATCATGACCATTCCCTGAGTGTAATAACTGTGACTCTTTTTTAGGATGAAGTGTCCATCTACATACTTAACATATTTTGCGAAGCTCGTCTCTTTCTGCCAGTCAGTTAGCTTTGAACCCCGAAGAGAGTTTGGGCACTTGACTTCCACTAGGCGGTACCCATCGTCGCAGCACAGAATGCCGTCTGGACTGCAGCTGAGCCATGGTTGATCAGGGTGGATCACGAGTCCAACCTGCACAAATGTGTTTTGATTAAGCTGTTTGATCCACAAATTCAGGACCAGAAACACTACCTGGTGCACAGGTCTTCTGAGAGCTCTTGCCAACACTGCCCATGCCTTGTCCTCAATTGCTTTGCCTGGTTTTGAACAAAAAAAGAAATGTCACACCTGCTAATGGAATAAAAGTGGGGGGCACAGCTTTCTACACTCTTGCTCTAGAAAAATGGGCTTGCTCTATTCATTACCATATGATGTGGCAGCTGAAGTGAAGCTTTTGAGATGAGCCAAGGGAGGTAGCAAGCCGAAGAAACTTGCATCAGAATTAATTGGGGGGCTAGCCGATGAAACTTGGCCTGCCTTGTTTTGACTTTGTGGGCTTTTGTACTTGTTAAGCAAAATTTTCGCTCTTTGGCTCACCTGTGCTTGCAAAGAGGTCAAATAACGAGTTTGTTATATCAATCATCTGCCTATGCAAGACACTGTTTTCTACGTTCTCTTTGAATACAGACTGTTGGCAGCTGCCTACCCCTTGTCATAAGGGCAATCTCCGAAATCTCGTCAAAATTTTTAGAGTCAAATGTTTCATAGAGCGCCCTGCTCTCCCGTGTCATATCCAGGAGTGGATCACGCTTTTGTATGCAAAACGGAAAGAGGTTGGTGATCTCCATCACTCCATACACTTTTTTTCCCCTCTCAGTAGACCAGTGAGCATCTCAGTGTCGCACTGATCTACGACATCAGTAACCAACTCTGGCAAGAGGGTGAAGCAGTCCCTGCCAACATCATCCTTGTTTTTGGCCTGAAGTACCTCAGCCAAGGGGCGCCTTATTTCAGCGAAATGGCCTAGCAGCGGCAGTGATGGTGAAGCCAGCATCACCACAAGATTGCCCAGTGTGGTGCTCGCTATTCACAAAAGTCGCGAGCGCTGCTCCATGCTTACACCACCCATGCACGCCAACCTTGCATGTGCAGCTCGTGCCTGCAATGAGTCCTGGGTGCGCTGAAAGCTGCCGGAGCAAAAAATTTAAATTTGTGTAATGCATGGTTGAACCGAGAAAGCACAACAACAGGAAGGGGGGGGGGGGGGGGGGGGGAGGAGGAGGAGGAGGAGGGCGGGCACAAAACCAAATTCAGGTGGCACACTCTCCTGAAGCCGGACGTCGTAAACAGCATTTCCCTACAACTTTGCTGGGAGCTGTAGAATGAATGACTTGTTCTTTCACACCAAACCCGTGACGGCCCGCACAAAGTTGTTCTCGTAACTCAGAGACTTTTCTTTGAAATATGCTTCAATGTCGTCAATTCTTCTGAAGCCGCAAAAGAGCACTGTGGGATAGCACGCGTGAGCCACCATTTTCAGATGGGAACATACCAATCATTTTTAGGCCGACCACGGGCGGCGCTGGGGAGCGCAAGAGACGGTGGCGCCGAAGTGGCCGCCCGGAGCGTATAGTAGAACGTAAAGTGTTGCCACTCCCATAGGCCCCAGCGGCCCATTCGGCTACCAGCGCTACTAGCGGCCGCCGTTAAGGTTTTCGCGACTTCCTGTTTGGGTGCTTTCGGTTTCGTTTTTCAACATGGGTAGAGTCACAGAATACTACTAGCCAAATGGATGGATAACTAATATTAGTTCTTCCACTTGTATTGGGCGGTAGCATCCCGTTGCACGCTTCTGCCACCGTGTTTTAGGGAATCCAGATTTTGGTTCATCGTTCCTTTAAGCTGATAGTGGCCCCTGCGGACTCCAGTAAGGAAGCTATAGTGTTTGAGAACATTTTACAGCAGCCTGCCCTGCTTTGACAACTGTTGTTTTTTCTTCCGCTGGTCTCACATCTTGTTCTTCTAGTGCAGACGCATAATGAGGTAAAACCGCATGATGCTGTTCGTCAGCTCGGTTCTGTGCTCACCACACCCAACAGCTGGAACGTTGGCCCCGGCACAGCTGAGGATGTCAACAATGCTGTTTGCATGTAGCTTGCACCTGCTGAAGCACCTCGTGAAGTCTTTTTCGAGATGGCTAATGAGCTTGAAGAGCTGGTCTGTTGCGTAGAGCAGTCCACCTGTGTCGATATGGCGCATGTATGAGACAGGGTTATCTGCAGCTGTTGGTGTGGACGTCCTGAGACAGGTGAACTTGCAGTCTCCACATTCTCCTTTCTTGTTGATAGACTTCCATGCTGCATATCCAGCCATGTAATAGTTTAAACGAGAGTTGCTAGCCTCCTCAATGCAGCTGGCATGGTCGTCCTCCACCAGGGCCTCCTCTACTTCATGCAACTTGCCAGCCTCAAGCAATTCATTGAGCTGGTCTCTTGCTGTCTTTTCAGTGTCCTCTGCACAGAGCAGGGAACTCGGGACTCCCTTGGAGACGCTCCCTCCGGTTGATGATTTCGCCAGGTTGTAGAAGCTAAGGCAGTTGATAAGAATCAGGAACTGCGCTGGTGTAGGGTGGTCATGTGGTCCTGATGACTGCCGGATTATTTTAAAGAGCCTTTCGATGCAGTCTTGACTCAGTCTTGCTGTCATTATATAGCGATAACCAAGAGTCGCGAGGTACTGAAGCAGGCTTTTTGTGCTGTGAAGGGTCACTCAAAGGCCTTGAGCCGTGCTTTGACTTACAAAGCCACCGTCTTTAGCTGCAACTTCCCACCCGTCCTGGTAGTCTAGGAAGTTGTCCAAGAACTGCCTGATGTGATCCAGGTCTGCAAAAATATAGGAATCTTGGGCTCATGTCACAGGCAAAATCAAATGCAAATACAAGGGTTCTCAAAGTTTTCAATCTCAAGGAGCAGGCTTTTCGTCATTGACGGCCAGAAAAACCCTCTTAGTCTAGGCATACCAAGGAAGACATTGTTATGCATTAATGATGAATGAGCATATCAGATCTGCGAATCTAGTGCTCAAACCGTAAACATACTTTACTTAAGGGGAGGTATGGAAGTTTAAAGCTCTGGAATCATTTGAGGGTACTACGGCAAACTGAAAATTCTCTCTCCTTGAATACGCTCTGCGGACCATACATGTTCAACAGTTGGTATTTTATGTTCTGTAGAATATCTATCGGGATTTCCTTATCAACACAAAACAAATAGCCCCTGGCTTCGTTATTTGTGTGTGAACCACTCAAGAACAGACACGCTTTCAGCCAAAATTGGTCCCTGCAGACTACACAGGGTGTGGACTATAGTTACAGAAATATGGCACGCTACCTCAGGGCATCGTATGGGCAGCGGGAGGTCATCACTCTGATCAAGGTGGATATCCGCTTGTGCAGCTGGAGGTTCCCACGTGCGCCTTGATCTGCTCATGGTAGAGGAGGAGACCCCTTCCAACCTCCTCGCTGAGCAGGTGGAATGCCAGGTTCACTCGCATCGTTTCAAACGTGTTCGGGAACAGGTAACAATGGGTGATGCGTGGCATAGCCCTGAGGGTCAGAGAGTTGGAGTCACACTTCCAGGCTTCGACAATGTGTTCGCTTCCAGCCTGTTGACAAAATAAAGCTCGGAAGTTAGAACAGCAGGGCTATAGCAAAATCTAGAAAATAGCATTCCATCTATGATTTGTGCGCTTTGGCAACTATAATATGAAATGTTCAAAGAATTCTGTTAGCTGTTTGTGTTGCCATGTTAAGACATTCTAGCCAATGTGCAATTTTTACTATTCAAATTTTTTTGAGAGCCTAAACCGAAATTTGGCTGCATGGATCAGATCTATTATTCTCTTTTAAGTGCAAAAACAAATAACTTTAATCGAACCAGCTGGTTATCTGTTTGGTTGCTGCATTTTTCTGGTTTTGGAAAATAGTTTCTGCACACCTACACATTTGAAATGCTGCATTCCGTTAACGTTCTGTTCGAACATACTTCTAGGAAACAATCCTTTTAAATGGTCCAAAATTTTGATACAGATGACCTTGCTTTGCGCTTCCTGTTTTTCAGTGGTTCGGGAGACTTCGGGAACAAAGACGAAATCGCAAAATAAGTGAATCATATTTTAATTTGACAAGGCGGGGAACAGTTAGTTGGATGTATGGTGGCGCTGCATGGTGCTAAACGCGCGTGGCACATAATGCTCTTGGACCTGGCTTCCTGATTGGCCACATCCATCAAACGTTTCTCTCTGAACTCGGAATAATAAGTATATTGTTCTTAGCGGAACAATTTTTTATAAAAGTAGTTTTTATCAGCTCTGAGAATGATAAACTAAACAAATAGAGTTGACGCGGGCCCCCAAGGAGTGGTGCCACGGTCCTGATACGTCATGGAGAGTCCTTTTTCTTGCATAATTTTTTAATTTTATTTGGTTGTAACTTCCTAAGTATGCAAATTTGTAAAAAAAAAAAAATTGTTTCTTTGTGTTACTACGTTGTCTGAGGTCGGCCTCGCTGCAAGTTTCATACCAGTCAAAAAATCGTTGGAGGGGTCCTGTAGACAAGCAAAAGGCTGGGGAAATCCACTCTTATTTGCTAAATTAGCCAGCTTAAAAATTGAATGAAATTGTGCGCGACTTACCCTCAACGTTGATCCCCGGGTGGTAGTACCACGCACAACCAAAGTAACCGTTGTACTGCATCATGTGCTGCATCGCTGCTCTCGCTGGTGCATCTGCACTGCAGCACATGCAGAACACCAGGAAATGATGAGAATGCAGCCTCCACACCACAATAACTTGCCCCAGAAATATGAAAGGTGTAAAATAATAGAGGTTTTATCTTAGGACTTATCAGGCCATTTGTGTGAGTCCAGGTGACACCACTTGCATTGAGGTTCTCTAACTGGTCTACGAAAGCTTGCAGGACGAGTGTCATGTCCGGGTGCTGTTTTCCGTACCAAGGCAGAGGCACCATGACATTTGACCGGCGTAATTTTGGCGGTAATTCATTTGGAGTCACTTGAATGGGCCGTATGCTGTAGTTAGAAGAATTAAACACTGGGCTTCCATCAGAATTCACGGTCAATGTCAAGTCATTAGATGACATTGGGGCTTGGGCATGCATAGTGTGATATTGGTGGCTGTCTGTGATGTCGCTCATTGCGTAGCAGTCGTCATTTCTTGCCACTTTGTCTGTAGCATTAATGACTCCTTCGCTGACTGTTCTACTTGCAAGAAGGTAAGCAATTTGTTTCTTCAAGGGTAAGCCAACGAACAAGCTGCCGGCTCGCACAAGCTCACGGCCCATGTGTCCTTTGTGGCATGTGTCGCATTGGGTCTGCAACTGTTGCCGTTCTGCCAAACTGCCACTTGTTTTGGCGAGGAGTGTCATGCACTCGTTACAATAAAAGTGGAACAAGATGTCGTTTAGGTCCACATCATAAAGCTTTTTGAGCAAGTATTTACTCTTGGGAATGCTTTTTTATCGACGAAACTGTGAAAGAACCTCTGCTGAGTACACCATCCTCAGCTGCAGCCCACGAATGGCAACATCCAAGAGCATCATATACGCATCACCACGATTAAACGGTGAGTCATCAGTAAATGGCTGGGCCAGTGCCGCGCTGCTTGGGTTATCTTGCTGTGGCAGGCGCGATGCCGGAGGCGTCTCTTCGTCACCTTTGGATGCTTCATGGTGTTCCACGTCATTGAGTGGCCCATTGTGTTCGCTAGCCGGTTCGGATTCGTCATGCTCCGAGTCACTGCGCTGATGAGCTTGGTTCTTCATCAAGCTCCTTGTCGGGCTCACTAAGCAAAGAGTTTGTCCAGGCTGCAGTCGATGGTGTGCAACCAGCAGGATCAGCATTGTTAGCCGGTTCAGATTCATCATGCTCTGGGTCACTGAACGCAGGGCTTGATGCAGATGTGGTACACGTCCGGCATCATACCAAGTCCCGCGAAGAGTGGAGCAGGGTCCGCAGGCGGCGTTGGAGCGGGCGGCAGAGTCGTCTTCGGCAGATCGGCATTGGTTATGGAATCGACAAAGTGGACGACTGCGAGAGCGACTATCGGAGCGTAGCCTAACAGGAGAGTGTCTATGCCGCCGCCGACGTACAGCTTCTGGTGTACTTTCCAACCTCGCCATGCCAGGGTAGCCGGGAATGTCCCGAGAAGGTTGAGATGGCAGCGTTCCAGACTGACGAGTTGCACGCTCTTGGGTTGGTCTAACGAAGTAGGACGTCCCAGAAAAGAGCGGGGGACAACAGAAACGTCCGCACGTTGGAGTCCACCTTGATCTGGAGGGGGCAGGTGTTGACGTGCACAACGACGTACCCGCCGGGCACTTGCAGCGATTTCATGGAGTGCAGCTGGATATGGCCGAGATGTTTCGTTTTCGAGCTGCAAACGGACGTGAAATGTTCCATTTTTAGACAATGGTTACATGTAGCTCTTCTGACTGGACACTCAGAACGTGAATGCGGTGCGTTGCCGCAGTAGTTGCACGATGCCTTCGGCCCACGAGGCTGGCTGTCCCGGCCGTGGTCCCGGCTGCGAGAAGGTTCTTGAAGTCTGTAGGCGGGTGCCATTTTGGTTGGCTTCGTTGATGCAGCATCAACGTTGAGGGGACTGCGAAGCTGTTGCTTGACGTTTTTTCTCGTTTTCCGCACCCTCGTGTTGTCGAACCAGCATGAGCGCTTCTGGGAGCGTCAGCTTCGGATTCCGGCCAAGTTGGTTGGACAGGCGAGTCTTGCAGCCCGACGACGAACCGGTCTTAAACGATGCGGTCTTCCACCGCCGGTGTCGGATAGTTAAAATTTTTTTTTTATGACATTTGGTAATGCCGTGAAGAACGCGTCAGCGGTCTCGCCCGCCAAATGCGACTCGACTCGTACACCTTGTTGACAAGGTGCACAAAGTAGTCCGTGAGCTTGGCTGCGACGTCAGCGTACGAGTTATAGGCCTCGTCGTCCGGCATGATGGACGAAAGGACCACGCGAGCTTGGGGACCCATGCAGTATAGGAGGGTGTGCACCCTGGTTTTTTCGGACGCGGTGGACAGGCCCGATGCAAAGGAGGAATCTTCAAACTCTGCAACTGGCTGGCTTCGTCAAACGTGAACAGCGGCAGAGCCCGGAGTGGGAAGGCAGCGGCTGCTGGCAGGAGCGGCGTGACAGCGGGAGTCTCCAGGGTGTCTGGCATCGTGAAGTCACTTCTGACCATACTGACACCATGAAGTGGTCGCGTAGGAGCGAGGCGCGAGCGGCCGGGGCGGCCGAGGGTGAGGAGACCCGCCGGCCAAGTGTGTCAGTCAAAAAAAGCCCTTCCTGTTTAAAAAACAAAAATGTGCTGCTTGTGTGTTTATACAGCCTTGATTCTAGTACGCCTCAACGGTGACCTGTCTCTTAGCTGTAGATGAGAAGTCTGGTTCAAATGACATTTACAGGGCTTGATTCTGTTGATGTTGAGAACATTTGTGCCAAATTTCGTTAACCTGGGTGAAGTACAAAAAAATTGCAAATGTTCAAAGATGAAAGTGGGCGTGTCTGCGTAGGAAAACTATCGTTTTGAAATTACTCATAAATTTGTCATTTTCATGTGTTATATTGCTCTAGGACAGTTCAGAGCAGATAGCTATGGAGCTATATTTCTATATTATGCCATCTTTCATGACAAAAAAGCCACATAAACACAAATACCGTTTTTTAGATTTCCATCCTTTGTCTAAAACGTTAGTTTTTGAGCATGAAAAATCTCAAAAATAAAAAATACAAGCTCATAGCTATCTTCCCCTTAAAATTTCACTCCAGAAAAACTCTTAAAAATTAATCCAAGTTACGTAATAACAAAACGATAGTTTTCCTACGATGGCAGAATTCTGAAAAAAAACCGTAATGGAGAAAAATGAACTCAAAGTTTTAAAAGCGCCTCACTTTATTTTCTGAGCGCACAAGCTCAAACAAAGCCCCCAGGAGCATAGGTGGGGCCTTCATCTTCAACCCGACGCTGTTCAGCTGCGATGGCTTCAAGCTTTCGCCTTTTCGTGGCTGCTTTCGAGCTGTCGAGAGCCTTCGCACGTGCCTTTGACACGCACCCTCTTGCGGTCTTCTCAACATACTTGCATGTGTGCGTGCCAGGGGTCAAGCCTATCTTGTCCAGGACCCTTTCAATGCCCCTTGGGCCTGCGTTGTACTCCACAACGGCCAGGGCTCCAGCCGTCTTGTTGCGACCGAGGAGTTCCCCAGGAAGACTCAGGCAGGGCCAGGCCAGAACAGGAACCGCAGGCCGACTCCAGGCAGGGACATCAGAAGACGGGAGGGTCTCTCACGATAAACTCTGTTTAATTACATATGTACAGAAGTTTCTACATCGTCCGAGAGCACACTTTGCGACCTCTCGGTTGCTCTTTTTATAGGGTCGCTGTAGGTGCTCCAGCGGTTTGCAGCCAATGGTGGCCGAACTGCCAACGAACGTCATGTTCAGGCACCGCCCCCACTCATGCTCTCGAGCACGCACGCGCATACACGCACACACTGCAGCGTCGGACGGGCTTCTCAATCCGGCGCCGGGGCACTCTTGACCTCGAAAGCCGCGCCAGGAGCCGGTGACGAAGGGTCCGCTGTCAGCTCGTGAGACGTTGACCGTGATGGAGATGATCCCCTCATTGTGCGGCGTCGAGGCTCAGGAAAGGATTAGCGGGCTAATCCGCAAGTGGCGCCAGACGAAAACCCGAACCGAACGTACTCGCCCGGAAGTCCCGCCGCCGGCGTCGTCCCTCGGAATCCTCTCCCGGCAGTGCAGCTGGTTCCTGGATCGACTGACTTCCACCTCGGGCCGGCGCGATTACAGCCAGAGAGAAGAGCTCAGCTCAGCTCCGCTCCCAGGTGTGGCGGCGTCAACACGGCGCCGGGCGACGCGTTCTGTCCACAACGGCTCAGACAGCCAGGCGCCGACGTTCAATGGGAAGGCCAAACCCCGCCGGGTGGACAAGAAGGGGGGCAAAGGAAAAGACGTGGCCTTGGTCAAGGCCCATCGTAACAGTCTCGACAGTCTTCAAGGACGAAAACTCCGTCTTGGGGCATCTCTTCCATACCAAGGCATTGAATGACTCGTTAGAGTTCTGTGTCTGCATCCTCGAGCAGCGTGCCAGGAGGTCTGCCTTGGCCAACCTATTGTAGAGGGGCACAAGTTCTTTAGCAATGTCCCTGCTGAACAGAGGACGGTGGGGCTTCGCAATGGATGGTTTTCCAGTGCTGAGCAGGGCCTGATGCCTGTTGTAGTGGCACCAGGACTGCTCACCTTGTGGGCAGGCAAGATGGCAGGGCTTTTGATCTGTCGAGTATGAGTGTAGAAGGCTTGCGAACACCGAACGCTGCATCTTTCGGACGTCCGGAGCACTTTCCTTCAGAGCTGCTGCATAGTATGCCGTTAGTTTCTTCGCAGCTGCTACTGTCAGCTTCCCCCTGCCTCCCAAGCCCTTCTTGGCTTTCTTTAGCTTGTCGATGCCAGTAAAAACGCGCTTCGCTACATGGTTAATGCAGTCTTCCTTGGTGATCTGCTTGTCATAAAGATCAAGCTTGGCAACATGCAAGAATGCCTTGCTATCTCTGTCGCACAGTACCGTCGTGTACTGAATGTTGTGGAGCTCTTCTGAGCGGCTGAAGATAACACTAGCGGCCTCCACTTCCATCGCATTGGACGAGCCATGAAAATTTTTCTGGCATACCTCTCTGTGGGTCTCCATCCACTCTTCGTGCTTTTCTTCAGCTGGTTTGGGCCCCAGGCTGCAGCCATGGCAGTAATTGCTCTGAACAGCGAAGTCGAGCACAAGACCAGAGTCAAGATCAATTGCTGCGCCCGGACCGAAGTGCGAAGTGTGGCCTCGCTTGTGCCATGTGCCGTCGAAGCTGACTGCTACGTCCATCAACTCGTCGCTGTCACCTGCTCCCTTCTCTTTTCTAACCGCTTGAGCGGCTTCACGCATCACGTCACGCGCGGCGTCCATCGCAGCGCGGTGCACCTTGCGGGAAATTCCCTGAAACGTCTTCAGGTGCATAGGCTGCGGAGCGTTCATTCCGCCGAAGAAATTTGACAACTAGGTGAAGTTTATCCCGCAACTACGGCTAACCACAGCGAGGCGAACGGGCAGTTCGGGTTGGCGGCTCGACTTCATGATCGGCGAGTGCGCAGCTTTTGCGACGTCTCCACACCGCTCGCACACCACAACAAACTGAAGATTAGCACCAGATCCAGTCTCTTTCAGTTCAAGGGACTGGTCGCGGCACTCGGGGCATAAAAGCGGTGCTATTAAGTTCTTTATCGCCGACACACAAACGAAACGGTAACCATTGAGCTGTTCCGCGTTGTCACTGGCGTCATTCGTTGCGGTTTTCGACGTGTCGTCGCACTGCTGTAGCAACGCTACCTTCCGCTCAAAAGCAGTCAGTGTGGTCGCAACATCGCTGACTGAAGCACTGTCGGCAGTCGAAGACACCGAGGCCGTCGGTCGCGGTGGGCTCGAGTCGGCCACGCACAGCGGTCGATCGTCAAGCGCAGTCGGTCGCCCAGTTCTGCGTCGACCTCTTGGCTTCGAGAACCGATTTCGTTTTCCGAATGAAAACTTCGTAGCGGGCATTTTGCGACAAAAATGCTGACTCAAAGCATCAAAAAGATAGCACGCAGATCCATCGTCGCGGAGTCAAACAAGTTCTAGCGCGGGATTGAAAGGCCTGGCGGCGCGGGACGCGCTAGGCGTCACATGTGGCATTTCAACCAACCACAGCCCGAGTTTCGGTTTTCTGGCCAATCAGGGTGCGTCATTGCTAGATTTTGTCATTTGTATTATCAGCTTTTGACCACTTGTGGTCGAAGTCTCGATAGCAGCGTGCATGCATATTGGAAAGAGAAAGAAACGCACTTTCCAACGAGGGTAAATGCTCCGCTGTAGGCCTATTCCTCTCGCCGCGCGAACGCTTTGAAAATGGCGTTTGTGGAAAGTTTTCTGGGATCCGAGGTGCTCCGCGGATGCCGCCGATGTGCAAATAAACGCGAATTTCTGCGTTTTTACGGCACAGACGTGAAAGATATTTTGCAAATAGATTCTTTATTAGTTATAAAACACGAAACTGAAATAATCTGGAAAGCCGTTTTTCGGCCGAAAACCGCGATTTCTTGCACCGTGTCCCCCCTTAAGGTGCACCACCCAGTAGTGATCTGACGAATGCGTGCCGGTACGAAACTCATCCAGATCGAAACGGGCAGGGTGTGGGGTTGAACCCAGGAGGTTCTGCAGCGAAAGCTTTTGCTCCATGCTCCGAGCTGACATGAAGTCAGTTACAGGTTAAGAGAAGTTCGAGCGAAAGGAAGGCTGAGGAGGAGGAAGCAGACGAAACGCTGGATAGAGGAGGAGGTTTCCTTGTCTCTTCTCCAGCATTCCGTATGCTTCCTCCCCTGCCCTCCTTTCCCTCGAATACTTTTCTTAACCTGTAACTGACTATAGCCCATTCGGTCACCGATCCCCCTGCCCCTGTGTATTACGCTCGGCGTTCTTAAATACAATAATCACCCAAAGGGGGCGCCACAATTTAGATTCCCAGTTAAAAATAACCATTGGTTTTAATCAGTTCTCGACAATTGGAACCAATGGGGAACACTATCGGTGATTTCAGATTAGTAGTAGTAGTAGATTGGGGTTTTTAAGGCTATGATGCGCCAAGAAACTTAACTATTGCAGAGGTGGGAAAGAAATTTAGTAGCTGGAAGTTAATGAAGTTATGAACATGAAAAGTCTGTAATGGATGTCCTTGACATTCGAATTAAATAAAACTAAAGATCACGTAAAAGGTTGATACTCTCTAGGAACTCAAAAAGATGAATATGTAGGAGCAGTGGCTCATTTTCAAGTAACGCACCAAGGTGTGAAGGGACATGTTTTCTGTAAAGCTGCGCGAAGTAGCGTCGTCATTTTTCATCATAGGCTGGACATTCGAGAAGGATATGTAAAAACACAAATCTTCCTGGCAATGTTCACATTCAGGAGGCTCCTCTGACGCGTGCGTATGCCCGATGCACGGACGACAGAGGATGGCCTCGTAAAACCTCTCTCTATGCCTGGCGTGGGGAAATCAGTGGTTGAGTGGGCTAAAGCGCACACCCAGCTCGACGCTCGTGGAGCGAAAGCTCGCGCTGCAGAACCCAGAGATCCTGGGTTCAAGCCCCACTCCTGCCCGTTTCGATCTGGATGAGCATCGTACCGGCGTGCGGTCGTGTATCACTACTGCGTGAGCACATTAACGACCCCAGGTTAGCAGTCGTACTGCACTGGCGAAATTGCTCATCTACAGTGTAAACCAGTGTCGCCCCATCCTGGCAGATCGCCCTTACGCTGTTTAAACACTAAAACGTCCAGTTTGACTTTTTTTTCATTTTCATGCCTGGCGCTCTCCCATTCTCTAAGAAAATACTCTATCATATGCAGCTTGTCTTCCACCTTTACGTAGTACGTAAGTGAAGCATAGTAATCTCTGAATGGAAGGCTACTTATATCTACAGCACGGCTACCGCAGGTTCTCGCAACACGATCCACCTCTTCATTCCCAGGGATCCCAACATGACTTGGTACCCAGCAAAACAGATCATTACATCCCTTCCTGATTACTGCCACTATTGTGTTTTGAAGTAAACTAATGTGAGCGTTTTTGGCCGTTGTGAGCGACGTCAGAGCTCGTAAGGTTTTTAGTGAGTGTATGTACATCACTGAAGGGGAGTTACTTGTCTAAATGATATGATCTACTGCAAGCAGTAGGCCTTGAAATTCCGCAGTGAAAACAGTCGCGGCTGGATTGAGCCTTCGAACACTTCTTACTGAAGGGCCGATCATGGCGCATCCAACAAAAGATTCCGTTTTTGTGCCGTCTGTGTGGTAGTGATAATAATCATGTTCCTTATGAAGCTAAAAAAATTCTTGACGCACTACCTCTTTTGGCGTATCCTTATTAAACTTCGTTAGTGAAAAATCACAGTCCGTGCAGTTATAATGCCATGGAGCCACTGTCTTTGGAACAGAAGCAACTGACAGGTTACAGTCTATTCCAATGGAATGTGCCCAATTCTTGTTTCTCATAACGAATGGAGGAATAAGGCTAGGCTTATTTTGAAAAGTTCTCTGGTATCTCGTGCCCTTAACAGCCTCTTGGGCTGAATGCCGAACAACCGATGGTTGTTCGGCATTCAGAGAGAATCGTCGTCTGTCAAGGGAAATCTTGTTTGCTTCAGCATAGAGGCTAAGCACAGGTGATGTTCTTAAAGGACACATGCAAAGAAAAAAAACATTTTTTTTAAACAGCTTAGATGGAAAAAGGATATTATGAAACGATTTTACAACGAAGAAAAAAAATTTTTAGAGCTATATTTACGGCGCTATACGAATTTGTAGTTGGCGCCCGCTGGAGCCGCCGCTGGTCACGTGGTAGGCCCGCGCGCCGCCGCCCTGCGTCGCCGAGCCGTAAAGCGCCGCCGCCGCCGCACGCTGAGGGTTGTGCGAACGCCGCTTCAACGCGTTTCTCCACGCCGCCGTCGCCGCCGCCGCAGAAGTTCGTCTGGTTCGGGGCGCCGCCGCCGTCATCTGACCGGCGCACAGGTCGATCACGTCTGCTTGCGCTTTTTCAGGAGTTTCCTTTGGGCTCTAAAAGTTACTTATTCATCTTAGTTTTTTGTTATACTTCAAACAAAGATGAATAAGTTACTTTTAGAGGCTATAGGAAGCTTCCGAAAGAGCGCGAGCACCACGTGACAAATATGGGCCCGTCACGTGATAAATAAGGGCCACTTTTCCGCGGCGCCCGCGGGCGCCAACTACAAATTCGATAGCGCCGTAAATATAGCTCTAAAAATTTTTTTTCTTCGTTGTAAAATCGTTTTATGATATCCTTTTTCCATCTAAGCTGTTTAAAAAAAATGTTTTTTTTTCTTTGCATGTGTCCTTTAAGGCTCCTGTTGCCCAACTCTGCCACAACAAAAACTCCTTTTTTGTATGTAGTGGCTTGGTGGCAAACCTGTAATGTCGGAGCCCATTGTGCGAGACATCCGCATGGATTTCACAATTTATTCAGCCAGGAAAGCACTTGATCAGCCTGGATCCGAATGTATGTGCCATGGAGATGCATGTTAAATTTTATTAGGCAAAAATAATGGCAAGGGCCCATTTCTGGTTGCATCTCCTATTCATCTCAATGTATCCACGTGCATTGTCCATCGCCATTTTTTCATTGAGTTTTCAATAATTTCTTCTAACTTTTTATTTCGATGCTGCATTGCTTTAACTGCTAGAGCTACATTCTTGCAGAGCTAGTGCTCGCCACAATGCCTGTTTTTTTTTTTTTTTGGGGGGTGGTGGGTAAGACAGTCTGGTTTTCTTGCAAATGCAAGGTACTAGAGTGCATAATAGACTTGATAGTAGTTTAATATCATTACGGTTTTTCTATAAGGTGCAGTTCACTCTTCCCTTCAACCTCAAATAAAATGTTTTGTGATGCATTCTTTTTTTTTTTTGGTATGCTTATTAAATAGTGCTGCCTTCAGGAACTGATGGCCTACTGTTTGGATTCCGTTAGTGTCATGTCTGTACTAGTAATGCTATACTATCAGTAGTTTTTTTGTAGACTATTGTATATGAATAAACAAAGATACATGACATTTTCTTTGTTTCGTCTAAAGTTATGGTGGCACAGTTTATGTAATATAATTAGGGTTCCGCATTTTCAGTTTTAATTTTTTTTCAAATTCGGTATACCTTTTTCTTTTCTTTGTGCTTTTCTCTCCTAGAACCCTTCCACTCAGCTACATTCGCTGATGCCCATGAGAACCCAATATAGCCCCAGTGAACCCAACATGTGCTGGCAGCTGACGTCTGCTTAATAAAAGGTCTGTCCGAAATGTTTCCCTTTTTGACATGTTTTTGTTTGTGCATCTGGTTGTGTTCCTTTATTACAACAATAACCGAGTGTACAGAAGAAGCCTGCTGTCTGCAGAAAGAATCCAGCTGCTGTCAAGTAAGAGGGGACAACAACCCCTTTTTATTGCATACTTCGAAATCGCCTTTCAAACTGCAATAAGCCTGTGTACGTTAGCAATGAAGAGGGCGTAAGTCTCAGTGTCCCAATGCTGAATGGCAGCTCCAGTTGAGTAGCCAAGGACCTCTGATCCCGTCATCTTTGTGTTGAGGTGTTTGAGCAGCTCCTGCTCGACTGTCTCCTGGTCTCTCTTCCGTTTGGCATTCCTCGGCTCGAGAACCCTTCTTGGGCCCCTATCCGAGGGGGTACTTGTGGATGATGCAGGGGACTCTGCAGGGAGCAAGTCAGTGTTCGCCTGCTGTCTCATCTCGTCGAGCTCCTCCCTGTCCAGCGAAGAGTCCACCATGCCCATTAAAAGCGACCCCGGGGTGGTAGGCTCTAGTGGGGCTGACACATTGCTCGCAGTCCTGCAGAGTGTGAAAGCAGGCAGAACTAAGACTGTGATCCTACCACCTATCCAAGAAACATTGAAAAAAAAACCGACTCGCTACTCAACGACGCCAGGAGAGCAATCACAGGTCTGCTTAAGCACACCAATCTGGACAAACTGCGAATGCACCCCACCTGCCCAGGTAGAGGGACAGCCTCGACAAACAATTCGGGACGCACCAGGCACGTGAACAGACAAAACAGGGTCGAGCCCTTGTTAAACTTGTGGCCATGAACGCCAACCACCTCCTGGTCATAGCACTGCCGACGCCGTCATGGAATGGAATCAACCTGACACAGCTGACTTCCCCACCAACGAACATGGGCCCGATGCGCATAGCCAGGAGACAGAACTGTGTCTAAAAATGCACAAAAAAGGCATCAAAACTTTCCAAAGGCCCCCAAAATCAGTTACTCTATACGGATGCATCCACCAGGATCAATGGATTGGGTGCTGCCTTCTATGTTGTTGACACAGAAGGCATACACATGTGTTGATGGTCACTACCGCTTTTCAGACCAGGTCACCAAAGAGGACAAGAGCGCACACCAAACAAGAAGCGCTCAAACACATTCTAGCAAGGGTGGACTCCACCATACGTAGAGCACACCCTTTTATGGATTCCCAACATACCAACCGCACACTGTGAACCCATCGATCATAAGAATCTTAAATGCATCTATCGAACTGCACCGTCGCCACAATGTGGGAATCTGTCCACTAGTTCTTGCGTAGCGTTGCCTGAACGTTGTACCAATGTGCAGCGTAGTGTCTCCTCGATGTTGCACCGACTCGGCGCTCCACCACCGAAGAGTAACTGCCACATAAACTAAAAAACTGTAAACCAAGCACAAAAGTGTTCCGCTTCTCCGAAGACGCTTGGTTATTTGTCTTTTTATGTCTAGCATTTTCCACTGCCAGGGCACTTTTCCTTCCTTCATAAAGAATTGTGCGTAATGGTCACGCATTGCCTGTGCCGTCTCTTTACTCCTTGCGTGGGTGGGCTCCAAGTCAAAGGTGGCCGTATCTGGCAGTTTCTTTTCTCCATTGGCCCACAGGGCAGTATGCTGACCGCCCTTCAACTTCAAGGCTCAAGAAGTTGTGCAGAGCACAGGAAGCCTTCACAACCCGTTCTGCATTTTTGGGTTTCAGTTTGATAGGCCCCGTGAAGATCCTGAACCTGGCAGCCAGAATGCCAAATGCATTCTCGACGCACCTCCTGCAGGCAAAATAAAACAGCATCACCATTACTACACATACAAAACAAAAGGCGAACAAATCTGAGGTATGAGTTGCCTGTGTGCAATCTGTCTTCAGAGCAGTTTAAAGTACACCACAAAAGTGGTTGACACACATTATTCAGTGAGATCAGTGAGACCAGTCGATATGCCATTGGCGCTTCTCAGTCAATAGATTACAGGGAAACTCATTATTAGGTAAGAAACAGGGACATAGTACATTTCTTGTTTCTTCAAGCAGCAAAGGCATTCCCTATTCATGGCACTTGATATCGTGCCAGGACCCATAAGCAAAGATATACAGGAATGTCAATTGTCTGAAAAGGGAGTTTAGAGAAACACGAGCATGTAATATGTAAATGGGCCAAGTGAAATGCTTTATGTTGACCCACGTGCACGGCTCAGTCGGTAGTTAAAACAACGCTCGGCTGGTTCGTCCCTGGACCCAGGATGTGGCCTCATGAAGTCGGGCCTCAGCTGGAATGCCTCGTCGCCCAGTAATATGTAGGGCAGTATCATCTTGGAGCTGCCGGGGGGAGCTGGGCACGGGACGGCATCCAAGCAAGCCAGCTTGGAGACGCTGGCCAATTGGGGACCTCTTGAAGACCCCACCGTGACTCATGCGGCCAGGAGCTTCGACATTGATCAACCGGAACACATAACTGCTGTCGGCCACTGTCATCAGCACGATAGGGAAGGTGCCCTGAAAAAAAAAAAATGAGCACGGCACAAGTGCATTTAGAACAAGCCTCCATGTAAACATGGGCACATTTTAGTCCACAAAATCCGCATGCATTGTAATTTGATTTTTATCCCTTCTTTCTATACCTTATAATTGTGGTAGGGGCTGCCTGAGTTGCCTGGTGCTTCAATCTGCACGTGTTTCCCATCAACAGCCCTAAAGAAGTTTGGGAACTGCCACTGCATTCAGTAGGTGTCTGCAATGGCTTGCTAGTCCTATTCACTGGGAGGTTGCAAAAAATAACAAATCACTTAACATTAGCCATCATTATATTCCACATGTGCTCTTTATGCACCGTGAAACTGGCTTTGGCACCAGATTATGGCACACAAATAAAGTGTTCGTAACTTTACAAAACTTAGCAACAGCCGGATTTGTTTCCCCAAACTTTTCAGACGCATAAGCTCCTCCCACAGCACCTGATACGTCAAGTGTCAGGTGCTGTGGGCACACAACGCTTGCTGTTCCAAAGTCATCAACGTCCATGAACCTCGCAGCCTCCTCAACTCTGGCTCATCGCGCGATTCGTCGCACAAGCAGTGGACCACATTCTTGATCAGACGGTACTGCCTTCGAAAGGTCTCCTCCGGGAGTTAGGCATCGCGGCCGGTAGAGCCTGTAGTGTTGGAGTGTTTATGCATTACTCGGATTGAGGATCGCAGCGTGGGAACGTTTCTTTAATCCACCATTTTCAATACACCAATGTTGGCAACCGCGTATAGTGGATTTCGCTAAATCAAGAATACTACAGGCAACTTTCTTGGAAGCATCCCAGAACTTTGTTTCTGCATCTGTTTCTCTGGTCATCTACCTCCGTGGAACTAAGTATTAAGAAGTCCTCCACATATCGCAAAAATAGCCTTGACGCTTGTATCTTTCAGATTGCTTTCGATGATCTTGCTGCATGCCACCAGGTACAAATCACATAGCTGCGGCGCCACCCGAGATCCAATGCACACTCCGCTCTTGTGCACCAATTGTTGGTCTTGGTGTTCTACCACAGTCTTGTTTAGATACACGACTAATAGTTCTAAAAAGGTGTCTACATTTATTCCAGCCGCGTTCTGAAATGCTGTGGTGCCTTGCTTCTTGATGGTAGAGTGGAGAATTGTCATCAGGTTCATGTGTCGAATCAAATAGTACATGTCTTGAATATCTTTTGAAAATCCAGATGTGACAACGGCTCCATTTTCTTGAAGATATGTAATCAGTTGTTCCGAATTCTTGATTTTGTACGGATCATAGGATTGTATCAAGGACAGGTGATAGGACAGGAACGTCGACAGATGGATTTGCCAGGTTTCTTTTTCCGACACAATGGCCGGAAACGGTTTGCCCTCTTTGTCGGTTTTCACCGAGAAAAAAAACTTGCAGTTGTCCTTTTTCTTTGTTTTTCTTATTTTTGTGCAGAGGCTGTTCAGGTTGCTATTATCAAGGAGCTTTAGGACTGCATGCTTAGCTTTTTTGTTTCTTTTTGCGTCCACGTGAATGAAGTTCTTTGCCATGGCGGCAGAAGCTTTCTCTTTGTATGTGTCTGAATCTAGGACAACAAACCCGCCTTCCTTGTCAGAAACGCATAAATTGAGATCTTTGTTAATTAGCTCCTGTATCGTGGAACGAAAGCTCATACCTGCTGTTGCTGAGCTTCTTTGGCTCGCGATGCAATCAGTTTCCTTGTTGATTATCTGTGAAGCGTTTTCAACTTCAGCCTTGGATGCAATATTTCTGACAAGGGCCACCTTGTCAATGGGTTGCAGCCAATGTGGCAGAGCAAACTTTAGTCCTTGTTCAAGTAGTCAAGTATCCCATCAATCACCGTTCACAAAAAAGAAAGACAATACCTACGAAATGTCACTCCCCGAACAACAACAGCATGAGCTTGTGGCGGGTTAGTTTAAAAAACAATAATTTTTTAAGGAATTTTGTGCAATTGTTTTGCATCATTTGTATAAGTGTAAATATCAGTAGTGATCTTTATTTGTGCAATAGGTTTATTTATGTAATAGGTTTATTGTGCTCTACTTTGGACTCGAAATGAAGAAGCGAATGCGCAAGGAAGAAGTTTACACTAAAGCACCGTTGGTAGTCAGCTGTTTGTCCTCTCCTGTCCTTTCTTCGTGTTCAAGTTAATTCTAAAGTTTAAACTGATATATTGCAATGTTAGTATGGTGATTGGACCCAAACCAGGGGCCACGACAGTATTTGTATCCAATGAGCGCACTTCATTTAATACCAGTGATCAAACGCCACTTAGTGGCTTAGTAAGCAAAAATAGTGATAGTGACGGGAGTAGAGAAACAGTACGCACCGGACTGACCGGCACCCGCTCTCCGCTGGCTGGAGACGAGGTTTCTTCGCTGGCACTGAGGGAGCAAAGAGACCAGAATGAGAACAGCAAGAAGTGGCGAGACACCAACAGGACAGATGTGGTTCAAAGAGTTTCGACAAGAAACCGTATCAGCGAGAAACGGCGAGGCACTATTATTGGGAGACACGTGGCTAGAAAAAACTTGCAACTTTTAGCAATGGTGGCACCGCGGTACGACAGTCGTGCTCTCCAGTTCGTGGATGACAGACTTCTGGTAAAGACACTTCCCTTACACCTACCCGGTGGAGAAAGTCAACAAATATAAGGCTCAAAAATTGCTCCTATTTGACAAAATTAAATTTAAGTATGAGTCGGAGACGTATTCTCGTACGGTTGTTCAACGTCAATTACCTGAATGACGGCCATTTTGATCGGCCGTCATGTGGCCATTTGCCACCGCAGTTGTGACAGTCTTCTGACATGCTGTGATGTCGTGTCTAGTAGTTTGGTCGTAAAGGCGGTTTTACACTTTTTTTTTTGCTTGCTGCCGCGATGCTGCTCATCCTTTTGTACTGCGATGACTGGCTTGTCGGCACTCCGCTCGATTTCAGACACGTCGTGCTCCACGTCCTCGAACATGCGTCCTTGTTTGAGGATGTCTGGCAAGTCCAGCGAATGCAGTATGGCATACTTCCGCAGGCGCGTGGATGTGGTCGCAATGATGATCTGATTCTTTATCTCGAGATCAGCGTCTGGGAAGTTGCAATGATGAGGCAGATGCCACATCCGCGCATAGAAAGCATCAAGTGACTCACCGGCGTTCTGTTGTGCCTGTCGGAAGCGATAAATGGGGAACGTTGGGTTGATTCTTGGTGAGAAGTGAGCGTCGAGTTCTGCTCTCGCAGCGTCACACTCGGATGTTGACGTTCTCACTGTGCCTTGCGCAGTGCTGCTGACAGTTGCCGATTACAAGTCATCCGGGAGAGACCGATAGAGATCATGCACTTCCTTGCCGGCGTAATGAAGGAGGAGCGCTTTCTTGCGTACGTCCGACGTAATGTTGTACGCAGCAAGAAAGTTCTCGAACCTGCCCACCCACTTGGCCCACTCGAGGCCGATTTTGTTGGCATCCGTCGCTTCGATGTTGAAACTCGAAAAGGGGGGCAGCGTGTGTGCCATGTTGACCTGTTCCGTATCTTGCTGTGGCGGTGCTCATCGATGATTTGGTGGTGCACGGGTTCTGGGGATCTTCCGTACTCGGATTGAGAATTGCAGCGTGGGTATTAACGTTCCTTTAATCCATCATTTTCAATACCCCCATGTTGCCATCCGTGTGTAGTGGATTCAGCTAAATCAAAAACACTGCAGAGCCTTTCCGGAGGAAAAAAAAAGTTCAACAATGGGAAAATTGTCACTCTGCCTCCGGGATGCCGTGTTTCCCATTAGGCACGTTCAGTAGCGGCTCAGGAGTCGAGGAGTCAGTGCTCCTTCTGCTTGACGGCAAAACCTGTCTTTTGGTGCACGTTACTCCAAGTCTGCGGAGTAAGGCTCTCGTGCACTGTCCAGAGACAATGCACGAGGCGTGAAAGGGTCGCAGCATGACATAATTCCAAATCGCTGGCAAAGTTCCGGCAACAAAAATTAAAAAAAAAAAAACGAAAAAGGCGGGAGAAAATTTTTTCGCTGCTGCGATGGCTACGTCTCTTGAAGCCTTCTACGTTATCAAACACAACGAAGGTAAAACGACATGTCATACGCTACAATTTAACTTCTCGTCCCACTTCTTTGTTTTAATTAACGTTCCTGCTTGGTTCTTCCTTCAAATGTATTTTTGCTGCAGGACGCTGTACACCGATTAGTACACCGCTGTATGTCAGCCTCGGTAAGTTTTCAATATTCACTCATCACATTTGGAAATTGACATCAATTGTGTCAATTATCCGTGCAAATCAGTTGTCGGTGACTATTAGTGTCTCATGAAAAACGTGAGCGGTCGACCTTCTTCACGTGCTTTCACAGCAACCCTGCCGCTCACGCCTGGCAACGCATTTTCGTAGGGCCGCTGAGCATGCGGCCTATGCGCGTTGTGGATACCTCACACTTTGACCGGGCAGGCCGAGAGCATGTGGGTCATGCGGGTGCTGCTGCCGTGTGATGAAAGTAAAATTACATTCGGAACACATGCTTATGGGGTTACCTCAAACGTTGAATGGTACATTCTGAAATGTTCCTTGAATTGAGTGTCCATGTACTGGGGAACAACATCGGAAGCAAATGCCTCGATTCCCCAGATACGCTCGGAGTCCAACGGCCCACCGGGATCTCCAGTAGTGTGTAGAGACACGGTCATGATAATGTCGGCCATCATCGTGCATGCTTAGCTTCACAAATGATTTCTTTGAGGGTGCCAAGCACCTGAGTGACTCTTTGCTGCTTGGCCCGTCTTTGCGCCTCAATGAATACTTCAAAATCGTCCTCCAAAACAAATTGGAGAAGCACATTGGCGGACTTGTCGTCTGCTGTCATAGCACTTTTTTTTTGGGGGGGGGGGAAGGGGGGCAGGTTCGCACGCAAAATTGACGGAACCGTTTAGTAGGCGCTCCAAGAACTTTGAATCAAGTTACTCTTTTCGGAGACGAGGGAGCCGCTACTGAACGCACCCATTGCACGCACTCGGAAGAGACCATCGACGAACTCGTTCCCTTTTCAGGTGAAGCAGCCAGGAAACGATATGTTACTGTTTTGTATTGAAATTTGATCATTTGAGCCCGTCACTTCTGTTTCTTTTTAGGAGAAACAAAACATTTGTTGAACATGGCCCCCCTGGTCAGGACAGATATCTGCATGCAGCGATGCGCGCCGACGCTGACGAAGCAGCGCGTTTGACGAAAATGGTGTGGAGAGATTCTCGCCAACGGAAAATAACTGTCGAAAGACATTTTTGAACGCGATTAGGCAAATTCGGGGCAAGGAAACTAACTAATGAGATTCTTAAATGTAACCATAGAACGACGCAATTAGAGACAAAAAGGCTTACTTTGGGGCTGCGGAGAAACGAGTCAATTGAGCTGTGTCCACGACCTCCAGAGCTGTTCATTCCTGCTTGCGTGGTGCCTCGCCACCTATTAGTCGCCAATTTTATTCTTGGTCGCGGCATTCTGGATCAGTATGAGTTGTATGTAAAAAGACCCACAGAAACGCACCAAACTTCAGTACAGTACCCTGCAATATGAAAGACCCACAGGGAGCACATGGCTGAGGTGGTGGTTGGTGGGGGCGCTGTGAGCGCCCCGGGCGATTTCATTCTGCTTCGAAGGGAGGACACTCCAAACCGAAAGCAGAAACTGATTGGCACGTTACGCTTCAGCTGAGCCCAACTTTATTAGATTAGCTCAGTTGCGGAACTGCAAATAGACGCTGCATGCACGAGTAGTACCGCCCTCACTCACCACAACTCGCCTGTTGTCGTTCGACGCACCGGACGGCTGCTTTGGTAACCGCAGTGTATTCCATGGGATACGTATGTTTCGAAGCACAGCATCTAGATAGCGTTCCACCATGCTCTATGAAACACACAGTTAGTAAACAAAAATCTAGATGGCGCTTCAAACGACGGGAGGCAGATTGAAGCGAGTGTGGGAGGGTACCCGCTTCCGCGGGAGTTCCGCAACTGAGGTAATCTAGTAACGTTGGCTGAGCCCCGAGTGAGCGTCCTCCCCTCGAAGCTGGATGGAACTGCCTGGAGCGCTTGCAGCGTTCCCGCCAGCCACAGCCTCGGCCACGAGCTCCCAGTAGGTCTTTCATATTGCAGGGGACTGTGCGTGTCCGCACTCTGCAAGCTCAGAGTGGATTGGATTGTAAAGGGCTTTTTCGAAGTGCATATCAAATGCAGAAATAAAAAGTTGCGGAAATAAACAAATAAACGTAACATTATTAAAAAAACTGGCAAAACAAAAGAATAAAGAGTTCTGACGAACTTAAAAACCAAAACAAATTTATTAAATTGAAAGTATTATATGCCATAGGAAACTTCCCCTAGCGTGTCTGTTAACGGGGTGGCCAGTCTGTCCGTCGGGCCGTGGCAAGTGGTGGCAACCCTGATTTTAGCACACCACGGGTGCACCATGTCCCTAGTTCCTTCATGAGGTTTTAGGTTTTGATAGGTCGAAATGTTTACAGCATATACTACATTTGTCATTTTGACACCAGTGTGAGTTTTCTTCACCACAAGAGTAAAATGTTGGTAATTAGAACCAAACTTTGCATGCTAGAAAACAGTATGCACATTGCAACGGCTGTGATGTGATATGCAGACAAACATCAAAGGACACCAATTGGAGTCTCCGAATTTTGGTTACAAACCCGAATTTACTAGTGCTTTGATATGTCATTCATATTAAAATTTTCAGGCATGTTCACATTATGCCTGCAATCCTATGACATGAAAAATAGTCTGACTAGACAAGAACTAAAAAAACCATTGCGTGGTGCCTTCAAAATATACCCGAGACACTAAACAATATAAAAAAAAAGTCCGACTAGACAACAAAATCATTCAGTGTGTGGCCCAACAGAAAGCCCTAAAGATAACACATTGTTTCACCTTCCGTCCGAGCGCAGCGGAGGCTGCAGCCAATCCAGCGTCGGGAGGGTATCACATGACGTTCTGGTTGGGCGGAGCTCAAGGAAACGTGACGCTCTCTCAATGGTGGATTGGCTGGGATGGCTGTTATTTTCCACTGCACTCAAACGAAAGATTAACCCAAATATAAAATTAAAATAAAATAAAAAGAATATTCATAGTGAGATGCAATGCCTGTTGATCAAATATGCCCAAGGCACCACAATGTAAAGATTAAAAAAGCCTGACTCGACAATAACAAACATGAAGTGTGGGGCACAACATAAAACTGTAAAGGTGAAAAATTCCACTAAAAGTGAATAACAAAAAAAAAAAAAAAATAACATTCACAGTTCGGTGTGGCCCAGATCCGAGAGGAAGGTTTTCATGGCGTTGTTCATTTGCCGCACAAGAACAGCGCGGTCTTCTTGCAGATTGGCAGCCTCGGGGTTCGAATGCTGGTGGACATAGTAGCTGGAGGCGTCTAATTGAATCGGTAGCTACTAGCTAGAAGTATATACTGGTGTTTCACGAAAAGTGGACAACCTCGATATTGCGAAAACTATGCGTCGCAACAAAAAAGGGCCTGTATCGTTTTGGTCCTGGGCCAGGGGCCCATAAAGGAAAATGATTAAAGTTTGGCATAATTAAGTTGTTAATTTGTTTTTTTTGCGTAATTCATTTTTTCGACATTGTGTTTAAGGGCTCGGTTTTAATTAGAAACTTGCTGAGCATCATCGAAAAACACAAAATAAATAAATTGCAGAAGGCACTCGCAGCATTTTACGGCTTTCTGAAAAACTGCACAACTTCGACAAGTTTAAGTTTCGGTTTGCAATCGGAGCGCTTTTCAGCCCCGACGGCATCATCCCCGTGGAGGAATAGTGCAACCAGCCTCTGTTGCGTTGCGCGAGGACAGAACAGTGAATTTGACGAGGCGAATTAGTCTCTTCATCTGAACTCTCGCTGCTCTCCGACCTCATCCTCTTTGTTCCCTGAAATGAGAACAGCAATAAGTGGGCTGCATGAGCACATAAACGATTGTTTATTTATTTTTATAATTATAAAAAAAAAAATATTCTAAGGCTTTTTCACTTTAGAGGTATGTTTCCCGTTGGAGTCGTCATAATCTTTGCACAATTTCTGCTGAGCAATGAGCTGCACTTGTTTTGCATCCTTTGGCTTTTTTTGAAGACGTCTATGCACCCGACGAAAAATATTACGTCAATTACATTATTATTGTGTCCTAATGGCGGTCAAACAACTAGTTCTTTCTGCCATGCAGAACACCCTTCTCCGATGTCCTTCTCCACCATCTACTTGCACAACGTAGCCTAAAACAGTTTACGAATGAGCCGATGTGCAGCCACTTACGTTAGTCCTTAATGTGAGATGCACTTGCACAGGCTCCAAAATTTTTATACTTTCGTGAAATTTTATAAAAGGTGTCTTCAAACTTATGCCTCGATTTATTCGCAACATCTGCAGTCAAGAGAGCGTATGAAATATTTTAGCTCTAGTGAAAATCTAGGAGGCAGTAGGCGAGTTCTACCGGGTGGTCCTGATGTTGAGCCGAGACCTAACCAAATTGCAAAAAAATGGGATTCGTAAGCTATGACTAATCAAGGCAGGAGCGGCAGGCAGGACGCTTCAAACCCTCGCCACGCCCCGCTCTTCCCTAATACTGCTGCCCGTATGATGCCCTGAGAAGTGCCTGAAAGCTAGTGCATGCATGTGCAGTTCCCAGTTCTTGATGAAATGCACTCCGATTCCGAAGACCGAGTCACGAGCTCTACTTCACCACAAGTCGACCGCGAAATGCGGCGCACGAGGGGGGCCCCTTCCAATTCATCTTGTGACGCCGGCATAGCAGATTTCTGCGCCAGATCATCAGGAGCTGGCCGATAGTTCTGAATGAGACGAGGTTCAGTTCCGGCTCCAGGAACTCTATTAGTCGCGGGAGGCCGTCTAGCGCTATCATTTCAACGACGTATTGGTTAATCCTCCTCTGGAAGTCATCCGATGGCCATCTCTTTTTTTTTCTATCGCCTGGAGTTTGAAGACGGCCACACTGCTGTCAAGAGTCTTCTGTCGTTTGGTCACGCTCACCATGTAGGTTTCTTTGTGCACCAACAGCAAGAGATCATCAAGTTGTAACTCGTATGAAACCAACCAGTCACTGAAATGAATAGCACCGACTTACGCTCACAAAAAGTATGAAACTAATTGTACCTCCTTTTAGCACCTGGTATCCTCTGCTCCTGGATTTAGAGCGATCTGAAAGCGCACCTTGTTTGCGCCTTTAAAGCTGCATAAAATTGAGATGTGATTCTCTGGTATAGCTCATTTTTAAGTATCATTATCACACGCGAAACTTCAAAGCACAACGGGCACTGACCTTGGCAACTAATGCTTCTGTTGCCAGTCGTGTCCTCAGGTAATCATTGAGCGCAGTGTATGGGACGTCCGTCAGACTTGTGACTTTTGCAATGAGCTGTGCGTGGTCAACAACTTTGTTCTCCATAGTTTCCATACTGGCACCGAACCACAGCTCAGCTTTTGCGGAAAGCTGCAATCTCTCTCTCTCTCTCTCTATATATATAGGTTGTTTGACGTACCTGGCTAAGGAAGCGATAATTTGTTAATAGATATATCAATTTTATTTGCGCACAGCACCCATTAGATAATGAATAAAATTATTCCAAGACAACTAATTTGGTTAGATAAATGCGAACCTCTTTTTTAAAAAAAAACAACTAACGGAATGGAATATAAAGCACAATTTAGAGTAAATAGTATATTTTCGAACGCTGGCAAAATATTTCAAGAAGATACAAATATCATATATTTTTCACATAATGTACTGCCATCATGCTGAGGCAGCTGGATCCTAGCGTCGGCTTCCTGAAACACACCCATCTCTTCGATGGCCGAGAAACGACACTATTTGAAATAAATGAAGCGTAATGATGTATGATTTGCTCGTACCACGTCTTCATTTAGAAAATATGGCGGCAGCACCAGACATGGGTTCTTCGCTCGTTCATAAAATGACGCCTTGAGGAGAACCGTGGCGCCCCCTGCCGGACCACGAAATCGGTGGTAGTGCTGACGTCGGGGTAGGCGTTGGCGTGGGGTCTCGAGCGCTCGGGTGATGGCGGCTGCCATTGTTGCTGCAAGGCGTTCGTTACTTGTCGTGATAATGGAACGAAACTCCGCTGCCTGCTGTTGCATCTGGGCTTCCTGCTGGCGGCACTCCTCAACGAGTGTGTCTTGTTGACGAGTAGACTGTCTGTCCACAATCTGTGAAAGATGGTCCGCAAACTGCAAACTGCCATCTTCGCCGGTCTCCGGGGTCTCTCGAGGCATAGGAGCGGAACTTCCACACACAGTTTGAGGGCTACTCCAATGCAGATCTTGAGGGACGCGGGAAACCCTGTTTGGCGTAGCGGTTGCGCTGCCTCCGACCAAACTGACCACCCCCGCCTCTACCCGGGCCTTATATAGCCCCGGCGCAGGACGGGTGGTGCCCCCTATCGGACCATGGGAGGTGTGCGGTCGTAATCCGGGAGGGGGCGTCTGCTGGGTTGTCAGCCGTCGGGATCCAACGATACCACAGCCGTTTTTTTTATTGATAAAATGGTCAAGGCCATTGAGTACATCGGGGAAAAGGCTCTTCCGTGACCGCGGGTGACTCC
The DNA here is from genome assembly GCA_013358835.2 of Ixodes persulcatus. NCBI lineage: Eukaryota > Metazoa > Arthropoda > Arachnida > Ixodida > Ixodidae > Ixodes > Ixodes persulcatus. The sequence goes on from JABSTQ010009031.1 coordinate 151,116, forward strand.
ACGGACAAGGGCTTGGTTGTCGCATCTGATCTCCGTGTCTGGGGGGACCAGGATGGCCGCGAGGTAGAAGGCATGAAGCTGTCGATGGTAGATGCCCCTTGGCTCTGGGGAGATGATGGCCACTTTGCCCGTTGGTAAGCAAATTCCCGTCCCAGCGTCACTGGCGTCCGCTGCAGTGGTTAGTTGAGGTTCTGGGGTCCTCCACGGAACTTCGTGGGGAGCGCCTGCCAGACTTCTCGGAACTTCTTAACCCATGTTGGTGACACTGGCTGGCCGTTGGTGGAGGCGTCGAACATCGGGCGCAAGACATGGTAGTGCGCGCGATATAAAGAAAAATAAAATGCCCAGTGGCGAGTAATTCGTCGAAAAGTTTTTTTCGGCGAATTACGGCGGCTGTGGAGCCCGTTTTAATTAAGCATGCATTTAATGCTCCGTGACCTGTCATTTTTTGCCGGAATGCCGGGTCTTAGGAAGAAATAAAGTTTCATTCAGGCTAGCGTGCATGTTCTCATACAAAAAGAGCACGAATCTTTAGTTGTTTTTATTACATTATAATGTGTCTACAATGTTACTTGATTACACAGACGTTTATGGACGAAACAATCAAGTTATGTTTTAATCAGCTCTAAAATGTTCAAGTGTTACCAACAAAAAATAACAGAAATGTGTATCTCATTTGCGCAGGTAACTAGCAGAACAATGGCGAGCATTAAACCCCCTCATACAGTTTGAAATAGGGAATAACTGTGTTCCCCTTTGGTGTCTGGTAGAAGTCAAGCGCATGATAATCACAGTCTTCTTTTGGGTTAAACAAGCAGTACTTGTTCAAGTAAAGGACTTGGTGACCCTGCCTATGGCGACAAAATCGAAGTGTGTAGCTTTTGAACAAAGATCAAGAGGGAGCTTAGAAACACGATCATTAAAAATATCTGTGAAAATGCCGACAGCTCCTCTTCCTAGCGAGTGCAGTGTGTATCCCCATTTCGGTATTCGCATTTATCGAAAGTCGCGGACTTCACACTGTGCAAGGTTTCGTCTGGCGTTGGTTGCTCGGGGTGACAGGTCTCGCACATTTTCGTCCAGAGATTCCCAACTACGCTTCTTTCCACATGACGTGCTGAGTGGCTCATCTAACTGAATGCATGAAAATTCATAACACTGTTCTCCTAGATATCGTGTAGCCACCGTCTTGCACATGTTCTTGAAATATTTCGCGAACGAGTAGCGATTTGCCTTAAAATAGGTGTGCTTGGCTTCAAAACGCATGCTCCAATAGTGGCGTGGAGGCCTGAACATCCTAATCAATCGAGGATAATGCACGGGGTAATGCAGTTTTGGTGTTAGTTTCGAGGCCGGATAAAGGTTATCAAATTGGCTGAGGAATTAATCGATTAGAACTTCAAGGAAAGTTAAAGCGTCCTCGGGAATAGTGTCAGCTAGAATGATGTTAACAATTTCCCTGTACTTCAGATAGATCGATATTAATCCCTTCAGCCTTCGTTTCAACACAAATGCAATGCCGCATTCCAGCACATCGTGCGTCGCATCCTGAAGGAGCTGAACTGACACATCAAATCCTGGCAGAGCCAGAAGCAGAGATTTTGCTTTCACCCCATACAACTTGGAGCTCGCTGCTGCCGCAACTTGGCTTTTTTGTGTATCCGCACTGCTGATAACACATTGACCCTTGTTAGACAGTCGCCTCAGCTCCTCGGAGGATGCTAAGCAGAATAAGCAAATCTTTCGAAAAGCAGCATTTAAAGCCACCTACGCGATGCAGAGAAAGGTTGTCCCCAACAACACCCACGACTGCCATTGTTACGTGATGGGTGACCCCGTCATGGCACAGATCTAAACCGGTCTCACTGAGGAAACTTAAATCAGAAAGAAGGAGATCCAGAATCTGCTGCAATCTGAACGTTTTTACGTCTGAATACTTTACTACGGCTAGGAGGTGCCTTGAAGAGAGCTGACAGAAGAGATATGGCAGAAGCGGCTTTCCCGTCAACTTCTTCCATCAGCTGTAGGGGCACTTGATCTCGAGCAGTGTGGTTTTGCCGTCCGCGCTCCTGAGTAGAGAAATAATGATTAGCTGGCAGTGTTCGATATGCATTTCAACACGGCTGGAACAAAATATAACTGCCAAAAGTATGTCCATCTCGCATGCGTATGTAAAAGACATGTATTAACGATTTAAGAGCATGCATGATCCTGAACTGAAACTTCGTGGTTTCAAAATATAATCTTGCATGCCACAAGGAGCCATGTACCGGCAAAGGTAGTTCCTACATGCATGTGCTAATAATTTATTCATACAAAGCAAAAGGCCTAGTCTATGTTTAAGCACAGAAAGAGAAGATAGTAGAAAACTTCAAAAGGAAGCTTTTGGAAGCTTTGAAATGGTAGCCATTATTTTATTAAAGGTGCAGTAAAGAGGTTTCTGAGATGGGATTTTGAGGGTAACAACTCGATCTATGTGCTCCAAGCATTCTAGAAATTAAATAATCGCGATTGAACACCCTTCTTTTTGCAAAATTTTGCATTAGCTGTCGTGGCCGGCGGGGAACGCGCGACAGCTAATCAAAAGCTGTGGGCTACCGAGTGACTTCGCACTCTGCCGTCAACGTGCGCTCAACTTGGCGTGAACTTACGCTCAAAAAGGAGCGTATCGCGACCTTAAGTTTATTTTTAATAGTGAAATGGACCACACACGAGCGTAATGTTAGGTTTTTAATAATGCTTGGAGTGCGCAGGTTGAGGTAGCGCCATAGATGGACGTCCCCAGAAACCTTTTTAGTGCACTTTTAAGATTCATAACTTCTTCTGGCTCATGACCAGCTAACTCTACTGATATGTTGGCTGTCATTTCGAGGCTCTTGTGGAGGTTTGAGCTTTTACCGAAAGATTCCATCGAGAGGACATCCCAGCCAGGGGTCTTCTCGCGCCACCACAAGCCCAAACTGGTGAACCTTGAGGCCGTCGTCTCCTTGAAACTTGCATCGGGCTTTCTGATCGTTGTGCAGCCCATAAGCTGTTGCTGACGACCAGAATGGAGCTTCACGCGCCATGGTCCTGGCGACGTCTTGAAGGTCTCCTTCGCAGCGTATCACTTTGTAGCCTTGAAAAGAAAAAAAAAAAAGACGCAGCATTTACAGCGAAACAAACGATTGATGCCAGAGCTTAAGAGTCGTTTACAGATTTCCAACGTTGTGCTTTTTCCCCTTGTTGACATAAACAGACGTAATACCTAGACTTTTTACACCTGCTGTCATGAGGATCCTGGTTTACTATTTAGGAAAGATTGATAGGTTGCTATAAAAATTGTGGATACTTTTGTTGCCGTGATGCGGAGCAGTCGCTCTTTCCGCCAGTTGTCCTTCAATATGCTGGTTTCTCTGCAAATCTCTGCATTTTTCTCACGTGGTCCACGTCAATTGCACGCACGGAAACTGACGTGCCTGCAATGGGGTATTTAAGCAAAATTAAAAGGTTCATCTGTATTTGAATATCAGCATTGCTAAAAGAAGTAAATGCTCACACAAGCCCACCTCAAATTGAATTCATGCAGAGCGGTACCAAGACGTATCTTTTCGGGACTTCGGGGCTAGTTTAGAAAACTTCAGGTATGTCTTCTTACGTGAAGGGATGCCCCAGCTTCTTGCGTGGCTTGTCTTCGATGTTGCGGCATCCTCCTCCAAGTACACAGCCACGGCGGCAGCATGTTTGCACTTGCCAGCGACGCCAGCTTGGCAGACGCATTTTGCGGCAATGATTGTTCTGTCCTCGGCAAGCTGATTCAGACAATAAAATTCCCCATGTTAGTTCATTGGTTCATTCAAGTTACCTTTTTATGGACTTACCTGTACTTCAATGTGTTTCGCAGGCACATTGGGCTTTTTTTGCAGAGTACACCGCGCGGAAATATCGATTTGCTTGTCGTAATGTACCTCCTTCACGTTGCAGACGTGACCGGAATCGTAGAGGAGTTTTCCCTTTGTTAGGTTCGCACCTCGGAAGAAGCATTCTGCACTTTTAACTGCCTTAAAAAGCCCCTAAAAAGAAAACAAAAACTTTTTTTCAACTATTTATTTGGGACATGAGTGTCAAAAAATAAATTTTACACGAAAAAACAAAATTAAGATCAATATTGACGGCGAGAGATTTATTTGAAATTCTTTGCGCAAAGTTCATGACATGACGGAATGGTCATTCGCTCAATGAGAAGGTAATTCGCTTTTTCCACCTCAACGTAAATGCGAAGACGATCCACCTCTCCTCCACGCGCCCGAAATGCCGAGAGAGAAAACAAGTGGAAAGGAGGTGACTACCGACTAAATCGCGTCTCACGCCGTATTGTAATATCGTATTGTAATAGCGCGAAAGACGAGGACAACAGGGAGAGCCACAGAGGGACAAACTCGAGTATGAGTTTTCGTTTGTCCATGTTTCTTCCTTTTGTTCTCTTTTTTTGTACTGTTACCGTACGGTACCTTAAGAGTAGACGCCCTGTTCTTTCGTTAAAGCCCAGAAAAGAAACATTTCATGCAATCCATTGCCTGGGATACCATGGTTGTATCATCTAATGGCACTAGACAGTAAAAAGTAAGAAAAAACTAGTTGGTGTTTTTTTTTTGTGTGGACATTGTTCTCCCCATGTTTGTGTTCATATGCTTACTACACTAGATGCTTGAGACAAGTGTTCTTGGGATTTTATTGCACACATTCATCCATACAACAGAGATTAGCACCACTGTTTCTAATGTACATCCCCGCAGGGGGCACCTGTGAAAGCAGGTGTTTGGAGAGTGGCGTCTCCACGGACCCCGAGCTCCGCAAGGGGCGCCTGCACCTTAGGTGCTAGGTGCTTGGTGAGTAGCGTCACCACGGACCCCAGCCGCCTTGCGACACCACAGACCCTGAGTAAATAGTGGCTAAGACCCACCCACGTCTGGCTGTGCGTGGCTTTCCCGTGTCCGGGGAAAAGGGCATCCTGGTGGTTGAGCCGAACCCGGGGTAGGTTTGGACCCTTCGGGGCCCCCCGGGTGAGGCAATACACCACTTCGGCCCCCGCTTCCCGTAGACGGGTGTCCTGGCTTGGCCCGACCAGGATGATTCAGTCAGTCGCCACTTCTACTATCCCCTCCCTTCTTTTACCTTTGTCTTCTCCTTCTTTTCACTCTTCTCATTTCTCTTCTTTCCTTTTCAACTCTTTTGGCGGCAAGGGCTAACCTTGGGTGGCGACAGACCCCTTGTCCAGAACCACACTTGGTTATAGTACCTGGGCAGTGCTAATAGTGTAACGGTTCCAGCAAAGCCCTTTTTGTTATGGTCCGTTAACTATTCCCTTGTTGGGCTCCGTGGTGGGCGGCACACCACAGGTTCTGAACACTTTCCGCCTCTTATGGCTCCCTCTCTCTCTAAACCCGGTTCCAGGCAGGCATCCAAACGGCCCTGTCCGGAACAAGTCATCGCCAAAGCATCAGAAACAGAACACTTTGTAAAGTTTTTTGTAATTCACTCTGAAGACGACCAACGCCCTGCCGCCAAGCTGTCTCCTTTCATTGTTGCCAAAGTTCTTGAGCACTTGATCGGACACTCCTACCAAGCAAAAAAGCTGCATTCTGGGGACCTTCTTGTTCAGGTCACCACGCAAGCGCAAAGTGTGGCCATTCAAAAGATGAAAAGCATCGTCGATACCTCCGTCACGGTAACGCCGCACAGGACGTTGAACACTGTGCGTGGTGTCATCTCCGAAGAAGACCTCCTAGGTGTAAGCGAGGATGAGATCCTTGAAGGCCTACAAAACTCGGGTGTCACTGCAGTAAAGCGAATTATACTTCGACGCGAGGGTCAGGAGATCCCCTCAAAACATCTTATTCTTTCTTTTGAACGGCATAGTCTTCCAGCAACAGTGAAGGCAGGCTATCTGAACTGCCGTGTCCGTCCGTATGTGCCGAACCCCCAAAGGTGTTTCAGGTGCCAGCGGTTTGGGCATGGGTCTAGGAGCTGCCGTGGAAGAGAGATCTGCGCCAAGTGTGGCAGCAACGAACATGTTGCAGACATCTGTGAAAACACTGTGTGTTGCTCCAACTGCAAGGGCACCCATGCAGCGTACTCCCGTGTTTGTCCCCTATGGAAGCAGGAGAAGGAGATCTTGAGTTTGAAGGCTAAAGAAAACATTACATACCTTGAGGCCAAGAAACGCTGGTCATTCCTTGCACAAGGCTCGTATGCCGACGTGGCGCGCCGGGGTCCTGCGCCACGTATGGAGTCGAGGGCGACCCAGGTCTTGCTCGAAGACCTGGCTGCCGCCCTCAGGACCCCAAAGCCTACCCAGGGGCAGCGTGCTCCCTCTCTTCGCGGAGGGGGTTCGCCAGCTGCTCCCACGTCCCAAGACAGGCCAGCGCCTGCTGTGCCTGTACAGTCCGCGCGGTCCCCTACCAGGGAGAAAAAGCGAGGCCCTCGGCCTCACTCTCTGGAGAGACCGCCAGCAACCAAGGAGCTGCATGGTCCTCATGCAGCTTCTGTAATGCAGAAGGAGGCAGAGCAGATGGACGGGGTTGAATTCCTCCCAAGTACATCTGCCACCCTCCCGTCAGGTTCTGGTCGCGGCCGCGGGTTAGGTTCTCGCAGCTCCGACCCTCCCAGGCCGGCAAGCAAGCCTGCTTGCGGAGCTCAGGAGGGCGGGGCTCCTGCGCCGTCCACTTCCCCATCTACCCCTGGGTCTGACCAGGAGGAGATGGAGTGGCAGAATCCAAAGACCAAACATAAAACTAAAAAACCTGTGATCCCTCCGAAGTGATTACACTTCTTTCACTCTTCACCCGTGTGTTCGTAATTTTATCTTTATAATGGTTTCAGTGCTTATGCAGTGGAACTGTCGAGGGCTCCTAAGTAACCTGGATGATGTGGAGTTTTTGCTGGAGGAACACAAGCCACGTGTGCTTTGCTTGCAGGAAACTCATTTAAACCCCAGCCATAGCAACTTCCTCAGACGGTACCAGGTATTCCGGAAGGATCGTCCGTGCTCAGTCAGTTCTTCTGGAGGAGTTGCGGTGGTTCTCCCGAGAGAAGTCCCCTGCGTACAGGTTCCACTGTCTACCTCACTGGAAGCAGTGGCTGTACGGTTCATGCTTCACAAAGCTCTGACAGTGTGCTCTTTATACTTACCACCATCATTTACTTTGAAATCCTCAGATTTTAATTCGTTTTTAGACCAGCTTCCTGAGCCATTCCTTTTGATGGGCGATTTTAATTGTCACAACCCTCTATGGGGGAGCACACGTCGTGACATCCGAGGGAAAATTATTGAGTCTGTCTTATTCTCGCGAACACTTTGTCTTTTTAACACTGGTGAGCCTACCTTTTTTAGCTGTCAACATCTTTCTTCATCATGCATTGATCTCTCTATTGGGACTGCCACACTTTTTCCTAACTTTTCATGGCATGTGCATCCTAACCCATATGGTAGCGACCATTTCCCCATTATTTTAAAGTGCACTGCTCCTTCATCCTCTCTCATGACACGTTCGCCACGCTGGAAAGTAGACCAGGCAAACTGGGCCATGTTTGAAAGTTCATCTGAGATTAACCCTGAAACTTTAGTTGGCTTGGATGTGAATGATGCCTGCAAATACCTTACTGCCTCTATAATTGAGGCAGCTCAGAAAGCTATTCCACAGACTTCTTCACGCCTTCCTGTTAAGCCGAAGCCTTGGTGGACTAAGGAGTGCAGTGAGACTCGAAAAAAACAAAATTGCTCATGGGATGTGCTACGCCGGTACCCGACCCCTCCTAATGTTTTAGCCTTCAAACAGGCTCGGGCGAAGGCTCGATATGTTCGTCGTCAGTCCAAAAAGACGACATGGAAGAAATACACCTCCTCCGTTAATAGTCACACCAGTGTAAAAGTTGTCTGGGAAAAAGTGCATAAGATTAATGGGGATTATCGAGCCTTCTCCATACCGCTTTTTGTTCTGCCAGGTGGTGTACTGCCTAACCTTGAGCAGCAGGCCAATATTCTAGGGGAGCACTTTGCATCTGTGTCAGGTTCATCGCATTACTCGGCAGCATTTTTAAAGCATAAAAGTGCTGTAGAGAAGAAGAGAATAAATTGTTCTGGAGGACTACGAGAACCCTATAATAGGCCATTTACTTTTCGAGAATTACAGGCAGCGTTAAATAAAAGTAAAAATACGTCCCCGGGACCCGATCGAATTCACTACTGTATGCTCAAGCATTTGCATTCCAATACCCTGCAGGCGCTTTTAAACTTTTTTAACCAGATCTGGAGAGAAGGTGTCTTCCCAGATTCTTGGAAAAGAGCCGAGGTTATCCCGCTCCTCAAGCAAGGAAAGGATCCATCATTACCCTCAAGTTACCGGCCCATAGCCCTCACCAGTTCCTTGGGGAAGACCTTTGAACGGATGGTAAACTCAAGATTGGTCCATTTTCTAGAGGAAAATAACCTGCTCGACAAGTTTCAGTGCGGTTTCCGTGCCCACAGATCAACGGTGGACCACCTAGTCCGACTTGAGAAAACTATTCGTGAGGCTTTTGTTAATAGACAGCATTGCGTTTCCGTCTTTTTTGATATAGAGAAGGCTTACGACACAACATGGAGGTATGGAATCTTGAACGATCTTGTCTCATATGGAATTCGTGGCCAAATGCTCTCACTCATCAAAAGCTTCTTGGAAAACAGATACTTTCACGTCAAGCTTGGTACCACCGTCTCTCGTAGTTTTGTCCAAGAGAATGGAGTTCCACAAGGTGGTGTCCTTAGCGTTACACTGTTTTTAATAAAAATGAACTCTATTGCAAGGTCTATCCCACAGTCACTTTCCTACTCTCTTTACGTGGATGACTTGCAGATCTCTTGCTGTTCATGCAACATTTCAGTCTGCGAGAGGCAACTTCAGCTGGGTATTAATAGTCTGATGAGGTGGGCTGATGCCAATGGGTTTAGTTTTTCACCGGAGAAGTCAGTATGTGTCAACTTTTCATTACGTAGGGGCATGATCCTAGAGCCTAGTCTGACCTTAAGGGGTCAGGCAATTCCTGTTCGTAATGAACACAAATTCTTAGGAGTGATATTTGATAAAAAGTTGAATTTCCGTAGTCATATACTTAACCTGAAACAGAAGTGCTCAAGGTCAATGAACCTTCTAAAGGTGCTTTCCCACAAGTCTTGGGGTAGTGATCGGGAATGCCTCCTTCGTCTCTATCGCTGCTTGGTTCGTTCGAAATTGGATTATGGATGCGTAGTGTATGGATCCGCACGTCAATCTACTCTTCAGGTGTTGGACCCGATCCACCATCAAGGTCTGAGGCTTTCCACTGGTGCTTTTCGGACGTCCCCTATTCCTAGCCTATATGCTGAGAGTAATGAATATTCACTTGAAAAAAGACGATTTTATTTAGGCTTCCAGTATGTATTAAGAATTCGCTCTATCCCTTCTCATCCGATCCAGGAAGCACTTCAGGATTCTCGTTATGAAACTACATTCCAGAACAAGCCATCTGTCGTACCCCCTTTTACGCAGAGAATTAAATCATATTCGCAGGCGTACAACCTTGACAGTTTCAGCCTAGTTGCCCAACTTCCACTGGCAGTAGCTCCTTGGGAGTGCGTAGCACCCATAATCAATTTTACTCTGATCAAATATAATAAGCGGCAAACTCCTGTTGCTGCCCTGCAGCAGGAGTTTTCCCAGGTTGCTTATACGTACAGTGACTGTAGGAGCTTCTTCACGGATGGTACTAAGAGCGATTCTGTTGTTGGTTGTGCTGTTATAAGCGAGACATGGAAGGTTGTTAGGCGTCTTGATGCCAGAGCCTCAATCTTTACTGCAGAATTATATGCTTTAATTTTAGCTGTTGAATTCATTTTAGAAAACTCTATCCAGTATTCTGTTATCTACTCTGACTCTCTCAGTGCATTAAAGGCGCTTGCTTCTTTGGAAGTACCGAAGAATGCCTTCGTTACTAGGCTCCGGAGCATCGTGCACACTGCAGTAAAATCGCACCTACACATCAATTTCTGTTGGGTGCCTAGTCATGTCGGTATTCAGGGAAATGAGGATGCTGATAGAGCTGCCAGTACGTGCATTGAGAGGCAAGTGGATATCAAGTGCATTCCATACACTGACTACAAACACAGTCTTAAAAGAGCAATCCAGAAAAACTGGCAGTTAGAATGGGACGCGGAAATACACAACAAACTTCATTGCGTGAAACCTACCCTACGGGAATGGGCAAGTTGCCGACACAGGGAGCGCTTCTTTGAGGTCGTGCTCTGTCGTCTGAGATTGGGACACACCCATCTCACGCATGGGTACCTCCTACGGGCAGAGGAAGCTCCGAAATGTGAACACTGTAACGAGTCGTTGAGTGTCATGCATATTCTTATCGCATGTCCTAAGTACCATCACGAACGCACCATTTTTTTCTCTACCTTTTTCCGCAATCACGTCCCATTTCACCCAGCATTATTATTGGGTGACGAACCTCTTGTGCCACACCATCAAGTTTTTAAGTTCTTAGATAGCATTGGCATCCTACACCGGCTATGAATTTCAGTTTGTTTTCATTTCAATTACGTTTGCCTGAAGATTAGCTGAACATCGGTTAAAAATTTCTGGAGGCCTTAATAGGCCTGTATCTTGTAGAGTCAATCATTCATTCCCCATAGTTTTAATAGCACTACCTACTATAGGTCTTTTCAGTATTGCCTTTAACTTACCCTGTGTTTGGCACACTATGGCCTTAGTTGCCGCTGTGCCATTAAACACCTAATTTTCTTCTTCTTCTTCTAATGTACATCTTCCTGCTTCATTTGAGCATGGTGGTTATTTAAAAACTGAAAAACAAATGAAGTACCTAGTATATAAACTGACAAATTAAGAAACAAGGTTTTTACTTGACTAGAGGACCAAACTTGTGGATAGCGTATATGCAGGCCTCACAATGACAAGTGAGCTACACTGGAAATCAAAGCTATTGAGTACCAATAGAATAAAAGCTAAAAGTTAACAAGACTCTTGAGTTGTACTCATACCTAGCAAAAAACAAAGGATCCACCCGAAATTTCAATCTTCCTTCAATTGACATTCTGCGTCAGAACTCGCATTTCAACACTTTATGATGCGCACTTCCTTTACTGTCGCATCTTGTCTAACAGCTGTGCATTTCGTTGCTTTAAGGCGAACCGGAGCCTACAGAGTAAAAAGTGGGCTGCTGCCTTCTCTGCCACATTGTGGCATGATTGGAAGCTCTTAAATGCACCGATTTTCGCCTGTGCCACACTGTAGGGTCGAGCTGCACCTAGGGTTTTGGGCGAATGGTGTCCCGGCTACCGGCACCGCAGTGTCGCGCTTGTCGCGGCTTTGCTTCTTGACGCCTTCAGATTTTGCCACAGCAGAAGAAACGCGCCGACAGCCGTAAACTTTTTGTTTTATCTTGATGGTTATGTTCGCTTTCTCTTCCTTTGAGGAACATTGCTTAGCAGCTAGAAAAAAAAAATAAACACACACACAGACACAAAGAATAGCTCTTTAGCCTCTCGGTATGGTCAGCTATACTCTGTTTCACCTTACAATGTACTGCGATGAACGCTCTGAGCTACATGATCCAATCCATAGTTCACAGCTTGTCTTGTGAATTTCTGCTCCCCGCATCGCTCCGCCCAACCGGGACACTTGACACTCTTCGTGATATGCATTGGAGTCTCAGTGCTCGAAAGTTTACATTTGACACCGCAACCGGAAAAGGAACAGGAAGCCGTCTTACACTTGCTAAGTCCACCATCCTGGCAGGCATGAGCTACTCATGGTTGTTACAGAGTTGGTCCGAAGGTGGTCAAAGGTTTGGGAGACATGCTGCAGCACTTGGGAAGTCAAGCGGGACATCACTGACGCATGTCTTCCGAAGACTGGCCCGAGGTCGCACCATCTATTTGCATAGGCGAGCCTCCGAAGAGTCAAGCACAGTGCTTCGCGGCCAGGCCCGACTATGTCCTGATTGCTGGTCACCAATTCCGGCATCAGGAGACCGCGTGCGAGATCATCAAAATCTCTTTTCTCAAACCAGAACTGTTGTTTGAAAACTGCACTGCTCAGGTTTTCTATATCGAGCAGTCTATGACTCGAACGATACCTGAAGAGTTCCGTTGGCGCTTTAGAAATGGCAACGCACAGTATAACTCTGGGTTCTTTGTAGAAGAGAATGGTGAATACATTAGTATGGCGCAGATTGCAAAGGTCCGACCCTTTGTGGCATAATAGTGTCGGGGGCTGTACATATGATTTTATCATATGTACATGATAAAATCATCTGATTTTATCATGTACATATTGATTATTACATGATCTGTATATGGACTCGTAGGGTTTCCTGAATCAACCCCCTGAAAGTGTGCACACTGTGTGTCCCTTTACTCAGCTGTGTTTTCTTTGCAATAATGATTTATTCACGTTGCCTGTGGGATGATTGACCTTATCACTTGTAGGAGAGCCTCCTGCTGCGCCAGAAAGATGCGTCTCTCTTCTGCTTGTTCTTGGTGCTCATGCTCACGCTGCTGTTGCTGTTCAGTAATCTCTTCGAACCTCAGACGCCTTTCTTCTGCCTGGACGCCACACTCTGCCTGCAACTTCCTGATGTGTTGCTCCAATTTTTCCTTTTCGAGCTCCAGACGCATTTCCTCAAGGTGAAGCCTGCGCTGCTCAGTTTCATTTTCTCTTTCTCTCCAGCTGCTTTCATGCTGGAGCCGCCTCTGGAAAAATGCCAGGTTGCTATCCGGCGCCTTCCTTCGAGTAGGAACTGTGAATAACAGAAAAGACAAGCTCGTTACGTCAGTCATCATACCTTGTCTCCTCACAAGGAAGACTAGATAAGTTGTGAATTCCATAAAGGTATGAATATCATACGTTTATGCAATTCAGAACTCACCTCGCCTTGCCTGTTGAGTACCAGATTCTCTTCTACAGTTGGGGAGCTGCACGTCTATTGGCGGTAGCGAGGCATTCAGGGCTTTTTGGCTGCCGTTGACGCCTTGGCCTGGCTCGCTGCCGCTGCGCATGGTGTTTTGGACACTGCCAGCATCCTCGATGTTGCCTTCTGCAGGCCACAGGTCATCTGTTAGTTGCCCTGTCTATTGTTTATCTTTTGCAGAGCCTGCGATACTGCCGTTGTTGTTCCCTCCAGCCCTGAAAGATACAGGACACCTGGCGTATTATGAGGAATACCCACTGAAAATAGCACTAAAGGTCTACATTTCTAGAGTTGAAGGATAACGGAAACTCTGCAGCTGATTTATAGACAGGTTCTGCACCCCCCACACACTTGAATAGTGGCCACAAAGCGCAGTACGTATAAGACACAATAAAACTAGCACCCATCAAATTTGCGTTAGCGACATTTTTCGCTTGTCATACGCCAGTTTGCACTGTACATTAATAGGCTACTGCATCGAAAAAAGTACATACCGCGACACAGCACCAACAAGCCATCGCTGGTTTCTCCTGTCTTGATTTTGCAAATAAAAAGCTGTTACAAAACCTACTTCTGTTCTGAGAAGGTCCCATTTGGAGCACCAACTTCGGTGCTGAAACTTAGCATCCTCCAAATTATTGCAAGAGGAAAAAAAAAAGTGTGGCTGCGGCGTTTGCGCGAACAGAAACGGGCTGTGTACGTCAGAAGAGGCCTTCGAACTAAACAGGGTTCTCACATGGGCTTCATGTCTGCAGGGGCGTCTGAAGACTGTCTTGGCCAACCGTGCAGACGGCCGCCGCTGCATCCCTGGCTGCCGACGCATTGCACCTATCAGCTACAGCTCCTGCTTGCGCCAGTGAACGATAAGAACTCGCCTTTTTTTGTAGCCGCTCTCTTGATCTAGATGCCGAATTTTTTCGCCAAATCACTGACATGCAGGAACTTCGATGGTATTGTGTAACGTTTAAACCCGTTAGCTGACAGCCTGTGAAGCACGCACTCAAAGGCTACATCTTTCAGGGCCGTAGTTGGGTAACGAAGTTGGTGAATTAACACGATAGAAGGTGTAATTACTTAAATCCGTGCGATCACCGTATGCAAACTGTGTCAGCAGCAGGTCTACCCGGTTACGGATGGCCCGCGTCGAGAAATTTGTTCCGACTACTTCGGAGGAACTTCCGGCAATTGAAGTCCATCTCCTGGAATCTTGGAATGGGTTAGTGGCGTACACTTCGCGTAGCATATAAATGTTGTCGTCGATCGAGAACCGAACGCGCGCGGGAGCCTTCTCTTCTGCCATTTTCTTCTGGCCTTGGATCGGCTTCGACTCATTCGGCCATCCGGCTTTGGGTGTAGCCAGATTCCCTCTCACGCAGCACCGCGCCGGCTGCGAAAGCGACGCAAGCTTGCTTTGGGGAGAGCTTGGGTGCTTCCGCTATTTCTGAAAAATAGCGTACGCGCTCAACCCAAACCGAAAACGCAGAGCGGCTTGGATTTTGCGCTTACGCAATGCGACGACCCAAGCTGTTGATGGCCCCAAAGCGTTGAGGTCCCCTATTCTAAAATTTCCTATTGTAGCCACAGGTGGGTTGCTCGACAACTTGGGTGAGGTTAAAATTCAAACAGTTATTGGGGAACTCTCCCGCATCATTCGAGCCGTTTGTGGTAAAATGAACCCAGTCAGTGTTTGGAAAATTAAAGTCGCCAAAGATAACAAAGTCTGCTTTTGGGTAGTGGCCCCGAATGTCAAGCAGTAGGGTGTGCAGAGTGCCACAATACTCAGAACCAACGTTCGGTGCCCGATAACGCGCACCGATTATAGTTTGTTTAGATGCCAACGTAATGCAAATGAACACAGCTTTTATGTCGGGGCACACACGAACGCAAGAGGAAATAGAAATTTTATTGCGATAAGCACTCCTCCTCCTCGTTGAGAGGGTGTGTCACATCCTTAAATGTCAAAGTGCAGATCACAGGGAAAAAAAATTTGTTATCCTTTATTTCAGGCTTCAGCCAAGATTCTGTTAGAATGACTATGCTGGATATGTTATATATAAAAGCGCTGAGCTCGTCCCATTTGGGGATGACGCTGCGAATATTAGTGAGTAATATTGCAGTCCAGGCTTTTCGATTGCCTTGAGCGGCGAGACGGGCGAAACGATACGTCCTTACTTAGTTAACTAGAAAGTTCTACAACAGAGTCGGAAGAAGATTCATACCAATAGCACTTGTTGTTGACATACAGTGTATCAAATCGGAGCACAACAAACACTACAAGCCAATGTAGCTTGCAAAAGCACAGCGTCACTGCGTTCGTCATTCCTCTATGCGTGTTGCACCTTGCACTTTGTCTGTGTTGGTACGGTATGTTACCTAGCCTTTGAGTGTGCTCTGACTTAACTGCCGTTCTCACACTTGCAACCGAGTAGGACCGAGAGATATAAGACCGGTTTTAAGCCTCTTACAACGGCGTAGGACCAGATGCGCTGCTGCGAAGCAGGTCCAACGCCGCCGCAAGAGGCTTAAAAACCGATCTTGTCTCCCATGGTCCTACCCGGTTGCAAGTGTGTGAAAGGTTCTTTACGGTGGAACAGAGCATAGCTACACCTTTCTCTCACCTGTGTAACGGACACACCAACCTTCTTCTCAAATGCTTCTCTGGCTTCACATTCTGTCTTTCGTCCTAATAAAGATAAGCAGGATAAGAATATACTTAAAAGAAGCATACCACCAAATTTGTGCTCGGTGCATGTGAATACTGTTCAATCATGTTACCATACGTTGCAGCCTTCCCAGCGAATAGCTTTCGGTGAAGTGGCTTCTGGGCCAGGGTGTCGAATGCCGGCTGCGAGCGACGACTCCGTGGGCGATGGAGCTCGACAGCTCGATTTTTTGTTCGCTGAACTACCTGGATGTAAAGACCCACATTGAAAATGTGATTATTTTGTGCTGAACGCATTTATTGCATAATACCAACTTTACAAAACAAAAGGTAGCAACTACATCATATATTTTCATTAAAAAAATTAAAACACAGATGCCTTTTTAAGCCTGCCTGAAGCACTATGTCCACAGCAATGCACTCGGCACCTTGCTGCGTGCACGCCACTTTGGAGAACAACAGTTCCCTCTCGGCTGGCTGTCTTCTGCTCTTCTAGGTTGCAACGGACGAGTTTCAACGCAGTGGACGATTCCAAATTTACAGCCATTACGTCATAGAGAGGCATGCACTTTTCGCACATCATTTTTTTTGCAGGCGTACAAGCTCTATCCTGTGAAATACTGCACTTAAGACATTTCAGATAACAGATTTTACTTCCCTTTCAGTGGTGTTCATGGCACTGATCCGTACCATGTCGTTGTGAGGGCATGCAGTCTCTGGGAAATGGTTTAGAAGATTTGATGGCGGAACTTGATCAGGCCGTGACCCACCGGCAAACAGCTTCTTTTTACCTGCGAAGTGCAGCTTGATTAGATACGAATGACATGATGCAACAGAAGCGGCAGAGAATGTAATTACAGGTACAAACACCAGAATGAAATCTCAGTTTCAGGCCGTGAGAAAACAATGAGGCATACGTCCAAACAGTAGTTCCTCGATCGACTCCTTTGCATCGATGTTCGGTTTTTGAGAAGGGCGGCCACAAGCCTGGAGCCGTTCTGTATTGGACAGGGGGTGCTGTTCATTAATCCACAGTGCCACGGCAACAGCATGCTTGCATGCGCCGGGGTACGCTGCCTTGCGGGTGCACTTCCCGTTGTATATACGACGGTTGGGGGCAAGCTGAAATTGAGAGTAAATAGCCAACTCGTCAAAGCATATACAGCGCAACGCAAAACTTGTTACATTTAATGGTTGCATAACTTTACATGCTCCCTGCAAAACATAGTGAGCAGTCGATTATGAGTTCACCAGCATTGACAGTCGGTATCAATGGCGTAGGCAAGGGGGGGGGGGAGGGGGGGAGGAAGCGAAACCCAATAATCATGGAGTTGCAGAATACAATCATTGATGCTTCCAGAATGCATATTAAAATATTTTTTGTTCGCTTCCTAGCCATGTTAGTATACCCGGAAATGAAAAAGCAGACCTTGCAGCAAGCTCTGCTAGTGAGTGAGAACTGGACCTGCATGACATTCCAAATAAAGATCATCACAAACTTTTAAAGCATTGTATCAGAAGGATGTGGCAGCAAGAATGAGATGGAGAAGTGAATAACAAGCTCCGTTCTGTAAAACCACTGCTCAGTGAGGAGGGGAGTGCACGACACCGTGAAGGTTTCTGTGAGGTTGTCTTGTGTCGACTGAGAATAGGTCATACGCACCTTACTCGGAGCCACCTACTGCGCAGGAAGGAGACCCCAGCGTGTGAGACCAGTGATAGCCCTGTATACATATATTACTCGAATGCCCAGCGTATGACAAGAGAACGGCGGAAACATTTTTCTCAGATATGTAACGAGCATACGCCTTTACACTTTATATTCTACTTCATGCCCATAACTGTTTACAAGTCATATACATACTTAGTTTTAATTCATCACAGCTACTAAAGCTCTTTGCTCTCTGAAACCTTCTCTAACATAGTCTGTATCTGGCGCATCATCGCCTACGATGCCTTTCCGCCATAAAACTGCAGTCGACCAACAGTAGGTCTGTTCGCTTGGGCTAGAAAGTTTTGAACTAGTTGTGTTCGAGTTTAGAGGAGTGCAGGAGTCGTGCAGCGGCGGCGCAGAACCACTGCAGCCACCGCGTTAGGACTGGTGCTGTGATGGCTTTCGGAGCGGAAGTGCAGGGTGTCGTCCGCATCTGCTAACTTTTGCTTCTCCACACCACGTTGTATGCTACATTTAAATATTTGCAGTTTGATGAGATCATTTGCGGTTCGTTAGTGTTATAGTATAGGAACAAAACCTTTTCTTTGAGTGTTTCTTTGTTCGAGTGTACTAAAAACGTTTTCTGCATAAAATGTGTTCCTGTTAACGGCCATCCGCTTCCTATCTTGTCTATTAGCGTTTGTGTCCTTCACGTTCATTTAGCAATTGTAGATTAATTACAAGTCTCTCGAGTTTTGCATTTCATTGATAGGTTTGTGGCATCGGGATGATTTCGTGTCGGAAGTTACTGGCGGCAGCGCGCGGTCGGTAGCGGTCACTTCTAAAACGAAGCCTGACGTGAGCGTTTTGGCCAAAACAGTTATCGACTGTCACTTTGTCGTCAGGTTGAAGCGTTTATTCTGATTCTCAAGAAATATCCGCGTGAAACTACCAACCCAGGCGAAAATTGGTCCACTTCCAGCTGGATTATGGAACTGCAAATGAGGCAGTCCAGCTGGATTCCAGCTGGACCCAGCTGGAATCCAGCTGGACTGCCTCATTTCCAGCGGAGCTGGAATCCAGCTGGACTGCCTCATTTCCAGTCCAGCTGGAATCCAGCTGGATCTCCTCATTTCCAGCGGAGCTGCAGAGACTGCGTCAGTCAAGTACTGTCATGATTGTGGAGGACCAAGTGCTGTGCTCCCTTCGATTTTACGCTACGGGGAGCTTCCAAGGCATGGTGGCGAGCGACGAGCACATAGCATGGGATCAAGGCACGGTCAGCATCGCCTTGCGGGCCGTGTCTGTCGCTATTGTGCAACGTCTGGGGATCCAACATGGCTGGATTCACTTTCCCCAGACAGCAAGCGAGAGGGACAACTTGGAGAGGAGCTTCCAACTACTCGGCAGGATTCCGGGCGTCATGAGGTGCATCGACGGGACGATGATCAGCATCTTCGGCCCGTCCAAGTACGACCCCACCGTCACGAAGGCTGCATATTGGTGCAGGAAGCAATACTACGCCCTTAACGTGATGGTGGTAAGTAACCTCTGAACGGAACTTATATTGTATGACGATGCGGATGCAGGGTAGGCATGAAGGGCTGCTCATTTTGTTTCCAACCTAATAAACTTAGGTTTCACGGGGGGATTACTCTGGGAGGGAGCGAGCTCGGCACTACTACCCCCCCCCACCTTTTTTTCTTCTTTCATGCTGTATTATTGCGAACAATATGAGCTGAAACAGCGCTCCGGACGCCGCACGGTACTACCTGCACCGCCTGTCGCATTACAACGCACACTCTGCCCTAGGCTGCGCCGTGTTTACGGAGCGATGCGATAGGCGGCGCAGGTAGTACCGTGCAACGGCCGGAGTGCTGTTTCAGCTCATACTGTTCGCGATTGCACGTAGATACTTTACACAGCTAGACCGAGGCTCATTTTGTGTCTCCAAGCTGACAGTCCCCTGTCATGTATTGCGCATTGTTTTCTACAATCACGTCAGTCGTTGATTTCTTCTTTTGTGCTTATTAGTTTGCAAATGGTGCTTAAGGCTTAAATTGGCGTTGCCTATTGGTATCCTTTGCTAGGTCATTCGGGGAAACTACTGAGTACATATATCCTATGTCTACAACAGGTCCGTGACGCCCACTGCCGGGTAATCTGCATCGACCCATGCTACCCAGGGTCGGTGCACGACTCCTTTGCCTGGTGCTTCTGGCTCCGCGACAACTTCGAGCAAGGCCGGCTCATCGACGATGGCAGGTTCCTGCTTGGTGAGCATGCTTAAATTGTTAAATCTGTGCATGCCGGCTGAGCCCGGATTATAGGCTACAATGCCGTATAAACTGATGCTTCTAACATTGTTACTTGTGCATACACTGTGTACATACCCAGGAAGAAGTTGCTGCACAAAGGTGTTCTTTTTTGGCCTTTGCAATAATAAAATTAAAAATAACTGGTGGGCTAGTTGGTTAAACATGATGTGAAAAAAGCTCTCTATCCTGTCTCCTGCTCTTCCTAACCATTTGCGCCTTTTCACATCATATCAAACTTTCCAGTAAATAAAACAATATTTGAACATTTCTTTGTCTGATTGCGCAGGAGACAGCGGCTACGCCTTGGAACCTTGGCTCATCACCCCTGTCCCTGGGGCGCACACAACCTCCACCGCCAGCGGCCGGTTCAATAAAGCACATTCCTCGATGAGGTCCGTTGTGGAGCACTGCATTGAGCTGTTGAAATCCAGATTCCAGTGTCTGCAAAGGCACCGGGCTCTGTATTACCATCCAACAACAGCCACGGCCATTAAAACGGCGCGTGCAGTGCTCCACAATATATGCCTTACATCGATGGAGCTAGAACCGGAGCCAGATGCCGACCCTGGCAGTCCAGAGTCGGACTCTGGGTCGAGCTCGGACGGTTCTGAGCCGAGCTCGACGGGGTTACAGCCAGAAGGTGGCGGGCAGGTTCCTGCCCACCTTCCGGTGCGCCTCTCGGACAGGGGGAAGGCTCTAAGGCAAGGCCTTGTGTCGCAGTTCGAGACCTGCCAAAGCCGTGCCGTCGCGGGGCCTCTCTGGCAGGCTGCTCTGGCAGTTCCTTACACCAGCAGCGGCGGCGCCACCAAGGAGTCCGTCGTCGATCTAGCCTCTCTGGCAGTCCTGCCATCCAGGGAGGCCAGTGACGACAGGAAGCCCCTCGTCGTCATCGTCGCCACCATGCCGGCCGTTCCGCAAGGACTGAGGTGCCGTGACACCCAAGGCCCTCGTCAGCACCCTTGGTGCCAAGGGAGCTCCCCGTAGAATTGCGTAAAACTCTTTCCGGTCCACAGGCACGACAGTTCATGAACTCCACGACAGTTCATGAACTGCTCCTCACAGTTTTTAGCACAGCCATTGTGCTACCCTCGCAGAAGGATGGTGCTGCTTCTGATATCTGTAATTGGAGATTTTAAGTGTGTAACGGTGATTCCAAAGGTGTACCTCTCAATAGGTTAACCTTTTATTTTACGACAGAAATGAGGTAATGAGTATCGTGTGGTCCATAATCGTGGTTGGTTAGTTGAGTTCATATGGCAAACACAGACAGGCCGCCTCTTTTTTCCCGCAGCAAACTCTGTTATTTTATGTCATGTATTTCCTAATGTGTTATTGGATATTGGCTTGTGTAACAAGTATGACCAAGTAACCTGGGATCAAATTATTTTGCCTACTTTCAAATGATCTCATTTTTCTTTCTGCTCCATTCTGTTTTTCCTTTCCAGGTGTGCCACATTTTTATGTGTTCTTTGGGACTATAGAATTTTGATATATTTTTGTTCTTTACAAAGAGGGTACACATGAGTAGATTGTGACAGATATTCTTTTAGCAATAAAAATCTTTGCAAACATTGCAAATTTTTTTTTTGCACAAAATGCTACTACACATTGCAGTACAAAACTGTATGTGCAAGTGAAAACAAACTTCTGTTTTTTTTTTATGTGAGAGTTCGACGAAAGATGTTATTGCGGCCACTTGAGGCGCTTTCGTATAAAACAGTATATACAAATAACAACAATCTCCAGGGAATATTAGTTGACAGTTCACGAAAGACGTTGCTGCGGCCACTTCAGGCACTGTCGTATAAAACAATATATACAGTCAACAACATTTGCCAGAGAACATAGGTCGACAGGTCATGGAAGATTTTATTGCAGCCACTTGGGGCATTCTCATTAAATTAATATATACAAAATAAAAAAAATCCCCGTGGATGTTAGGGAAAAAAAAAAGTAAAGTAGTGCACTCTCAGTTGTCATCCTGCAGAGGAGGTTGGGCCGGGTGCTCGGCCTGGGGCTGGGCCTGGGCCTGGGGCTGAGGTTGACACAGCGTGGCTGGATAGCAGGAAGATGACCTCTCGCATGAAGGCAGCGTTTTCCTGCACGGAGAGGACACCTTCCTGGATGTTCCGTGCGATCCGTTGCATGCTCTGCGTCAGCTGCCCCACGTTCTGCTTCAGCTGGTCCAACCGCTCCAGGAGCTTCCCCATGCCGAGCGTGATCTGAAACATGATTTGCAGATTTCTTGACTTCCAACATCTCATACAGGTTACGAAGACTTTGCTGACACCAACTATTGGAACCTTATGTGTGAAGTAAGTGTGTATTTAATCATGTTACTGTGCTTCAGGGATTTGTCAACATTACCTGTTCCTGGAACCTCTCATCTCGGGTATCGCGGCCTTTGTTAGCCTCGAGCAGGCGCCGTTGGTTGGCCACAGCCGAAAACGCCACCTTGTCCCGCCGATTTTTGTTGAGAGACTCGAGGGACTCGACGAGGCAGCCTTGGTTGAACCGTGGCTTGCCGTGCTCGAGGCTGTGGCATTTCTGCAGAAAAACATAGATTAGATCAGTAATAAGTGTGGTCATGTTCATGTTGCTGACGGTTTTAGTTCCCATTAGTCAAGTAAAGTATCTTACACATTGAGGTAGAGGCCTCCCGATCTGCCTCCTCCTCCGCCTCCTCCTCGAACGCCTCCCCCGCATCCTGCGAATCTGGGTGCTCCTCTGCCGGGGTGCACACAGACTGCACCTACATGGCACATTTATCGTTACGTGTTTGCACTGCGTGCACTGTAACATGCGCAATCTCTTATGTTTTTTATAGATTGAAATGGAGCTATGCTCCAGCGTTAGATTCTACACAGGTTTGCCCCTGTAGTAACTTTTGTAGTTTGGTGTAAAAACAATAGTGCAAATGAATGACTTGTGGTAAACCTCTTGTGAGCGCCAGGCAAGTAGCTGCTCCCTGTTGTGTGCGTATTGCCCTATAAGAGTTTTACATGTTGCATACTATCGGGAAAAACAGATAAGTAGATGATTCATTGAAGCAGCTGAATGTAGCTGGTAGTGCTGTGGCTGACGCTAGGATGTACCACTCCCATTTACATGTCATTTCAATCACCTTTTATGTAAACTAACCACCTTACTACAGCTCTCATCAATGTTTCTAGGTCTAAGCAAAGTCGGGGCCGAACCCAGGAAAAATATTTGGCGGTCCAGGATGAATTTTGAGCTCACTCTCCTCCTCCCCTGGGTATGGCCCTGTGCCCAGGAACTATTTACATAACGTCCCATAGTTTTTAATAGTTATCACATGTGCAGTCCTTTCAGGGTTAGCCTGTACAGGGACAAGTCAATTCGCCCTCTGTACACCCTACAGTTGGCGGGATTGTGAAAGGAACCGATAAATAAATTAACCATTTTTTGCTTATATTTAATACTTTAAACAAGGACTTTTGTAACTCACCAATAAAACTACGAACAAATGTTCAGAAAGCTGAACCCACTTTTGGGACCACGTAGGTAACGAGGTACCAATCCTGCTTTCTTCACTTCTTTCTCAGGTAAGTTCATTGAAATTTTAATGCAATGCTTCCATTACTTTTAAAATACAGATTTAAGCGTTCACTTCGTACACTTGCCCCGCTTCCTGGAACTCTGCAGAAATAAGCAATACATGTAGATTGTTGTGCTGTTCCCTGGTCAAGTATGTACCTCCTCTGGAAAAGGAGGTACACGAAACCCGGGGGTGCCCAGGGCAGAGTCCACCCTGACAATGGACAGGATGCAGGAGTACGGTGATGATAGCCGCATCTGGGAGGAGCCTCCCCCTGTTTTGCGGCTGTGACTACAAAATATATATCAATAACTCTGTCCCGACTATTTATCTACTGCCTTACCTCTCAGCCTCAATGACTGCGCAGCGCTTCCGGGCTTTACTCACTCGGTTGAACCAAGTTCTTTTCCATCGCTCTGTGGTACGCGGCGGCCCGAGGTGGTTGAGGCGGCAGGTTAATTCCGCCCATAACCTGGCCTTGTCATCTCTGGTCAGGTTTGGCGTGAGGTCAGAGGCCTCACGGGCTAGGTCTCGATGTTGAAACATAAAATTGTCCATTTCTTTCATTTGGAAGGAATTGACTGGCTCGCAGGGCTCTCTCTCGCTTGCCTGATTCGCTCTCTCTCGCTTGCCGGTAAATTGCCGTCTGCTACCAGTTTTCGAAAAAGGCGCGGGTTCGCATCCCGCAATCGTTGCCGACAGCTTTTACATCACATAACTTTGGTTTCACTTTTCATTTCATTCCAACTAAAGAAAAACATGCTAATTATATGTGACGGTGAGCGTCGCACTCCCTTGGCTACCGTCGGCTCGATGCAAGTTCAAGAGTCGTTGGCTTGGTTCGCTTGTTTGGCTTCGTGTCTTCACGGCCGTGCGTCGGAAGTGTGTCGTAGTTAATTACTGCGGTGTCGTCACGGCGTCAAAAGGTGAGTTTGCGCGATGCGTGGTGTTGCTAAGATACATTCATTCACACCTACGTCACTTCCTTCTCCCTAGTCGCCGTGGGAGTCCAAAAAGTGCAACATAGCACCACAGCTGTCGTTCATCGTGGTTGGTAGCTCACGAAAACCACTTCGTTGTCTGCCGTTTTATCCACGGTAAATGTTACCCACATGTTCTTCCATGCTTGAGAATCCTGTCGACTGCGCCAATTTGTAATGATCCCTAGATTGGTATTACGAACTCATTGGTTAATCTAAAACGTTAATTTATTCTACATTAATCCGTATATCGTTCTCATCTTCGCTTCTCCCTTCTCGTTGTCGTCGTCGTCAATCTGGTCCAAATCCCCTTCAACTAATAATTGGTGTTAGAGGTTTAGTTAGATTCACACTGCTGTGCCACTCGATGCTATGAAGACGAGTAATTAATGAAGTTGAGTGATGTAAAATTGTCATATATATTGAAGCCCCGTGGCTTCAGAGTAGGTCATGTAGCAGTAGGAGAAACTGTTTTCTATTGCCACATAAACATTTTTTCTTTCATTTTGTAATTGCAACAAGCCGTTCCTCTTTCTTCATGCTATTTAAATAGAGTAATGAAAAACAAATTACATCGCGTTTTGTTTCTGCAAGGATCTGTTTTGCTGAAGTTCCAATATTGGTCTCAAAACAACTATTTTCAAGTCGTAGATTTTATTCCACTTTTTTCTGCGCATGTGTTGCATACAATAGTATGGAAAAGATAGAAAAAGCTGTAGCAAACTCGAGCATTATGTTTGCGTGTTATATTGCTGTGTCACGTATAAATATTGTGCTCTTCAGTGAAGTGTTGCATCAATGGATCAGTAGATGGATTGGACACTGAAACTCGCATGCACACCTGCTTTTCTCCTGTTTCCACGCACATTAGTCATATGCCCGTAGGAGCGCTAAATCCCCGCCATACAAAGCAGTCGAAGGAGCAGCAGATGCTATCATCCCCAGCGCATTTTATGATATGGAACTTGCGTTCCTAGGGCCATATGACCAGTGCACGTGGCAGTGAGGGTAAGACAGGTGCGTATGTGTGTGTCTCTACTCAATAGACATGGGTTTAGAGCTGTGTTAAACATAGTGTGTTAAGTGTCATGTTCAGGCATTTGGACCTGCATCAGGGTGGTTGGGACCATTCCTCTTTGGTACTGTGCGAGATCACATCCACAAGATGCATCATGCAGTACTTGGGCACTTTGTCTACGAGGGGAGCAAGAATAATAAAAAAATGTTCGGTGGAACTAATTTTGTTCTCAAGCTGTTTATCTATGCTGTCAATGATGACATCTGTGTTGTGTCTTCGTTTAGGTGTGTTGTTTCTATGTGGAGCATTGCTTGGTGGAGTTGGGTTGGGAAAAAGCAGCAGCAATGGATTAGGAGAAGGCAGGGAGCAGAAAAGGCAGACTGAGTGTGGCGTGACTGAGAAGCCAAATTGGAAGGGAAGGTTGAAATGGGAGAAAAGTTAGAGGTATTATGGTTGCTGCCAGGAGAAACCATCGTCAAGAGGAGCTCAGATGGGTCTCCATCCTCCTCTTCGTAGCCTCTCAGGACCTCGTCTAGAGTTATCTTCAGGTGCTGCAGGTCTTGCACCATCCATGTTGCTCTTGGTGCTGGAGAAATATGAAATATTGAAACAAGTAGGCGTGTACCTTGAATTTCTTGCTTGAAATGAGAGAAAGGTTAAAAAGGAACTTTTTGACATAGGCTGTTGTATTTCAGCGAAAATAAAAAAAAAATTATAAATATACTTGCGTGCGTCCTTCCACGAAGTTCCTTATGAAAAGCATCTGCTTTAAGTGGATCCATGGGGACTTCGGTTCCCCAGCTGCAGCACCACTCTTCATCTTGGCGATTTTCAGTTTTTTTGCCAAAGGTGTCGCTTAGGTTTCGCCGCGCATTGGTGACAGCCTTGACATCGCCTATGAGAAGATTTATACATTTTATGCTTTTTGAGACGCAGATCTCAATGTCAAAATAAGTGGTCACCAAAAGCATGTTCTGTAGAAGTTGCACACAGAACAGTCAATGTTACAAATAATGTTAGTCTGGGCAAATTGATATATACCAGCAATCAATTCATGTGATATTTGCATGACATGAACCCGCCATGTCGTTGTCTGATCTGTGTGACGAAACTCCCTATCTGCACTAAATTTATGGTGCAAAAAAATCCAGGAAACGTTCGTCTTCTACACGTGCCAGGGGTCGTAACAAAATAGCAGAAGGAAGTATAGTAACAAAACAACACATCTGGTAGCTTTGAAAAGCAGACCTACCTCAGTGGCAATCAGTTCGTCGAACAACGTTTCATGGGCAGATCGTTTCGTCGACAGATCGTTTCACCAACAGCTCAAGTTAGCTTTTTCTGTAATCAGCCGCCGCAGAGCAACCAGGTAGGTAAACACGCGTCTCAGTGACTACGTACGTCAAAATATTGCAACAGCGTGTTTCGCGAAACGAGTTTCCACGAAACGTCGCAGTGTCAACAAAAAATTGTCCACGAGACGTTATTTCATGAAACGATACAAAACCCTCCTTCCCCCCTCCCCGAGTTTAGGCCCTTCGTAAACGTAGAGAGGATCACACCCTCTCACCTGTGCAATTGGAACATAGGAAACCATCGCTGTCGTGCTGTGTACGTACCTGAAGATCCCGCGAAACCCATGCCTCGCGCGACAAACATCCAACTCGCAAGTCGCGCATCAGCGTCTCTGTACAGTGTTTTCCTTTGGTTCCAAATCGCTGGCAGACTCTATCAGCGTAATTAGAAGTTTGTTTTCCGACCCTTGAGAGCTTTTCACTGGAGCGGTGGCCATTACAGAATGTCGAAAGAGGGACTCGCATCCGGATTCTTGCTCCTGAATAGCCCCGCTCCCCAAAACGTGA
This sequence comes from Ixodes persulcatus, assembly GCA_013358835.2. Lineage (NCBI taxonomy): Eukaryota > Metazoa > Arthropoda > Arachnida > Ixodida > Ixodidae > Ixodes > Ixodes persulcatus. The sequence goes on from JABSTQ010009031.1 coordinate 178,159, forward strand.
TGTTCTCTGTACCTGCGTCGTCATTGGCTGCTGCCATCCGACCACTGCAACCGCCTCTGGACAGTCGGTCGCATCCCGCAACGTCATTCCGAGCTGCGTTTCGAGCCGAGTTAGCGCAGTAATAAGTTGTCACAGCTTATTACTGCGCTATTAACTTATTGATAGGTCTGTTGTAGAGAAGCTCTGATGCAGACAGGGCTATCTGGTGAGCGCTAAAAACCTTTTGCGCTTCTGTCTTTGGGCGCTGAAACAGCTGAATTGCTTTTATCTGCAGAATGGCCTCTTTTCTCTATTGCAAAAGCCCAGTACCTTCCTGAATCTTCATGCGTTTGCTTGCGGGCAGTGCGACAAGGCACACAGCTTCTCGCTCACGTGGCAGTGTTGCTGTTTTAGCCGTTTTTGAACTGGACGGGAACGTAACTACAATGTTACTAAGTACACAAGCTCTATTTGCAGAAAAGTACATCTTGTAGCCTAAAATACAGGGCGTGAGCTAAACAAGACGAATAGTTCGATTACGAGCACACAGATGGCACTAGGTGATAGCTACCACCAGAGCATGTGCCATATACCGTCGTGCTGTGCGGAGAAGCTGCCGCATGAAACCACTCTGCCTGGTGTCGCGGGAGCTCAACTCTAAAAAATATTTTCTCACTTAAAAAAAAAAAATATTACTTTGTTTAAATGTTACAAAGCACAAGTTCAAATGGCGCTCTATCGCTTGAGTGGTCTGGCATATTTTTACTTGGACCACCTTACTGCGAAATCTGCAGTTTAATTTAAACCAAAATGCCATTTTGCCCAACTTTACGCTTTAATATAACATAAAACTTTTTTTTTACGGTAGGAGGCTATTTTATACAAAAATTATATCTACAATAGATGCTGAAAACACTCCTAGCACGAGTATACAGACTCCCAAATTTAAGCAAAAAAATCTCAAACGGCACAATTTCAGCATTTTGTCTTCAATTAAAAACAAACAAAAAAAATCACTATATTATTTAAAATCGGCCTCATATGAAGCAATAATGCAAGTAGAATAGGACAGAAAAAATTGTGCGTTGATAACTAAAGATCTGTACTTTTGGCAATTTTATTACTTGTGCCTTGTTTCGCGCCTCTTCGGGAATTTCAAACAGCGCTAGCGCGGTCAAGAAATTTTTGTGAACAAAAATATTTAGGCAAGCGACTATTCAACACGTAAGGAACCCCTGCGGTGTTTTTCGAAAGAACCGGCGATGGTCGAGCGTCATGCCTGGGACGTTTGACATGGAATGACCCATACCGTTTTGCAGGTTAAGAAAAGCTGGACAAGCTCCTCCCACTCTTCACTTCAGCAAGAGAAAGGTGGAGAGGAGGCGAGGAGCTACTCAACTCCTGTCCAGTGTTCACTCGCTGAAGTGGAAAGAGGAGCATGATCTTGTCCTGCTTTTCTTAATTTGCACAATAGACTTGTTATGGTTACACCACCTTAGTAACGACTGAAACATTAACGCAAGATTCGCAGCATCGATCTAAGTAAATTTCTGCGTGCAAGTTTTGATGTGCATACCTTCTACCACGCTTTCAGCTTAGGGAGAGAGAGAGAGAGAGAGAGAAAAAGAGAGGAGTGGAAAAGCAGTAGGTCTTTCAAGGCCAGAACGGGGGTGCTCTCACAAAGGCTAATCTTCAGGCAGGCAGGTAGCCAGGTGGGGGGGGAGGAAATATGCCAAGCTCTCCGATTGGTTGTTCGTGTTGCCGAAGACGCTGTCGCCATAGCAACAGCACCGGAAGTCGTTGTTTCTTTGTAAGAGGTCATAACTTTCCTCCTCTCACTTAAGAACGCGTTTGTGAATACCATTGTCGCCTCATCTTACGATTACGATGATCGTAACTTTACGAACTTCGCAGCTAAGTTGTCATAGGTAAGAGGTTTTTTTATGAATCTGGGAGCACTGCTGGCCAGAGACTTGTCGGCAGTTCTCCGGCGGCCAAGCTGAAAACAGCTAGTTTGTGGCCGGACTCTTGCCGGCCTTGTTTATGTCTCCGGTGGCCAAGAACTTGCCAGTGGCCAAGCTGTCCAGATACTGGCCAACCGACGGCCCATCGAAAGTCACTTTTTGGTGCTATTGGGTCCACTGTAAGTGAGAAATTTACCCATTGCAGTACAAATGCCAGCATTGTTACATCTTTTTCATGTTTCAAGCCTTTATGCTTTTATTAGCCACTCCGTGCACACATAAGCACTTTACATACTGTCCGTGTGAATAACAGTGGCACATGTTTATTCGCGAAACGAGTACATAAACCTAGGGATGCAAGCAGGAACACCGAATGCATTGCTCAAGTATATTGAACACATGGAGGTCATTTCGACTGTCATGAGGTACCATAACCTCATATGAATGAAGACAAGATAAAGCACCTGCTTTAACATAAAAATGCAGTTAGTTCTTGGCCATCTTGTAAATTAAATAATTCTGATATTACTGGTGTTTGTTTCCTTCTTGACAGGGCAGGCAAGCTTCTTAAGTCTCTCTATGCATGGACAAAAATTAATTTGCATGCAACGTTTTATTTCAGCAAAATGCTGGGCAAAGCGCAGACCAGGATGCCGATCCAGACGCCTACATTGAGGTGTCGCCACAGCCGTCCCCTGCCACTGTGAGTACGGCCAGCAGTAGTAGCATGTCAAGGAAAGCTCGAAGCTCGCAGCCCTCAGCTAACGATTAGGCTGCATGAACTGCTGCCTTTCTTCGGTTTGTGTGTGCAGTGTTTGTCTATGTCAACATAGGCAGCCTCTTGCTGCCACGACACAGCACCCCTGCCATTGAAAAAACTACACATGTCCTCTCGCAGTGCAGCGCCAAATGTGTTAACACGTCCACGCGATGCAGGGAAGTTGAAAAACATTGGGCGACCTTGGTGTTCATTTTCTGCATCTGCCTTTGATGCTTCGTTGCTGAGAAAGTTGTGCAAGACACATGCAGCATTGACGATGGCAGTGGCCCTTTCGGGAATGGCATTTATGACTGTCAGCAAACACCTGAAACGGTTGGCCAGGATTCAAAATCTGTTCCTTACATTGCGTCTAGCTCCAGACAACCTTGAAAGGAACAGGCAAGTGTCGAGCGAGTCATCAACACTAAAAAGCAGATCAGTAGGCAGCAGGCTTTCCTCCTAACTGAAACCAAAAGACTGCCAGTGAAGGAAATTCAAAATCGTAACTTAAAGGACACATGCAAACAAAAAAAACATTTTTTTTAAACAGCTTAGATGGAAAAAGGATATTATAAAACGATTTTACAACGAAGAAAAAACATTTTTAGAGCTATATTTACGGCGCTATACGAATTTGTAGTTGGCGCCCGCTGGAGCCGCCGCTGGTCACGTGGTAGGCCCGCGCGCCGCCGCCCTGCGTCGCCGAGCCGTAAAGCGCCGCCGCCGCCGCACGCTGAGCGTTGTGCGAACGCCGCTTCAACGCCTTTCTCCACGCCGCCGTCGCCGCCGCCGCAGAAGTTCGTCTGGTTCGGGGCGCCGCCGCCGTCATCTGACCGGCGCACAGGTCGATCACGTCTGCTTGCGCTTTTTCAGGAGTTTCCTTTGGGCTCTAAAAGTTACTTATTAATCTTATTTTTTTGTTATACTTCAAACAAAGATGAATAAGTTACTTTTAGAGGCCAAAGGAAGCTTCCGAAAGAGCGCGAGCACCACGTGACAAATATGGGCCCGTCACGTGATAAATAAGGGCCACTTTTCCGCGGCGCCCGCGGGCGCCAACTACAAATTCGATAGCGCCGTAAATATAGCTCTAAAAATTTTTTTTCTTCGTTGTAAAATCGTTTTATGATATCCTTTTTCCATCTAAGCTGTTTAAAAAAAATGTTTTTTTTCTTTGCATGTGTCCTTTAAGGGAGGAAGTGGCTTCTTAAACTTTTTTTTTTTTATTTATTGGCCTATCTCCTCGATATTTGGCATGGTTATGTGGTTTGTTCTGCTGATTTCAGAAATGCAATCAGATTTCAGATATCTGTCTTTGGTAAAAAGTTACACACATAATTAAAATACTAATTAGCCCATTACGGGGTTTTAAAACACTTTCCGATCAAAATATTTTTTTTTAAAATTGGTGTCAGTTGGTTCCCAAAGATATGCCATGCAAGCTAAAGCTATTTTTATTTCTTTAGACCAAATAATCTGCAGAAAAAACACGAGACTAATTGGAGGCCATAAAATGAAGGCTGTAACAATGCCCAATTATGGAATATTAGTGTTATCATAACGAAAATAACATAATAAAAATAGCTTTAGCTTGCAGTTTAGTTATTCCTAAAGAGAATAATACCAAGTTCATAAGAATCGGCTGAGTAGAAGTTTATAAAAAAACCCGTAAGGCCGGAGCATATGGTGAAAAAAATGAAGCTGAGAAAATCGACTTTGAAGTTTGAACATGCATAAGTCTGGATGTTTTGACCTCAGACAGACAGAATCTGTCTAGTTTGAACTGTGGACAAGGGGGGAGACACGTGCCCAAGAAGCAGCCCGATAAGCAAAGGATTTTTAGCCCTAAGGAGGGCTTTTTTGGGGGGTGGCGTCAAAAACGCTGGCTCAGGTGAGGCTGGCTGGTCCTCAAAGAAGCCCGGGACTGTAGTCTTGCGCTGTGTCTGCCCTGTGCCTTGTGGAGAGCTGCTTCTTCATGCTGTCGCTGTCCAAGAACACCTTGTTGGCCTTGTGGAGTCTCCTGTCATCCTTTTCGATGCTCCTCCTGATGAGAGCGCTGCCAGCGGTGTAGCCCAGGCTTGCCACCACACTCTCGTTGGTCTTCTTCTGACCCTGATTGAAGACGCTCACAGCTTCGGCACCAGCCCTCTGTACACTGAACAGTGATGCGTGGGTGTTTTTTGAAGTCTGTGCCCAGATGACGGCGTGCAGACTTTCACTTGGGTTCTGAGTTTTGCCGTCGCTGCACCGTTCAAGCAAGTCTTTGTCACCGAGCCTGGCGAACACCGGTTCCAGTGCTTCTCGAACGAAGTCCGGGAGGGCGTTCTTGTGGCCACGTGGCTGCTCACTGTTGGCCAGAGCTCTGTTGTAGGAGCACCACGAGTTTGCACCTTCGGGACAGAAGCTGTGATCAGGAGACTCATCTGTGGATGACATGTGTCAAAGGGTGGCCTGCACTGCCCTCTGCATTGCCGGAACGTCGTGGCTGTGACTGCGCAGGGCATAACCATAGTAATTGGTTATCCTCTTGATCCTGTCTTGAGTCAGCCTTCCCTTGCCGCCCAGTGCTTCGCCTTGGGCCTTCTTCTTGTCGACAAGTGTGCGCAAAGCCGACCCCATGCGCTTGTGGACGTGATTGAGGCAGTCCTTCTTCTCAATCTCCACGAACCCGTACACTGCATCCTCTGTCAAGGCATGATAGGTCCTGCTGTCTCCATCAGAAAGGACCGTTGTGTAGCGTAGGCCGTGCTTCTCGAAGGACCTCCTAAACATTATCAACGCTGCCTCCACCTCCATTCGCCCAGAGTTACAGTCAATGTTCTTCTTGCACTCTGGCTTGTGCTCTGCAAACCATGCACTGTACCCTTCATCCTCAGGCTTTGGGCCAAGAGAACAGACCAGGCAGAGGTTGCACAAAACGACGTGGTCGATCACAAGTCCAGTGTAGACCTCCACAATGCAGCCAACTCCGATGTGGGATGTGCGACCCCGCTTCTTCCAGGTGCCGTCATACATCACGTCGATGTTGTTGGCCGGGTTGAGGAAGTCCGCATAGAGCTCCCTCACAACTGCCACACTCTCTGCTTCACAGGCGGCTGCTGCCAGCTCACAGGCTTGCATCACTGTTGGCAGATGGCGTTGAAAAGTCTTGTGATGGAGGCCTCTATGCGAGATGTTCAAGGCTGCACAAAAGTCAGTGAGGGCTGTTGACCCCTTGCCGATAGACTGGATGCCTTTCACGGCTCTCATGTTCACTTCAAACGGCGTAATTCTTGCCTCTCCTTCAGTTCTGGGCGACGAGAAATGCTCCTCCCTGAAGTCGCACGCAGGACACGTCAACTCCAACTTCACAGCCAGGCCATACTGTTGCCCCTTGGATTTCTTCAGCGCCGGCGCGGCCGATCCGCACTGCCCACATTTCGTGGACGCGAAAAACGTGTTCAGCACCTTCAGGTCCACGATGATGAACTGAGTACCGGAATCAACCTCTTCATTTTCGCGGGTGACGTTAAGAAGGTCAAACTTCCGTTCTGTCGCGGACTTTGCTGCCAACTCTTGCTTGCGCTTGTCCACCCGCGCCGCGCGCTCTGCGCTTTCAGCCGGCGAAAAAAAATGCGTGTCGACTCGTAGCGTACTACCGCCGACGGTGCTGTCCACTCCAGTGTCGGGCCCGGGAGCTGGCGAAAACGACGCAGCCGCTGGTAGCAAAACTTCCTGGGAGACCACCGCGGGCAACGTGACTGTCGATGCGGTCGAGCTCTTGTTCCACGCGCGTCGTTTCCGCTTTCCGTACGCACGCTGCGTAGACCCCTTCAGACGAGGGTCGCTACGCATCGCAAACAATCGCGATGGCTCCGGAAAGACGCAAAGCTAAACCAAGCAGGCGAACGCCGAAAAACGTGCTTGTTGACAGAAGTCAAAACGCAACAACGCGGCCGCGGCTGGCGCGGTAGCAGACGACCCACGCCGTGCGCGGGAGAAAAGGAGGGAAAGAAGGCGCTCGCTCCGGGTGCTCCGACCAATAGGAACAGTCCTCTCCGCGGCCCGCGCTCGGTAACCATTGAGGACCGCGGTATCTTCCCCGGGGAAAACCGCGATATCTCCGCTTCCCTAGGGCCGACGCCATTTTAGATGGTGCCGAAACGTAGACAAAGAAAGCAGCTTTCCAACGAGTCCAAGATGGCAGCAAACGGCCGCGCGATGGTGGAACGCGAAGCGCGCGAGTTTTGACCTTCGTTTTCTCTTTCGGGCTGTTTCTTGGTGCATTTCTCGCGTGGAAATGATCGCGTTTTTTATATTTTGAGATTGAATTACGCCGTGAGATTTTGCACAGAGGTGCTCAGATGTATGAGGCACCCAAATATCGGGTTTTTGAAAAATGAACTTTTTCGCGACTTTAAGCGCCGCGTCCCCCCTTAAGAACACCACTTTTTGGACATTGTCGGCATGTAGCACCAACTATTTTCGTCGAAACCTCCTCCCTAGAATGGATGACAGGGTAAGAACCCACAAGATGTTCTGCCTCCTGCATGCACTCGTTGCCTTCCCCCAGGTTTGGGCTGTGTGTGTAACGAAGTACTATCAAAGGCACACAGCTCGCACTGGAGGCTCGGCATCTGCAGAGTTCTTAGCCTGTCGCAGGCTATGGACGTTCATGGGAAGTGTCATTTTGGCGAAAATAAAGCGTCCTTCCAGTTCGCAATCGGTGGAGTCGCTGGATTTGGAGGACGGTGGCCCGAGTGGTAAGTCAGTACAGATGATCTCAATATATTTTCCTAATATCTTCCATCTCCGCTTACTATAGAGAAATCAGACAAGTGGTGACAAGTAGTTCACAGACGACTTGTTCTTGTTCTGTATTCAGATTGTCGATTCATGTGTCAAAATGGGATTACCAGAGGTTTTTTGCATTACAAAAAAAAACCTGCAGGTTTCTTGTTCAAGATGAAGGCAAGCCGAGCAATCTTGATCTGCAGTCCTTATGTTACTGCCAGTGCTCTTTTTTGGAAGCTGTTTGCAGCAGACTAGCCAGTAATGTTCCAAACATCTCTTGATATTCCTTATCTGTAGCAGAAATACTGCAAAGCCATTCTCGAAATTGTGCACTGCATCCAGGAAGAGACCGCTAGACTGACTGATTAGAATCTTTCGAATCTTGCATGCACCTGTTATAACACTTTAAAAAAGTGAGAAGATATTCTCCCAAGCCTTTTGCACAAGTTCACTCTGCCTCCTGCATGCACTCGTTGCCTTCCCTTAGTGAATGATGACTCTCTCCTGTCAAATACACGAGAAAGAAACAAAACAAAGTTGCGATTGTTCGGCTTACCACAAGATGGCATGATCTAGAAAGTTCTTTAGATGCATCAGGAAAAGCCGAGGAAGGGCGGTACCTTAGATACAAATATTCGGATTATCGAAAAAAACAAACAAAAAAAAACGAGGGTGACAACAAGCCGGTGCTATTTAAAAGCTGAATTTAACTGAGATGGGTTTTCTAAAAGATGACACAAACACGGCTGTTTTTTTATTGGACAAAAAGGGGGCGATACACAAGACAAGACTTGCAGGGAGACAAGAAGAGACACTTTCCACAACCTACCATTCCCCAAAGGAAATTCATCCCCAGACCTTACAACTTCGTACACATAACCACCCAAGGACAGGAAACATGTCTTTAAAATAGTGGGAGCGTTCTGTATTTAAAAACATGCCTACCCCAAAGCCCACTATAACTTCTCACTATTTGAATTATGAAACGAGAAATATGACTGGAAATGTATTGGAAACCTGAAATCCACTATGAAAACCTGAAATCCAGATAGAATCCAATAAGATTTCTTGTTTCATAATCTAGATAGCAAAAAGATTTATTGGGTTTTGGGGTAGGCTAGGGATATTGGGGAATATTGCACAGTGAGCTCTTACATTCTAAGGAGTACCGCAGGCTGCTGTGCGTCAGCCATCTGCACAGTGAGCTCTTGCATTCTTCCAGGCAAGATGTCCGGGGTGGCTCAGGCGGGAACCCGTTGACCAGAGAGGCAGACTGGTGGGGGTGATAACAGATTCGAGGTGGTAGCATCCAGAAATTTATTACGCGCTGTACAATAAACGAAGGTTGAAGTGAAGGTACTTACCCGTCACAAGAACATGAAGAGTGACTTGCAGCCGTCTCTGGTGGAATCGGTCGCCGCATCACAGTGTACCTGCCATGCTATTCTAGGTCACACACGCGAAAGCAGCTGCAGGAAGTGCTCGTGGCTAACGCACAGCAGCCTGCAGTACTCCTCGGGATCGCTGTCGAGGAGCTCCTCGTAAAGCTGGTTTTGCATGCCGCATTCTTTTCGACACATCCAGTCTTTCATCCAAAGTGGCGATCTCTTTGGCGCACACGACTCATCTTCATCACAACATAACGCTGCGTCCATTGCGGCCAAACGACACTTCCAATCCACCTCCATTTTGACGATTACTCAGGAGCAACAGTGTGCCGTTGGCGTTTCGTGAGCCTGTGGGGTCAAGTGTCCTTCTGGTTGTCGTCTGCTTGTCTCATCCGTCGTATGAAGGCTCTCGGGAGCTCGAGGGTCTGTGGATTTGTAGTCACGTGACTAATCCGTCCGCGAATTAGTCTGTCGTGTGAATCGGCAAATTGCGGCGTTCGAACCAGAGTTAAGTCAAAGTTCGCTACCCTTTCGATTGACTGCTGCACGGGAACTACTGTGACTACTGCAGTATTTATTCAAACAGAGATTCGCGTTTTGTCTCCTTTCTTGGCGCATCTTTTTAAAATTAGAGGTCAACCCTGAGTCAAGACCAAAGAAGGTCGACCTATAATAGTACTGAGCATAATTTCGGAGCCAATCGCGCTAACTCATGGTCAACACTTCAGCTTGGGCGAGTTGGTGTTTCATATACCCAGGTGAAAATTTCTAACTGGGATCCAACTGGTCCCAGTTACTGGTTTAACCTGTACAAAAATGTCAGATCGGAGCTGTTCCCGTTCGGATCCGCGCGGTTGTAAATTTGTGGACAGTTCCGATCCGCTGGATTCTGGGTGTAACCAGTCGGATCCAGTGAGACGCAACGCACTGGAATCGCACGGTGATGGGTGGATCCGATCCGCTCCCCTTGTTCCTTGCAGGTCACGTGTTAGGGACAGGCGCATCCGCTTCGGAAGCGCTGCGAGCGGGCGTTCTCCGCGCGCGCGCCTGGCTTTGTCTGTTGCAATCGGCGCCGCGCAACGCTCCGAGAGTTCAATCAGTTTAGTTTCGTCTGCGCTCTCGTCGGACTGTCGATCGGCGCTCGCCTGGCGGCGACGTTCGCGCTGCGGGCGCACGGATACCGCTTGCCCGCCGGAACTTCCCGATGCACTCAACACTGGATACTGTGCTTGTGCGTGCTGTGTGTGTGTTCCGTGCACCGTGTTTGGTGACGACGCGACGACGCCTGGACGACCGTGTGCGCCGCCGGAATTCCCGCTGCGCTCACCACTGGACTCTACAAAAGTATTTCGCACGATGCCCTTAGCCGTTACAAGCGAGAAATCGTGACAATCTCTTGGTTGTAACGGCGAAGGGCATAGCACGAAATTCTTTGGTAGAGTCCAGTGGTCAGCGCAGCGGGAATTTCGGCGGTTCACCGCCTGGGTCTAAAATTGGGGCTGGAAATGCGCGGTTCCAGGCTGGATACAAACTGGTGCCCCAATTTTGGGTCTAGGCAGAACCGGCATTTTTCATTCCGGCCTGTATCTGACATTTTCGTACGGGAAGGGACAATTCCCAGTTGCAACTGGTTCCAGTTCGGTCCCAGTTAGACTGGAACCAGTTGGGTCCCAGTTGCAATTGGTGCCAGTTGCCAGTTGGATCCCAGTTGCAGCTGGTCGCACTAGGCGCTAGATTAGGCTTCTGGGTCCCGTTGTGGTTCTCATTGAAACCACGAGCAATTGTGTTTTGGAGCTCCCCAATTGGCATATACCAGTTGGTATTTTTCCAACTGGAACCTCAGTGATACACGCGTGACAAAATCTGCATACAGCGTGCAATGCGCGCAACGGGTGTCGAAACGTTTGTGTCTACGAAACTTATGTCCATGAAAAGTTGTCACAGCAAATAAACAAAATAGAACTGTAAAACGCATTGAGTACTTCACAGATTGCAATTAGAAACTGGTTTATTTTGTGCTATCGGTACAATGGTAAACTATATCCCATCAGTCTTCTCAAGTTGTTTTTTTTTACAGGGCCTTGTATTTACACAGCATTATTCGCATATCACTAACGAATGCACTTTTACGCTCAACAAAATACAAGCACTTTCTATCAACACTCACATGTACGACGAAAAAAGAAAAAGAAACAGGAACCGAAGATAAAAATAGTTTCCACTTGCACAACTTCTGGGACCCGGACGCACATGTAAACTAACATTAAAAACAAGCTCGACTACTAAAAAAACGCTTTTCGAAAAAGAAAAAAAAAATGCTTGTTATGTGCTGCTGAAGATGAGCTGTCGCCAGTCTGTTTCGGTCGGCGGCCTGATGCCTGGAAATCTAATGCCACAAACAAAGGTGGTCGGTCTCTGGTACCAGTTTTTCACCTTGTAACCGCCTGGTCATAATCCGGACATCCCGCAAAGTCACACGAGAGGTTCCGCTAAGGCTGGCCAGGCAGGCGGGAAGATAGGTGCGATGTAGATTTTGCAGCCGCGTCATGATGGGAATCAGCTTCTCGGCTCTTGAAAAGGCACGTAAACGGCCGGGAAACATACCATGCGCTTTACTCGCACATCCATGAGAACTTCCAAGAACTTTTCGGCAATGATTAGGGTATTTTCCTGCTGAAAGACTCTGCTACAGCTGGCCGCCAGTGGTGGGAAGATGGCAGCCATGTTGAATTGGCCGTCACTTCACGATAGAAACGTGCACCTCAGAGCTTGAAAAGCTACACGGACGAGGGAAAAACTTATCGTATGCATTTCTTGAACAGTCATGGAGCACTCTAGGAACTTTGCTGCGAGGATCCAGATGTCTTCCAGCTAAAAACGTGGAACTCGCGGGATCAGTGGTAGACAACAGACACCTTGGATGGATGGATGGATGGATGTTAATGGCTATACCCTTTGTAACGGGCGGTAGCTTGCGCCACCTAGCCTAAGTCTAAAAAGACAAAAACATGATTTTTCCCGCCCTTTTAAGACCAATTTTTCTCCCCCTAACTATCACCAGGCAGTGTGGGATATCACCAGGCTGATATTCGGGGGATCGGGCAAAAAAAACTAAAAACATCACCCCCCTGCCTCTTCCCCCCGGCGAGGGAGTCGCCAATTTTCCTCTGGTCAAACCTTTTCGGCGTTACCCCAGCACCGGACCCACTGGGAGACAGGGTTGAGACTTTGGGCCGGAGCCACGCGGGAGGGAGTCCCAATTTTCCTCTGTCCCGCCTGTTCCCAGCTGTGCTAGTTAGTTGTTCATCATTCAATTCACCCTAGATAATTTCCACCAATCTTTTAATCGTCTCTTTGTCACTGTTATCCTTTTCTCCACCGTCCTTCCATCGTCGCCAGCAAAGCCCAGGGCCCCGGCCAGATCTGTTACCCCTTCAGGGAGGGCAGGACGAAGCCCCATGCACTTCAAAACCAAGTGCTCTAGTGTCTCGCTATCATTATGGCAGGCGGCACATAATGTGTCTGTCTCCTGAAATTTAGCCCTATACGTCCTCGTCCTCAAAACTCCCGTTCTTGCCTCGAACAGCAAAGCACTTCCCAGTGAATTGTCAAAAAGATTTTCCTTTCTTATGTCCTGCTTTCGTGACCTGTACATTGTTAAAGCTGATTTCCCCTGCATTCTCCCCTCCCACATTTCCCTCTCTGCCTCCTTCACCCCCTTTTTCACTGAAGTAGTCCGTTCAGCCCCATCACCAGTGTGTAGATATTTAAATGTAAGCTTTCACGTTCGGTTTGTCCATTTTGTGTTTAAACTTTTCATGTATAAATACTTGAATACCTTCCGTGCCCACCGCGTATCATCCATTTAGGTCAACCCTTGTTCAAATTTTACTTTACTGACCGCTTCTCTACTCTCGAAAGATGCCCAACCCATATCCCCCTGTACTCCCTCATTTGGTGTATTCCCATGGGCCCCCAATGCCAACCTACCCACACTCCTTTGCTGTATCTCTAAACCTGCCTGGATTTCTGACCTCATACACAATACCGCATTCCCAAATGACAGCCCTGGCACCATGACTTCCTTCCATACACCCCTAACGACTTCATATCTATTATAGTTCCATAGTGCCCTGTGTTTCATGATAGCCGAATCTCGTTTCCCCTTCTTTATTACAATATGTTCATGGTCTTTTAGATACCGTCTTCCTTCACTTAACCATACTCCCAAATATTTGTATTTTTCTACGTGTTCTATCAATGTGTCCTGTATCTCCAAGGGTTCCCCCTTCTCATTGTTGAAAACTATTATACCCGACTTGTCCCTACTAAATTTTAGTCCTAAACTGTCCCCTTCCCTGCTGCAAATTCTAATCAGTTCCTGTATTGTCTCACGACTTTCTGATATGAGTACAATGTCATCTGCATACATTAACCCTGGCAATACTTGATTTACTTTATGTCCTTCCTCCATGTAAGTCAGGTCAAAACCTAGGTTGCACTGCTCTAATCTTTTTTCCATCTCACTGAGGTATATTTTAAAGAGCAGGGGAGACAATGGGCAACCCTGTCTAAGTCCTCTTTTTATTGCTGCTGGTCTTGTAGTTTTGGCTTCCCATTTTATAACCACCCTATTCTCCGTATAAACCCGTTCTAGGAAATTAACTATGGTTCCCCTAGCCCATACCTCTTCAGTTGGTCCCAGAGTTTTTCCTGATTCACATTATCATAAGCCCCTTTGATGTCCAAAAATGCTACCCACAATGGCCTTTGCCTTGTCATTGCTATCTCTATGTACTGAGTGATTATGAATAAGTTATCATCTAGTCGTCTATCCATCCTGAAACCGTTTTGAAGCTCCCCCAGAATCTGCTTTCTCTCTGCCCATTCTTCCATTCTTCTTTTTATGATTTGCATAGCTAGTCTGTAAATTACTGAAGTTACTGTGATTGGTCGGTATGATTTGATACTGTCTTTGTCTCCCCTGCCCTTATATAATAATCTCATCCTGCTCAATTTCCAGTCACTGAGTACCTCCTCTCCCATAAGTATCTGGTCAATCACCTGCCTTAGTTTCAATTTGCTTGTTTGGCCTAGAACCTTTATCAGTCTCATTGGTATGCCGTCTGGACCTGTCGCAGTTCCAGCTGGAACCCTTCCTTCTGCTTTCTCCCATTCCCCTATGGTCATTTCCTCTCCTTCACTATGATCCTCCTCTTGTGTTGTGTAGATGCTATTATTCCCTATTATTCCCTATGGATTGATGGACTACAGTGTTACAAGCCGCTAAAAAAAAAAAAAGTGAATTTTTTTTTTTTAATTTTTGGGTAAGTTCTTGCTCAAAATATGCCCTGTTTTTACAAGTCAGGTTTTGTGGAAGCCTACCTCGTGTAATATTTGTCATTTTAGCCACCTGAGAAACAACATTTAACGTTTATTTAGATTATTGCTAGGTATTTATGTATTAGTGTTGGTGTCAGATATTTATGTATTTTTGTGTAGTTTTAGTGTAGTTGAAAATACAAAAACAACACTTAAAATACATTTGGACATACCTCAAACATATTAGCTTTCGCTAGGGATACTAGTGTATTTTTAACTAAAGTATGATTGAATGGACGTTGCAGGATAACTTCAATTAATAAATAAATTGAACTCTCCAGAAAAAAAATTGGTATTTGAGGAGAGAAAGGAAAGCGGCCTCGCGATGCCTATGGAACCACCACATGCGTGCGGAAACTGATACCTATTCATACTTTATAACATAGTATTTATGCCAAGAAAATCTCATAAGGGTGCAGGCAAGCTCGTGAATATTAATCATGTTGGATTAACCTGAGAACTTTGAGACGTCGTCCTGTCTATATTCTGTCTCTTCTACGTTCTGATGTTTATTCTCTACCCCATCCCTATTGGGACCAGTTGACCCCCAACTGGAACCAGTTGACCCCCAACTGGAACCAGTTGACCCCCAACTGGAACCACTTGACCCCCAACTGGAATTAGTTGACTGCCAACTGGGACTACTTGACCCCCAACTGGAATTAGTTGACTGCCAACTGGGACCAGTTGACCCCCAACTGGGACCAGTTGACTCCCAACTGAGACCAGTTGACCCCCGGGACCAGTTGACCCCCAACTGGGACCAGTTGACTCCCAACTGGGACCAGTTGACTCCCAACTGGGACCAGTTGACTCCCAACTGAAACCAGTTGACTCCCAACTGGAACCAGTTGAGACCAGTTGACTCCCAACTGGAACCAGTTGAGACCAGTTGACTCCCAACTGAAACCAGTTAGATTTTCAACTGGTCCCAGGTAGACATTTTCACGTTACACTTCACAGTGCACAAGAACGGACACACTTCAAAAGCTCACTCGCACAAAGAAAGAACACTCACACTGCGCTAACTCTCAACTCTGGTTTGTATTGTGCTTCCTCTTCATCTTCTTTTACTCTTATATACAAAGAACTAATTCATGTTAAAGCTGATATAACAAGGTACCTTTCTCTAAGTAGTCTAACTCTTTTTGATAGAGCTATCGAAGGGGTGCTAACATATACGCTATCTAGCGTGACAATGTTCGCGGTTTCTACAATTTTTCGCGTTAGTTTGTTATTGCTCCTGCCCAGTGCAGTGCAGTCGGCCAAAAGCGGAGAACACCCGCAATCAATGAATCCCTAAATGACCTGTGTCGCCCTTGATGGCGTTGTTATTGTGTTCCCGAAGTCGGTCGTTGAGACATCGTCCTGTTTGTCCAATGTAGTGCTTTCCACAGGAAAGGGGAAAGGAATAAACCACTCCCTCTGTGCAAAACTTAGTTTGGTGGTTCTTGGTGCAGCACGTGGTCAAATAGAAGGCCCATTTACATTCTTAGATAAGCTGAAAAGTTTATGCGGAGCGGAAAAAACGACGTCTATATTGACCCCATTCGCTGTTTTCTTGCGCTTGTGGGAAAAGTTGTGAAGAGACCAGTCTAGAGATTTGCATTTCGAAGCTCGTATGTACTGTGTGCTTGCATGATTTCTTGAGAGTTTTTAGACAGGGTTTTGTAATGCCCCTTTTAACAAACTTTGAGTGTCCTGAGCTATAGTTAAGGAGTGGCTTTTTTGCCCTAGGTTCGTAGGACTAGCAGATGTAATGGTTTGTTATGAACAGTCGAAGGTCTAAGAATCGTATGGATCGCTCAATCGGAAGTTTGTGAGTAAGTTTTAATGGATCCAGGCAGTTTTTGAAAGCGCCTGAATCTGGAGCCTAGCCCCAGCCCAGCCAGCAAGCCCCAGCCCCGCCCCAGTCAGGCCAGCCCAGCCAGCCAGCCCTGCACCAGCCAGCCAAGTCGCAGCCAGCCCAGTCCTGCCCCAGCCAGCGAGCCCCGCCTCAACACAGCAAGCTCCACCCCAGCCAGCCCCGCCCCACCTCAGCCCAGCCAGCCAGTCCCATCCCAACACAGCCAGCCAGCCCTGCCCCAGCCCAGCCAGCCAGCCCCAGCCAGCCAGCCCCACCCCAGCCTGCCCAGTCCAGCCAGCCCCAGCCCAGCCAGCCCCGCCCCAGCCAGCCCTGTCCCAGCTCCAGCCAGCCCCGCCCAGCCAGCCCCGCCCCAGCCAGCCCTGTCCCAGCCCCCTGTCCCAGCTCCAGCCAGCCCTGTCCCAGCTCCAGCCAGCCCCGCCCAGCCCCAATTAGCTCTACCTTAGGCAGCCTGCCTGGCCAGCCCCGACCCAGCCAGCCCAGCCCCAGCCAGCCGACCATCCAGCCCGCCCTGCCTCAGCCAACCCAGCCCAGCTAGCCCTGCCCCGCCCAGCCCAGCTCCAGCCAAGCCCAGCTCCATCCAGCCAGGGGCGAGGCGTTCGTCCCTGGCATCGGGCGCGGCTGTGGACGTGGGGGGCGGAGTGAGGCAAGGCAAGGCCGGAGCCCATCCCTGCGAAGACGCCATTTCGTGGTCATTCATGAGCTGCAAGCTGCTGTCTTGGCGGGGCTGCGATACAATTCCAAAAAGTGGCTTTGGAGGCCATGAAAATACCGCCCCACAGGTGCAAGTGCATTCGGCTTCATAGGATGTATGAAGAAAAGGCGGACATATCAATCGACCTCCGCAGCCGGTATTGGCAACAAAAAATAAATTGTAAGTCTAAATTGTATGCCTCTTTTATCTACACTCTACAGCTTTTGTCAAAGGCCCAGGGTGTCGTGTCCAGTGACTGAAAAAGGAGAACAAAGTCACGGGACACGAGGGTTCCAGAGACGCCATATTAAAAGAGGGTAACACGTGTTTGTCTCGATCCTCGTCTCATGCACTCTTGGACATCTGCTCAAGGTAAGCAACACAGGGCCGGCTAGCTAGAAACAGCGTCTTAGATGAGACTGGGTTAAAAAAAAAAAGGCTGCCAAGCCTGGGGCACGTGAATGCTTGATATTCGACCTGAGGCGCCACTCTGCCCAGTGCGCTATGCGGAGCGCCATTTCGTCTGCTTCTTTTGCAGGGGTTGTAGTGACGTCAGAACGTCGAGCTCCGATTGGTTCTGAAGAATAGTGGGTAGACCACAAGACAGCTTGCTTTGGGGTCTACCCACTATCCTTCAATCAGCCAATCACAGCTCGGCGTCTTTCTGACGTCACCGCAACTCCTGCGCAAGAAGCAGACGACTTACTCTCCGCATAGCTTTGGCAGTGCTATCTTTCAACCTATCTTAGATGAGACGCTGCATCTGGGAAGCTGGCCCTGAGCCCACAGCGTTCGTGGTTGGAGGGGGTTTGCTTTTCTACGATGATGGAGATTGAGATTAAAAGAATAAGTGAACGACAAGCATATTGCCATCGGCGTATTCTTAATCGTTTTTACACGTTCATCATTGTTGTGTGCTAGCGAATCCGCTTCGACCACGCGCACCGTGACCTCAGGACTTGCGATAAAATTCTGTAGATTTGCACAGACCTAAAGCACCAATCTCAAGTACCCGTGAGCTCACACAACTGGCACTATGCTCAGTCTTATACTCAGTGTACAACGCTTTCAATGTACTGACGCGAGCGCATGACTTCACCCCATAGAGTTTTAATAGATTGTATTCTGCAGAAAGCGTGCCCAGCGGGCGCGTGCTCAATTCATGCTTCAAAGTGAAGGCACATGCTCCCCCTAGCAAAGCGTTAAAAGTCTCTAGGGCGTTTTCGGATAAGTTCGAACAACCATGTCCGGTGACCATTTTTAATTTTGATGAAGACGATATATTTTGCTGGCTTTATGCCCAAAGGAAAAAAACCAATCCTTGTTTTCGAAAAAAAAGATTTAGTCTGCGAAAAAAAATTGGTAGGCACCCTTTCAGTCACTTGCGCGTTTTGCGTATCGCGCAATGTTGACATTTCGGGCGGCTTCCCCCAGAAAACTGTTTTGGCTACGGGTCTAGAAATATTCACTGACAAATTAGGCATAGGAAAGATTGACAAAAAGTATTAATCACAGAATATTAGGGTAGTTATTTTGAGAAAAAAAAATCGCAAACACTGCACGTTGCGCAATAACGCTCTGGATTAAAGAATATTTTTCTCCGTCACTATAAAAGCTAAGGTCTTCAAACCTTGCCAGTGTGTTGCCCTGTATACAGTTCATCTTTGTGTGAAATATTGTTGTCCTGGTTAGCGGGAGAAATTTACAAGAATTGCTCACACAGGGGCATTTAACTAAAAATGCAGTATTTTGAAAATCTTTTAAAAAAAAGGCCATCTTTAATATTTTTTAAACTCTCTGAAATTGACGTTCATAATATGTACTAACAGAGTCTACAAAAACATAATGCAATATTTGTGTGGCTTCTAAGTTATAAAGCGAGCTTGGCGGCGGATCTATTGGCGCTCACAGGCGGCGCAGGTTCAGGTTCTGCCGCGCCCTACCTCCGATATCATGTTACCGCCAAGGTTGTAGGCTGATCTGTTTGCAAAGTCGCTCCGGTTGCTTCCTTTACGTCATGTAAACGGAGACGCTATACGCCAGCTGTTAAAACAGGCACCGCGAGGCATGTTACAGGGTGGCGCACCTCGATCGCTCCGGCTCATGGACATTTTTGGGTCGGTTGTACGAAAATGTATTAGAAATTTTCTCTTCAAGGCTACCGTCCACCTCTGTGCTGTCAATTTGTATTTTCCTGACCACCCCGTCGCATTTTTACACTTTTTAATAATAATGAAATTGTGAAGAACGGGTATGTGCACGCCCCATTTATGGCAACCGCATTAGTGTCAATTTCGCCATATTTCTCGCTTTATAACTTAAAAGCCGCGCAAGTATTGCATTATGTTTTTGCAGACTTTGTTAGTACATATTATAAACGTTAATTTCAGAGAGTCTGAAGAATATTAAAGGTGGCCTTTTTTTAATGATTTTCAAATTAATGCATTTTTAGTTAAATGCCCCTGTGTGAGCAATTCTTGTAAATTTCTCCTGCTAACCAGGACAACAATATTTCACCCAAAGATGAACTATATACAGGGCAACACACTGGCAAAGATTGAAGACCTTAGCTTTTATAGTAACGGAAAAAAACATTCTTTAATCCAGAGCGTTATTGCACAATGTGCAGTGTTTGCGATTTTTTTTTTTCTCAAAAATAACTACCCTAATACTCGGTGATTAATACTTTTTTGCAATCCTTCCTATGCCTAATTTGTCAGTGAATATTTCTAGAACCGTAGCCAGAAGAGTTTCTTGGGGGAAGCCACTCGAAATGTCAACAACGCGCGATACGCAAAACGCGCAAGTGACTGAAAGGGTGCTTACCAATTTTTTGTTTCGCAAAGACAAACATTTTTTTTCGATAACAAGGATTCTTCTGGGCATAAAGCGAGCCAAATATTTGTTTTTTCATCAAAATCAAAAATGTTCGCCGGACATGGTTGTTCGATCTTATCTGAAAACGCCCTCTAATGTCTCATTCGCTCGAGAGCACGTGATAATGAACCGCAAGGATGAAGGCACACTCTCGAGTCAACAGCTTTGACAGTGTTCTACTGCTTGTGCACAAAATGCAAGACCGAGTATACAAAACGTTGTCGCACCAGCGGTCATTATGATGGCCTTGCTGCTGAGCGCGGACTCATATGCAACATACATTTTGAATCATTGTAGTCGTTTTTCTCAACAAGAACAAGTAGGATGACGTCACGTACAGGGCTTAGAAGAGCGTGTACACGTGGCGGCGCCAACTGTAAGATGACCTGTGAAACACAAGGAGCACTACCACTTGCCAAAATGTCGTAACGTGTTCCACGCGGTTTCATTTGCCTCTAGAACAGCGCACAGGCCCGTAGTGTTCGTATGTCGCCATCTGTTTGTCCTTAAGTCATTTATGAGCCCCGTTTTTGTTGTTGTTTTTTTTCACCAAGAAGGTATGCCTCCCGTGCACGCTTGTAGTTGTATTTATCATTAGATTGATAAGTCACATTTAGTCCTTTCAATGCTTTTATTCTCGGGACAGCTCTCTAGACAGTTCAGCAACAACGAAAACGTGTTTGGGTGCCTCAATGATGTGTACATGTATAACGGGTCGTGCAACAATTTTTGCACTTTCTGTAAATACCGCTCAAAGCTAATTAATCTCTGACGTGCATAATTTGCGAAAACACCCATAAGTTGTCCTCTCCGCTCAATGGCGGACGACAGAAAAATAAAGAAAAGAAACAGCTTTCCCCTCCTCAACTCGCTATTAGTAGAAGCGGCCACGTGATCTGATGCTAATTATAGTAATTCCGTCATTGTTAATCATAGTCACGCGCTGGGGTTGACAAAGAATAAAGCGTGGGTTGAGCTTTAGACATTGTTTAGACTTCGGATATTCTCATGTTTGACTAAGCACGAGCCATTACCCGAATGTTTGGAGATGCTGACTGTCATGAACCCGAGCACTGAACTCGGGTTCAAGACAATCGAGTATGTCACTGTGTCGCGTGACTCGCGATGAGTAGTCGTGATGCCTTGTGACTGCAGGGCTGCCAAGACGGAAATTCAAAATTTCCCAAGCGGACGCCTGAAATTTTTTTATTTCGGCCAAAATTTCACTTGCTTGCCCAAAGATATATAGGCGGAGCGCAAGTTGGTCTGCTCCTTGCACAAGGGCTGTGATGTCAGAACGCCGAGCTCTTATTGGCTGATTGAAAAAATTGCGGTGGCTTAGCTTGGCTATGCCAGGATATACGTAGCGTGAGCTTATGCGCACAAAATGAGAGGCGCTATCAAGCGGCTCCGGTGCAGCGTCAGACTTGGCTACTGTGCAAAGGAGGCGCACAGCTGGGCACGCGGCGGCGTCAGTGCGTCTGCCGCGGCTATGACGTCACTCCTCTGGAATGCCCAGACCGGCGAGGCGCGCACGGTGACGGCGGAGCGCGCGGCGGCGGCTCCAGCGCGCCAGCTGTGCGCCGTGTGACGTCACTGCTCCTCGCGCATGCGCAGGCCGGCGAGGCGCACGCGGTGGCGGATGAGCACGCGGGGGCGGCGGCTCCGGCGCGCCAGCTGTGCGCCTTGTGACGTCACTGCTCCTCGCGCTTCCGCAGCACGGCTCTTTGAAAGCCACGCGAAACTGCTCAACCTCGGTCAGTGTAGCTCACGCTACAAAAATTAAATATGTTTACGATTCGCTGTAATGCCGAATTAGAGCGCAGCTCTTAAAGAGGAGGAGGGGATGGTATGGAGAGGAGGGTATCCACCCCTCTCCTGCTCCATCCTCCTCGACCTCCTCCACCCTCCTCTTCTCTTCCTCTTCCCCATCCTCCTCCACCCCTCCTTTACCCCTCTCTCGTGACCTTCGTTGAGGCCCTCGCGAGTGACCTTCGTGACGTCATGAAGGTCGTGACCTTGTCGTGATCTTCACGAGTGACCTTCGTGACTTCACGTGTGACATCATTATGAGAAACGTCCCATAATGCGACGCGCGGTTTACGCTGACGGCGACGCCGCTCAAGCCGGAAATGGGTGCCCAAGAGCTGCACTCTAAAATGGTGGGTAGACCTCAAGGCATCTAGCAATGCGGTCTACACACTTTCCTTCCAACCAAAGCTAATCAGAGCTCGGCATCGTTCTGACGTCACCGCAACCTTTGCATAAGAAGCAGACAACTTGCTCTACGCATAGCCTTTACACCTCGCTTTTGTTTCGCAATAAATTAGTTTCTCAGGCCAAAACCTTGGCCAAATCAAATCTGGCGAGGAAAGTGTTACGGGATATTCAAACTGACAAATGAATCACTATCTTTGCCTTGGATGTTATGCACGTCATCAGAACATGATGTCGCTTTAATAACAACTTCATTGGCGCTTTTTATAATAGTTAGTCTAAAACAAAACGTGTCACACAAGTTCAAGTTCTCAAACTCTAACACGATGGCACTTCACGAAATATTATTAGTCATGGTAAGCGTATATATCCAGACATTGTAGTATTTCTTCTAGTACTCTAGCTTTTTTTTCTCTCTAGAGGGCACAGTGGCGTTCTCAAAATCTTCGACTTGACTGGTACCTTCCTCCATAGTGTTTAGGGGCGATGAAAACTGATTTTTCCGAAAAAAGTTGTATGGATGCTAACGGCTGTGCCCTTCATAACGGGCGGTATCTTGTGCCAGCTAGCCCAATACTCCTCAGTGTTGCCAGATGGTCGCATCACAAACGGCTGAAAGAAATAACCTAAACGTAGCCAAAGCCACTAAAATGCGATTTTATCTCGAGAAAAAAAAAATCCTAATTGACCTATAAAATTTCGCTCAAACTAGCAAGATTTATAGACCTGAATATTCCCTTAATCTGAAAAATTTTCCCTCGGGTTGGCAGCCCTGCGTCACCGCGTCACCGTGTCAACAACGCTAATAAATCCAGTGACGTCAATTTAAGTAGACCTGACGCAGTGAGTCACGCGACTACGCCACGGGGCGACGTGACGTCACATTACTTGACAGCATGTCTTGACACCATGAGGTCACGTGAGCAGGTGGCAGATGATTAATCACAGTGTCAATACAAAAGTGCCACGAAAACCTACCATTTTTCATACGGTATATGACAATTTGATACTACATAGGAATACAACTGCCAATTTTTATTTTTCAAAATTCATTTTGTAATACAAAAAGAAATAATAACCGTGAACCGTTTTAAACCGGTTACAGTTATATTTTTTTCCGGTTTGGTTCCAAGATGGCGGTCACGATTTCGCTTCAGTTCCGGTTCGGTTAAAAAAATAACGGTTCGGTTCCGGTTTTCAGTTTGTTTCGATTCTGGTTCGACACTCTGCCTATAGACCTTTCCAGCGGCAGTCTCGAACGAAGCGATTTACAGCGCGCGTCCCTGGTTTTGAGAGGGTACGTCAGTGTTGCCCGACTGCGCTGGGCTGTGGGTTTTCTAGTAGTGGACTGTGGTAGCTTGGGTAGGCGCAGTTCCGGACGCTGGTAGAGGCTAACTTGGCGGGGTTTTTTTTGTTTTGTTTTTTTGTATTTTGTGTTCTATGGCGAATATAATTTATCGGGGTTTTTAAGAATGCATTGTGCTATTTTTGGGAACAAAAAAAAAATGAAAGCAGTTTTGGTGAGTCCGTGCCCGACAGAACAAATGACACTCGGACGTTTTCATATTATGTTGATCTTTTTACAGCACCATACACTCAGCCGTGTCAATCTACAAAGGTCTTAACCGTCGAAAATATTTGACCACACAGGATATCCGAACTGCATGGATATTCCCCGCCCACAACATGAAATTAGACGAGTCTCATCAATCAAACAACATATATTGTACGTACCCCACGGTGCCGCGTTATCCGAACAGGATTTGAGAAAGGTCTCACATAACACAGCATATCCAATATACAGTGTCGACGATAGTCACTTCACGACGATCGGGCGCAATCCGGAGTGTTTTGGGGCACGTTTTGAAGAGAGCTGCTTTTTTGCACAGCTTCAAAGCAAATGAACGAACGTGTCTATTCCGTTCCCACACCCCGGACCCAACCCTATCAGCTATTTTTCGCGAAACCCGGAACATAGCCGGGAAGGCTTTTTGGAGATTATCTCAACGAAAATAGTCCTCCAAGAGCGTCGAACTGCCTGCGTCGCGTGCCGCTTGACGTTCGCTCTCTTTGTTCGTTTCCTGCGAAGGCCATTCAGGTAGTCCAGGCAACGATTCAGTGGAAGATAACTCACAAATGGTAAGCATCCTAAACAGGCAAATAAAGTAAAAGCTTCAAAGGAAAGCCGGCGAACTCCGCATGCACAATGCAGGTGGGGAGCCACGTTGACCGGGTTTCCACAGCTCAGGCGAGTGGCAAAAATTTCTGGCTGATAGGGGTCGCTCGGTTCGCAAAATGGCGGTGGTCAGAGAGCTCTTTTTGACATACTCCACTCGTCGCTCGAATCTCTGGGTAGTAGAAGCATCACGCACATGCCTTCAGATGATTAAAATGACCTGATTGACATTAGTAAACACGCTTGTGTGCTATAATTTTTATATAAAATATGGTAGCGCACGTGCTTAGGAAATATTTTTTATCAAAATGGATATTTCATACTGTTCTTGATTATCTACTATACTTTCCTTTTGTTTTATCTTCCTCGTTTGCTAAGTATTTGCATTATATCTAGGGTTCGGAGTTTTCGGTTTAAACCGATAAAAACCGATAAAAGTATGTCGAATACATTTTCTAAAATTCGGTGTTAACCGAAAGAGGCCACTTTGACCTTCCAGTTGTACTGCAGAGCCGTGGCGAAAACGTGGAACAACAGTGTCTATCGAAACGTGTCCGAATATATGGGATACACGGATGCCATCACGACGTTATGGCTTAATGTGCGCATCATCGATCGGAACGTGTAGTCCGATATGCCCCATGACTTCAGCATGTACGAGCGTGTTTTCAAACTCGTTGTAAGGGAGACTGACTTGATGCAAGCTCTGCAGCCAGAATTTAGTGAGTACACGAAATATGTTGTGCTTCAAAACGTCGCACCGTGTCTCTTTAGGCGGTCAGATTTGGTTGATTGGCCGACTTTGGCTCAGGCAGCGCTGCGCCTCCTCAGCTTGCCAGTGTCCAGTGTTATTCTCAAAGCTCAGGGTCATATTAACAGGGAAGGAAGAGTGTGCATCAACGAGAACCTGAGAAAGTACATGTGTGTTTACACATGTACTTTCACATGCACATAAGATCACATAATCCTGATGTACAGAAGGTGAAGTTTCATGTTTTTTGGGGCATAGGCTTCATATCTTACTCGTCTATACTTCTGTTGTTTTTTTCTTGATTCTTCTACAGTTTCACACATTTGCCAAAAGTGTCCATTTCTTTTTCAATGTATCTGCGCCGTTATTCTTTGGGTCATCACAAATATCAGAGCTACCAGGATCATCTGATCTATTGGGGAGGAGGAGCGACCGTGACGTCCCAAGCGGTTAACTTCAGAACTACATGGATGGGGACAACAAATACAATGACACGGCGCTCGGCCGACATAACCGAACGCGGCGTCAGCGTTCGGCTGGAGTTCGTGTTCTCCGGTGAGGGGGAGGAAGAGCTCTTTTGTCACCACTCCGGCCTGCATGAACAATGCAGCATGCACGGTCTCAGCTCAGCACAAAAGCCGAAGTGGGTCAAGCTTGCATTCTCTGAGGATAGATCCGGCACTTAACGTCGCGTCGATTGTTAGTATTTTTTACATTAAACCGTGCCCCGCGCTCTATTGTAGAAGATGACATGGACATGCCCATAAGGCCTCTGGGCATGTGCACAGGCCTTGTGTTGAGTAAACACCGAGTATGGGGACAACAAACGGGTCAGAGCGCCCCCTATAGTTCGATCTCCTGCCCAATAGTCCGTTGCAACCTAAGAACGAAGGGCGAGGGTAAAACGGGCCGGAGAGGAGGAAGCAGACGGAACGCAGGAGAAGAGAGGGGAAAACCTCCCTCTCTCTTTAGCGTTCCGTCTGCTCCCTCCTCCCCGGCCCGTCTTACCCTCGCCCTTCGTTCTTAGGTTGCAACGGACTATAGTGTCCGTTGGTGCTTATTTCATATTCACCGAAAAAAGATGGTAAACTTTTGTGGGGGTAAATATACACCGAAAAAAAAAACGAAAATTGAATTTTAAAATAAACACCGAAAGAATTGCGAAAAAATAACAGCCGAAAACGCGGAACCCTAATTATATCATTTCTTGTGCTTGTGTTTTTCGCAACTGCTGTGTACCTGTGGAGGGCGGACCAGTCAAGCTGCGTGTGCAAGTTCTTTTCTCGGCTCTAGCCATATTTATACAGTAAAATAAAGCTATTGTTTTTATTATTATTACTATTATTGTTTTCTCACCCCCTCTTATTTCGGTCGATGATAAATCCCCTTTCCGACGTCATAGTCAGCGTTCGGCCAATCGTGGAAGGCCGACCACAGCGACGCTTTCGGTCGCGCACGGGGCTAATAGCATTTGACACCAAAGGCTTTTTTGGTCAAAATTTATTTTTGAGTATTCAAACAAAGCTTCATAAACTAAATCAACAACAAAAAAAAAAAAAAGACAGACTTTCACACCCTTTTTGTATGTTTGGTAATGGTATACTCTCTCACGTTTATATCCCAAGAGCCTCACATCAAAATTTCTGCATATACTTCGTTTCAGCTTCGGACCGAGCGCGGCCGATGTTAGAGCCGAAGGGCCAATCAAACAGCGAAAGAGGCACAACGTCATGGCGTGCTCCCTGCAGTTGATAGGACAAGCCGCTATTCGCCGTCTCTGTGCGTGCTCCTTACGCCGGCTAGTCCTATCAAGCACAGAGAGCACGCCATGACGTTGTGCTTTTTTGTGCTGTTTGATTGGCCCTTTGGCTCATAACATCGGCCGCGCTCGGACCGAAGCTGAAACGAAGTATAGAAACCAAGTTTTACGAAATGCCAAGTTATCAAATAAATAGTTCAAATACATACAATCCACAACGTGCTTATCGCCAAGACTCGTAGCATTTAAATAAATAAACGAAAAAATATGTTTGTAAAGGAAAACAAACACTAGCCGATAGTGATAAGTAAATTGTGCTTCCATCATCCAAGATCAGATATAAACAAAGGCACACCTCGCAGCCCGTAGGCTGTTCACACGATCTTATCAAGATCTGCTTCACATTCGATTTTGATTATACGGTCTCCCTGCTTTTTCCGTCCGAAGATTTTGCCGTTTTTCTGCCAGGCAAACTGATACATTTTTAGGGGCGAAGCTCCTTTCTAGCCTTGTCCGTCCGTCCGTCCGTCCGTGCTCACATCGATTGCCCCCCCATCTGTCTTCTTAAAAAAAGAAAAAATGTTTGCACAGTCGACAGGATTCGAACCTGTGCGGGGAGACCCCAATGGATTTCTAGTCCACCACTCGGCCACGACTGCGGGACGGGTAGGGGGCTCTGAGATGTGGTAGTAACTCAAGAGCTGGGGATGTCATGGATGAAATGTTGCATGTAGCCGCTCAACGTCTATACAGGAGAGGGCGCTGCGGTCAAATGCGTATATAATCGCGTTAAACTTTTCATGCATTGGCTTAACGTTTATAGACGAGAGGGCGCTGCGGTCAAATGCTCAAATGCGTATATAACCACGTTCCATACCACACATTCTCTTTCGGACATGGACCGTTGAATCAAGCGGTGGAGATGCGTTCCCACGGCTTCTAGCGGATCCAAGCTGATCCGCTAGAAGAACCACTGGCTCTGCATTTCACCGACCAGAAGCAGTAATAATGAAGTCGAAACGCAACCCGGAACTCAGCACTACCTTTGAGCAATTAAAAAAAAAAAAAAAATCAACACCATCAGCACTACCTATGAACAATAAAATCAGTATCATCAGCACCACCAGAGCTTTGCCCCAATCAACATCATTCACCACGTGGAGATGCGGTCATTTTTTTCTCTCGACTTTTCCCTTCAGCATCCAGAGAAGCTTTTTATTCATAGCGGTCAGGTTGCCAAGAAACCAGATACCAGATTGCGCATCTTTTAGATATTTCCTTTCTGCTAGCCACAGATCTCGGGTTGCTCGTGAGACAAACTGAACTAGTAAAATCGTTTCATCACCCATTTAATTAAGGCCGCGGGAGAGGAGCGACTCTTCGACGGGGTAGAGATTTACGTTGGAAAGATTAACTATGTTGCTGCTGATCAAAACTCTTGGTACGTCCCATCCGCACACTGTAGTTGGAACAGATTTTACATTATCTCTGGCCAATTTCTTTTCCTTTACCTCCGTGAGCGTGCCCCGTTTTCTTTCCTCAAATAAATAAATAGTGTTGTGGTTTCATGAAGTGATAACACGTTGTCACGCAACAAGTTGCCCTCAGCCTTCTTAACTTTAGTCGAGGTCGTCTGCAGTGTCCGACAGTTATTTTTACCAAATCTAAAGAAGCATTAGGGAGCACTGCGTTCCACTTATCTAATTCATTCTGAGTAGGGTGACCATATTCCTCAATGTAGAAAACGGGACATCCCAGCCAGGGGGAGGTGGGAGGGGGGAGGGGGGGGGGGGGGGTTACTAGAGATTGAGATTGGCAGAAAACATTTAATGAAATAACTGCTGTTATTTCAAAACGTTACCATATTGCACTAATGCCCTAGGGCCTAGGGAAAAGTCAAATTCGCAGTTCAGTTGCATGCACTCATTTGGAAGGTCCTGCTTCGGGTCTTTCGTTGGTGCGGGCGTATTTTGGCGACGACTGAAGTTTCCTAAGCAGGACTTTATGCTGCTAGACTCGGTTGTAAAAGTCTGCGCGCTTATATGAGAAGTTGAACCGCACATGAGAGCTATAGACCGTTCCATTAGGGTCATAGCAGAGAGGGTAATAGAGAGAAAAAAATGCCCTCCCCCTCTCACCCCGCATGTCGTCTCCGCCGAGTGGGCTGTATGCATAGCATCCGGCTGGTGTGCAAACTCTGTTTAATATTGCGTCATTTTGGAATTTCAAGCGCAGATTTTGGTATGCCAGTTATCGTGTAATACTATGCTAGATAGAAAGACTAACAGGGTCCTATTGCGCTGTTACCTGAGTGCAAATAAAAAAAAAATAGGGGAAACTGTGTCAGATTGGCCGGTCTCTCCGGCGAAAAATAAATCCGGTTGCTGTACCTTTTTTACTATACAAAGTTCGTACTGGTGTAGGCCTTTAGCGACCATGAGTGGAAGTCTGTAATAATAAATAAAAACGTGCTCTCCTGCCGCAATACATGCAGTAGAGGGTAGTACTGCCGGCTGACTCAACTGCTCTTTAAGTAACGGAAAAAAAGATATGCTAGTTGATCATTTACCAAAATAGAACAGAGAGCTATAGGCTCATTTTGGGGTAGACATAACTATTTTAAGAACGCAAACCACTTCACAACGGCAACCACGAGCGAGAGTTCGATGTTCCGTACAGCCCGCCGATAAAGCCCAAAAATGGAGAATGGCAACCTCCTGGTTTGTCGTCTGCTAGCGGAGTCGGGCGCGTGCCCTCTCTCTCGTTTTACCCCGCCGAACCAAGCCGAACCCGCTGAATTTCCCGGATGCACGGAGAGGGCGCTGCTGTTGAACAAAATGGTGCCGCCCAGAGAGCGCTAAATGGAATGGTCTATATACGGTAATTAAAAAAAAAAAAAACATTTTTACACACGCGTCTTCGCGAGAGAAAAAGTATTAGTGGACAAGAACAGTTCTAAATATTACTCTCTGGGTAAATATCTTAAAGTACCTACGGTTATTTTTATAAAATATATTTGTAACGAGTAGGCATAGCTTCGGCTTGCTTCAACTCGCTTGGTGCCAATTTCGAAACTATGCGCTCCTGCAAAAATGGGACATGAGTCTTTACTGGGACGAAAAGACGGGACGGCAGGAGCGGACCTCGAAAACGGGACTGTCTCGGCCAAAACGTGACGTCTTCCAAAACCGAAGCGCCCCAACGTGGCGAAATACCACGCAGTGCACTCTGGGAACTAGTTGGCCACTCAGTTTCGGTTTCGATTGAGCAGCTTCATTTCATGCTATGACGCCGTGACCGAATGCGCTGCTTGTGTTTTCGATTATCTGACTTTTCACGAATGTACAATACACTCATTCTCGAGCGATACAAAACGAAGACTGGGGCACTTTCCTTGGTTCCCGAAACACCGGATATTGTGTGTACGTATGCAAACGTAGTAAGACGTGGCTTAGTCACCTCACCCATGAGTGCATCTTTGGGCTCAATTTTAATAATCCCGTCTGCGAGCGAAGCCAAAGCTAGAAGCGCGAGACCAGCGCTTTTTGCGTTTCTCCCCAGCTCGCGCGCTCGAGCAAAGCCTGAACGCACGAAGCTTTCGTGCTCGCGCTTCCAGCTTTTCCTTCGCTCGCACATAAGGTGAAACGAAGTATAGAGAGAGTACTAAATAATCAAAAGCAAATGCGGCGCGCTCGCGCTGCCTCGGGTGACCTGGTCGCCCCTATAAAGCCGGTCGTGGTTCACACGTACCGCTTCACGTGCAACAACGATGATGTTTAGACTCGCGAAAATAGTTTCGGTGTTGACCATAATGTGGCGCTCCGAATCAGATCGCTATTTATGTGGGGACCTGCTTTGCGCATTTTATGCAGTCAATTCACTTGAATTTTTTTGTCTCATATATGCACTACTTGGAGCGATCTCGCATGTGCGCAAAGCCGATTGAGGCGGCAACCTGTACGTGCAGGACATGTGCCGGCGCCGAGCCCGTACGCAGCCAATTCATTGCCAAAGCTCCTATCAATGCACATGGTATTCATAGAAACGCTACGTGCCCAATCTGGTTACTTCTCGGCGCCCATGTCTGCCCCGATTTTACTGCGCCAACTGTTTCAGAGAGCGCACATGGTTTCACGTTCGCTTGTAAACAAAGCAAACTTGGTTTCAGTTTACTCGATGGTCTCTTATCCAGCGGTATCGTCGTGACAACAACGCTATGAGCACTATTCTAATCTCGCCAACTCCCGCTAATTGTCTTCGTCCATCGCTGGATTTTTTTCGATATGCTACTCACTTTTCCTTCGTGGTGCTTGACGTGCTTGCGGAAGCGGCGGCAGTATCCATCGTTCGTGGTTTCGGTTTTTTCGGATTTGGCTCGGCTACAACACCGGCAGTGAAGTGGTCTTCTCAAACAGCTCGCTCCCCCCTCAAAGGCCACGTGAGAGCGTTTCTGAGCGGCCATTGGCGGCGCCCTCAGAGTGATTGACAGGACTCGGCAAAATTTCTGCAAAAGCTCGCTCCAGAAGCGAGGTGTGCGCGCAACTTTTTTTTAGATGCACGCGTCCTTTTCGGACGTGTTCAGACGGCGCAACCATTTCGCGAAACTACATTTCGCGACACTAGATGCGCGAGAAAAATGCATCGCGTGAACGGGCCTTTAGTCAACGCTATCCAAGTCAAGCCAAAACGTGAATGCAATCAAGATGGCGCGGTCCCACTTGCGCGGCCTGTTCGTCTGATGGCACCATTGCCATGATCGCCGACTTCCAAATAGCTTGATAATTTGTGAGTACAGTGTACTTGTGACTCGGATGCCACGCTCGATGTTCGACAAGAAAATAATTCACAATTTCTGCAACTTCATCGGGTTCGACGCACATGTCGGTTGTTTGTTGCACGAAGAAAGATATGAATGGGCGTGACGCGAGGCGCCTCTTTCCGAAGTTCTAACATTTTGTCCATACAGTCGCTCGGGGTCACGATGGATAATAAGCCGTATTCTGTCTCGCTCCCGCTGCAACATTACTTCGAGAAATGTGTGGAGGAACATTCTTCAACGACTGCTGTTGTCTTCCGAGACGGTCACGTCGAAGCAA
The DNA here is from genome assembly GCA_013358835.2 of Ixodes persulcatus. NCBI lineage: Eukaryota > Metazoa > Arthropoda > Arachnida > Ixodida > Ixodidae > Ixodes > Ixodes persulcatus. The sequence continues at coordinate 209,839 of JABSTQ010009031.1, forward strand.
GACTGTCGTATCTTCAAGTGTCGCAGCTCGCGCATGAACTTTGCGCAAAGATCAAGCAGGCAGGTGTTTCGGAGGACACAGTGGTTGCCGTTCTCTGCAGGTCCTCTGTCTACGTTCCTCCCATAATCCTGGGGTACGTTGTTGTTTTCCTTCGAAATGTTGACAGAGTTGAAGCTGTAGTCCTCAACGGTATCGTGTGTGCTTGTTTTCTAGGGTCTTGAAAGCTTCGTGCGCGTTCACGTTTTTGGACATTCAGCATCAAGAGGAAAGATTTCGAAATTTGAAGAATTCATCGTCCGTCTCGTTGATCCTTGCGGAGGAAGCTTTTCATAAGAAGGTAATGAGTGGTTACTCAAAATGTCGTCGGTTCCCAGTAACAAAAACGCGCGCGAAAAAAAAAAAATAAAATTGCATCTTTGCATGTTTTGTTAGACTACCGAATAAAGCTTCTCGTAACCCAAAATGGCTGCTTAGAAATTAAAAAAAAAAGTGCCTCTCTCCCCTGACCTTGATTCAGCAGAGCGCCCCCTCCTCGCCGCCAGAGCTACTCGGGATCCTTTTCAGCCGATCGCAACTGCTGGCTTCAGAGTGCTCAGAGATTCTCAGACCAGTCACGAAATTAAAATTTCTTGACATTGGTAATGCATTAAAAACAACACAATCTTATAGCGTACGGTGGACGATTGAGCAAAATTTACGCTCGCAACGTGATGAAATAACGGTTGTGACGTAAATTGTTTTGCGCATCAGCATGTAAAAAAAAAGAAAACAGCAGTATGCGAATTGAGTTTTGCAGAACGGAACGAAAGCCAACGCTTGGAAACAGTTGTCAACTCATCGCGTTTTCGACAGTGAACACGCTGCGATAGCGGTCATGCGTACGACAGAGCAGGCAAATATAAAATGGTTAATAAACCGCATTTTTCTCACGGCGAAATATTGTGCAAGCATCGAAATGTGACACAAATCACAGTGCATTATTTCGGCTCTCCCTTTATTTTACAACACAAACCTTTGAACACACTTTTACCAAACCTTAAAATTTCTTGAAGCGACCACAAAACCCGGTAACAGCGGCGAGCTCTGCGAGCTGTTTCGTCGTCGGTTAGGCTTAGCGGATTCACCGCCGTGAGATGAACGATCTCGTGAAAGCACTGCGAATACTTCACACGTCAACTTTTCCTGTTATGGTCGCAAACGAATCTCGTCCCGTCCGTTGTAATCCTCGCACCGTCGAATGCACAAGCACTTTGTAGAACCACATATCAATCGCCGTCATGCCGTACCACGCACACCACCACAGACCACTCTCGGCCACCGTGACCGTCAGCAAAACCACGTGATCCCCGTCCAAGTACCACGTGACGCCTGCGCCGCTCCGCACTCCGACGGCTACAGACGGAGTGCCAGGGAGCGCTCTGAGAGGGAGAGGTGCCCTCGGAATGAAGCACCCGATCAGGCCACAGCACTCTCTTTCAACCACCCAATTTCGCGCACTCTGAAAAGAGCGCTCGAGAGCGCGCAGAAAGAACCACGCGAATTCGCCATTAGTATGTAAAATGATATGATTCATGTTCAGTTCCACCAGTGCAAAATTTTACAGTTGCGTTCGTTCATTCCTCTTTGAAAGAACACACAGGAGTGGTCGTAAATCACCGGTTCCGATCTCTGTCGTGGCAACCCATCTGCCATAGTGGCTGTGTCTCTTGGATGTACAGCGAAAGTTGACAGTTGGACAGCTTAAGGATGGCTTTCAAAAAAGGGATGGCTTTGCAACACAAAACCAGCTTACACCCTTTGGTTCATGATAAACTTTTAAGAAAGAATTATCTTCTTGTTTTCAGCAGCAGGGTGGACACACTTACTGATTCACATCATCATTTCAGAGCCCTCTTTTGGAAAGTGGAGACTGGAAAACGGTGGACAAACTTTGGGACAATGCCTATGTGCTGCTTGCCGAGCCGCACGAACCACGTGCTGACAGTGAGAAAGCTACACCCCTTCCTGGACACAAAATCGCTTACGTCATGCAGACTTCGGGGACCACCGGGGAGCCAAAAACGGTCAAAGTACCGCACCGATGCATCGTCCCCAACATACTTCATTTACGGTATGGTATTCAGACGGCAACGGTAAGGAGCAGAGGATGTTCACAGAAGCAACAGTTGGGGCAAACAGGTGTGAGCACAGAAGCAGACGTCTGCTTCTGTGTCGGACTTTGTCCGCTTCTTAGTCTGACATGTGAATACCAGTGATTCTTATCACTCAACCCCTGCAAGTGACGACGGGCTTGTAAAACTCTATATAGACCCTTTCCGTAAAAATGCCACAAGGAGAGGCCGTAATTGCATTTTGTGTCCTCGCAAACTTCAAGTCAAGTGAGTGAACAAACAATCGCCACCATAACACTGCTTCTTCCACCGTCCATGAAATACCTTGTCACCTATTTTCCAAGAGCTCAGCCAAGGATCGCTTAGCAAGACATTTCTTGGCGATTTTTGAATGATCCTTTAAAGGGCAGCTCTGGTTCATTTTCAATGTTAAGCAAACAATGCAGTTGTCTTTAGTATCGCCTAGAAAGACCACACGCCAAATATTTCAATCAAACTATGCCTAAAAGTTGATGAAACTGCAGTGCGCAAAATTACCAAAATCTGAAAATCCTATCGGGCGAGGCATGGCATGGCCAACAGCGCAGTCAATGCTCGGGGAGATTTTAATTTTTTTTCTTTGTTTTGAACTTTTTCAAGGAAAGCCTAAAGGCATAGCTAGCAGCGTGCTCATCGTTGGCCACGTGATTCGCGGAACACGCATGCGCTTCTGTGCTTTCGTGCCAGCATGCGTCATTGCAGGCAGCATCCATCGCGTGCGAGAGAGCCAGTTTGTGACATTGAGCACGGCATGCGTCTACAAACCTGTCGCAACATATTTACGCGTGTTTGTTTTTTTTAACTTAACTTTCTGCTAATGTTTTCAAAACAAGCCCTTTGGAAAACTTGCCTTTTTCGGCACAAGCTACTGCCACAGTAGTGTAGGCGTCGTTAGGTGTAGCAGACTGCCGATCGTAGCAGACGACACTTTCACCCTTGCACCGAGCTGTGTCCGGTTTCCTGGTATGTGACAGCATTATTTGTACCTTGTGCTTGGAGCATGGAAGTGATGACACAGGAGCAATGTTGCCCGTCGCAGGCAAGGTTTCAGACCTCAAATAAAAATTGCACAAAAAATATTAGTTTTTTTAGAAAGAAATTATATAGAACTGTTTATTACTACCTCAGGATATATAGTCAGCCCTTGACTCATATTTTTTGCAATTAACCGGAGTTGCCCTTTAAGATGACCAATCACCTGTTGTATCTTAAATAGGACAGCATAAGGACCTTGTTAAATCTCCAGGTTTGTAATCTCTAGCACCGAAATATACTTTGCGCTTTCCTTTTTTGCCCGCCTCCTCCTTTCCTATATCCTCTCCACATTTTACCTTGCCCCAACTTGGCTCTCCCCTCGCAACTGAGGTTCCTGACCATATTTCAGGTGCAATACTGAAGCTTACCTTTTGTAGACATCTTTCTCATAGCTGTCGCAGAGTTTTAGCACAATTGGGTTAGCTTTTTACACTTTAGCAGCTCATGAGAGCCAAACTCGTGTGCTTCATAACTCTGAGTTTCAATTGCATGATGGGGCGTACAAAACAACATTCCGGCCGCGAGTTCTTCATACGTTGTAGTGCGCCTGGTAGTTAGTCGCCAGGAAAATGTACCCTTAGAGCTATATCATCTCCCCTTTCTCAAAAGCTAAGCCCACGTTTACAAAGAACTGGTGGATTTCCGAAAGTCATAGAAAAAGCAAGGCATTCGTTGCTATGACTAGCAGACGACACCGGAGCTTGCTGCTGCACCCTCTGCTCAAGGAGCAGACAAACTTCCTCACTCTGATTAGAGGATAAAGTGGGTCTCCGCTTTATGTCCTCTAATCGGAGCTCGGTGCTGCGACGTCATTGTGTCTCTGTGCAATAGCAGACAAACTTGCTCACCGTATGTGAACCAAGCGAGCAAGTGTCTTCTAATAATATGTCATTTATGGCAAGTAGACTTAAAGGTTTGCTCGGGCGATTTTATTAGCTACCCCAACTAACTACATTTTCTAAATCCCCGGCCTTTACCCCTTCCGATAGGCTATTTAGTATCTTGAAATTCATAATAGTTATCGTGAAATCGGCAAATGAAAATGATTCAAAAACCAACATTCAAATATACCCACACTTTTCAGTGCCGTCACGTCAGTGGCAGGCAGGCTTGCTAGTCAATGAAGCAGTCGAAAAATAGACTATGCCAAGCATTTGTTCCGTGTTTGTTCTACAGTCCAAAGAGAACCCCTGCCTTCCACTGGCATCACTTTTTTGTTATTGCCACTAGAGACATTCAGTTTGAAAAACACAATGGGGACCGAACATGTAAATTCAATAACGTGATGAAAAAAAAAAATATTTTAACCGAATACTTAGATACTATTTCACCAATGTTTGTTCGTGTGTTTAGCAAATATTTAGGCAAATCGGAGACTCTGACGAAATCGCCAGAGTACCCCTTTAAGTTCACACAGTTGCGTTGTTCAACAGTTGACCGACTGTTCACACAGTTGCGTAGTTCACACAGTTGACCGACTGAGACAAGACTGGTTTTTAAGCCTCTTGAGACAGCTTACGACCGGCTTCGCAGCAGCGCATCTGGTCGTAAGCTGCCGCAAGAGACTTAAAAACCGGTCTTGTCTCAGTCGGTCGTAGTCGGTCGCAGGTGTGTGACCGGTCCTTTATGTGTGTACTGACCGGTGTTCTCTCCCCATCCAATCCAGAAAGATATTCGCCGTTTCTTCGAGGGATGTTGTCTTTCAAGCTGCCCCGTTTACGTTCGACCCTTCCGTCGTGGAGGTATTCCTCGCCCTGACTTCCGGCGCAACTTTAGTGATGACTTCCGAGGCAGTGAAGCAGATTCCTCGAGCAGTCGTCCAGCTGCTAGTTGAGAGCAAAGTCACCATCGTTCAGGTGAGGACTGTTAACACTTGTGACAGGTCTTGCGACTGAAATTCTGTTCTTTGGCACAGCTGATTTATCCTGGAGTCACTTAATAGCCTATGCTTAGGGCTCTGTGTTTTCGGATAAATCCGAAAAACTTGGAAAAACCCCCGGCGGTAAAATGTTTGTCAATTCGGATTTATCCAATAAACTCCGAATTGTTATGTGCCCATGCCACCCCCCCCCCCCCCCCCCCAACAGCAACGAAAAAAAAAGAAAAAGTATTTTTTTTTTTTTTTTTTTTTTACAATTTGAGCAGCGCAGGATCAATGGTCCTGGGAAAATGACACCATAATTATCTTTCAAGCCTCGGATCGTTGTCAAAAGGTTGTCTTACGGCTTGTCTCGTCAAGCTTGGTTCAGGGAAACAGGTCATCGTACCATTCATGTCACGACAAAGCCACTCTTTGGTTTCCAGTTTGGGACCGTGGGATTTGGGATTTAGAGAAAGGAGAGGGTATGTTTCTGGGGGTAACAGTGAAAGCTATGGACCATAGAGATTGTATCAAATAGGGAAGAGGGGCTGTTGAAACTTCTCTATTACATCCTTAACCACTCCACCTCGCGCGGCCGCGGGATAGGTTGATGGGATGACTACGAGCTTCCTTGCGGCTGCCTCCGGCAGTTTATTGATTTTAAGGTATCAACGTTTATCGAAGCCACACTTGTGTGCGACTTTTGTCGTGGGACAAATTAGTATTGCCAATGACACCAACGCCAAATTCAACTGAAGAAATCTTAATTGATACAAGCGCGTTTTATTTTTTATCTGGCATACGTTTGCATCCGGTTATTATTTATTATTTTTTTAATAGGAAACACTGCGAAATTAATCTCCGAATTTCGGAGAATAGGGTATTTACGAAAAATAAACTCCGATAAACACCGAATTTTTGCTAAAAAATAAACTCCGAAAAACACCCTCCGAATTTCACGAAAAATAAACTCCGAAAACACGGAGCCATACCTATGCTTAAAGTTACTGCCACTCCATTCTTAAATTTTCTTCATTCCCTGCCATTTGGGTGCTTAGTGCAAAGCAGACACAATTGGCGATCGTTGCGATTCGAAAATGCAACTTCCAGAGCTTTAGATACAATGTTGGGAAGCTCGGGCAATGCTGTTTCGCTCTTTGGCGGACCGTTTCTTCAGACGACTGGCAACAATGATCTTTACGACCAAAATGGCTGAAATGTCGCTTCTCCGAAATGCACTTGTTTAGCGGCTCTAGTCTTTCTGCTTTCGAACGGCAGCAATTTCGGCGATCCGTGGTACGTATGGCTTTTGCGTGGATTGACGTCGACCACGTCGGTGCTTTTGGATTGGCAATATGGCTGCCACGCTTTTGTCGAAGTCACTTGGCCGTGTCTGTTACGCTCACGGGTACATGATGGCCAATGCAAGACGATACCTTTGACGGACAGTCAAGTTAGCCGAAATAGGATAAGCGTTTGAGGAGACACATACACGAAAAGGCCGTGTTTCTTCACTTGCCTTGTTTGCAGGAAACACTTTCGGCCACTGCGGCAAACATGTTGAGAGCTGAGACAGTACAGGGACCACTTTCTGACTAATTCTGTGCTTTCTTTCACTTTGCGATGGACTGCAGTGGACACTAAAGGCCATCCCAGCCAATCCAACGCCGTGAATGTACCACGTGACCATGTGCCCCGCTCGTCGCTGCACCCCTCCCGAAGGTCGTGTGAGGCTCGCACGGCGTTGGATTGGCTCCGGTAGCCCGTAGCGTCTGCTGCAGTTCATTGTAAAAAGAAATGGAGTGTAGTTTGCCTTCAACGTGCAGACAATTGTGTGCCAAATTATTTTGCGTGCGTGTGCACACCGTGTTCGGCGAGTCCAAGTCTCATTTGGGTCAGTGAACAGGCATGGCGACTAGTGTAACCGGACTTGACTCTACTTCTCGAGTTATTACTCATCACTCGTATGTTCACCGCGCGCATTGGTTGTCTCGACGGCCATTGTGATCTCAGGTTGAGTGTATCGGTCGGGCCGTAGCGAGTCAACAACAAAGTTTATTCAGTGAGCGGTTAGTAATATAGGCCGACGCGGCCAGAACAGACACTAGGCACGTGGCTCATGTAATCGGGTAGGAAAGATAACAGTGTGGTTGATGTGCAACGTGGGCGTGACCTGCATGATACAGAGTGCACCGCCTGACCCGCAGTTTAAGACACAGTTTTCGCTCTTCTTCATTAAAAGGCAACGCCTAGCTTCTTTAGCCGTCTTGGCGCAGAACGAGTCAAGGAATCGTTGCTTTCGAAGGATGCAACGCTGCGAGTGCTCGCTTTCGGAGGCGAAGCGTGCCCTTCGGTCGCCCAACTTCGAAGCTGGAGCGAGCGTGGAAACTGCACGGAATTCTACAACTTGTACGGCATCACCGAAGTCTCGTGTTGGGCAACATGTCAGAGGATTCGCCTCACGGACTCAAGGTGGGATGTCGAGTGTTTAGTAATTAGAAAGATACTAATAAGACTCTATTCAGACTTCTAGCCTCAGCTGATGAAGTGGACTAATGCCAGCTGACGCGCTTCTACAGCCATACACAGTGCTTGTCAAAGAGGGAGAAGAAAACAAAAATGATAGGAACTTAAAGGCTTGAACAACAAATCACAATCAAAGAGCATTGGTGGATGTATCAACACTAGTAGTCATATAATGTTCTGGTGAGAAAGAGAACAACTGTCCAACAATGCATGCAGGCACCCATCGGTACCTGTAGGCTGTAAAAGAATTTGTGCCTCATACAATATTTATTCAATACAGGCACAAGAAAAAGCATATTTACAATAATAACCGCAGGAAATTAACTGGGGCTCGACAAAAAGTCATCTTTTACACTCTTTTTAAAACTTTCAATAGATGTACCATTCATAATCATTTGTAATAAAAAAAATAGGTGTGAAAATAAATGTTTACTAGTTCTAGTCATACCCTATACCACTTTCAGAGGAGTTATACTGCAGGGATGTGTGAACACATCCAAAATTAGACTTTTGAACTTGGTTCTTCTCAGGAGCACCAGTTTGCAAATCGAAAATGCACAAGAACTTCTTGTAAAACAATTTTTTTTTTTCTCATGCTTTCGAAGCAACACGCCAGGGTTTTTGCCACCTCGGATTGGCCCTTGACTATTCCTTACCATGCTCGTTGGTTGGGCTGGAAGAACACCACTGTTAGGAACTTTCTTAACAATTTTTTTTTCTAGCAGTGTTTCTGACCCACACAAACACAGCATTCTCTCACCTTGGTTTGCATCATGCGCAGCAATGTTTTCCTGGGCGACGCATTGGACGGAACGGTTCTGCAGGTGCGGAATGAATCTGGAGGCATCGTCAACGAAGGAGAGGGAACGCTTTTTATCGGTGAGGTTCATTTTTATATGTTTTCAAAAACCTTGCTGGTCACATGGTTGAGGCATTGCAATATTTGACACCTTGACTGATTACACAGCTGATGAAACGTTTTTGGTGAAACGCTCCCATGTTTCAATATAGTTTCACGGTTTTCACCATACAGTAGATAATAAACCTGGAAGACAACGTTTCCACCCCCCGAGTCTCTTTTCTTATTTTTTTACCATGCCGAAAATCTATAGGGTGTCAGAAATTGCAAGGCTGGCTCTAAAATTGTTTGGGAACGTCAGCGTCAAAATTTAGCGATCTCAAACTTTTGCCCAAGGTGTATTTTAGTGGTGCATTTTACTTCACAAACTTTCAAAATAAGACCAACGAACTTGCCAGCGTCAACTGTAAACGTCGATGCAGGCAACCGAGTTAAAGAGAACCAGGCTCGTGGTGCCATCTTACGATAGGCGCAGCAAGCAGACGATTGTTTCAACTGAATGCGTCGTCTGCTCGCTGCACCTGCCGGGAGATGGCGCCACAAGCACAACCCCGACCTTGGGAGCCAGTACAGTGGAATCTCGTTAATTCAAACTTTCTGAACTCAAACTCGCAGATAATTCAAACTAACGTGCAGGTTCCGTCCTATGCGTTTCTAGGAAGGAAATTCCCGGTAATTCAATATTTGCGTTATTCAAACGAAGTTCTGGTCCCCCACGGGTTCAAATTAACGAAATTTCATTGTATTACAAAGAGCCTCCAACTGCTCGATCGGAATCGCATGGTTCATGGGTTGCGTTTGCAATACCTACGAGCTGTGAAGAGGTGGCAAAAGTGTTGATCGTCTGCAAACGTCTCGACCTTTCCGTCTGCTTTCCTCCTTGCCGCGCTACAACGTAGCGGGTGCACACTTGCAATCAATATCCACATTATGCATCTGCCATCAAATTGTGAACGCTCCCAACAGTTTGAGTTGGACCCTTCCTACAATCTAGGCTCGCTACCCCGGCTACCTCGGTTGTCTGCGTCAATGTCGGCCATTGACTCCGGCAAGTTCGCTTATTTTATTTTTCACGCGAAGGGAGCTATGCCTTGAAATTTCACAGGGTGAAATGCACCAACCACTAAGTTACGACTTTGTTGAAAATTTTAAATTTCTACATGCAGGTGCCAATTTTTTCCTGGCTGATTTGAGAGCTAGCCTTGGGAGTTCTAACGTCCTGTACTTACTTCAACTGTCAGCTGTTGCTCCTTCCTTTATTCAATTTGCAACGCTTCATTTCGACAGGTGGCACCGACCGGCGGTGTCTCGTGGGCGAGGAGACGTGGCAGCAGGTTGGGCAGTGCCAAATGCGGAACTCGGGCGACCTCGTCCGCAAGTCTGGCGGAAACCTGACGTTCCTCGGAAGGCGTGATTCGGTCCTCAAGTACAACGGTCGCAAGGTCAACCCCGCTCTTCTGTCGCGGAAGCTGCTCGACTCGGCGGTCGTCGAAAGCTGCCACGCCCACTTCTTCAAGTCGGAAGGGACCCTCTTCTTCTTTGTCACACTGCCTCCAAATGGCAACGCCAAAGAAATGCTGACTTCGCTGAAGACTGACCTCGAGAGGGAGTGCCCGTGTCCTTTACGGATCGTTGTGGTACATCACGGCCTGCCCGTAACAAGCCACGGTGCGTTGCCGCTTCTCAACTGCCAAATTTTGAGGCACCTTTTTCGGTTGCGCAGACTTGGAAGTTGTCTGCATTACTAGTGCATCAGTTTTGAAAGAGAGGTTGAGCATGATTTTATCTTTCTTCGTTACACAGGCAAACTGGACGTGAAAGCGCTGCTGAGGTATGCAAGGAAACGAAGACGGACGGGGCAGAGAAAGCTGGAAGGATCCGTCGATTCCATCGCTTGTTGCCGGCTTCTGGCAACACTGTGGAATGTAAGGAGTTCTTCGTGAGTTGTCATAGAATGTGTGCATGTGGTGTGCGTGGACCTGACTCGCCACATTGGCAGTCTGTATTTCACTTGTACGAGTTGCCTTTCTTCTTCTTTTTCTTTTTCCTGCAATGACCCCCAAGTGTTCATGGCCTTAGAGGGCATGGAGTGACGCAATGTTTGGGTAACTTGAGGTCACGGTGTTTAAAGAAATACTGAACCGAAATTGAGAGCTCACAAAATAAGGCTGTACGGATAGGCGGGATGCTACAAAACCCAAAAACATCACTCATACAGCAATATCTGTAACGGATCGCCATATTTCTTGGAAAAGAAGTGCACGATTGAAAACGGGGCCGACGAGGCCGACGAGACAAGTCGCGTCACGATTTTCATTCCCTCTCCTACTCGCTGCGTCCCGTCGAGCTGGTGAACTGAAGCGAGGAGGAGAGAAGCGAGGCTGTTTCCCCTTATTCTCAAATGTTCCAGGAGGAGAATGACGTCGTAGCCCTCGCTTGATCGCGCCCTTCTTTCCCAAGAGTAGGGCCATCTGTTTGAGAAATCAATGTATGTTTGATGTTTTCGAGTTCGTAGCGTCCCGTTCAATGCTTCTGTGGCCTTATTTTGCAAAATCCAAATTTCGGTTCAGTATCCCTTTAACGGACACATTCAACGTGTTATTCCGACGCTTCAACTTCAAAGGCTGACCTACAAGATCGTCTTCTGCCAGGCAGAAAACTGTTCCCAGTTTCCTTCTCTTCATTCCCTCTCGCATTCTTCTCTCCTCCTCTCCTCACAGGAGCATGTGTCTGAGCTACTCCCTGCAGAAAGAAGGTGGGTCTCCCCAGAGGCAGACTTGGGATTTTGCCGCCCTAGACAGCCTTTAACAGTACCCCCCCCCCCCCCTGCCCGTCCGCTCTCCATGGTCAGTGGGGGTTGGGGGGGGGGGGGGGGGGCACATTGAGTAGCTACGTATGGAGTTAAAAATTTCAAAAGTAGCCAGATTTGGAGGAGCTACAATACCTAAAATAACCAAAATCAGAGCTAGATTAAAAAAAAAAAAAGAGGCAATTAATTTGGGGGCGGTTACAAATTGGCCGTTCCCAAAATTCTACCGCCCTAGTAGGCAGCTGCCCACTCTGCCTATTGGTAAAGTCCGCCCCTGGGTGGGTCTCCCTCTTTCTCGAATAGAAAAAAGGAATTGAGGGAGAGTTTCCTCCTTTCTGCTTGATGGTCGGCCTTTAAGCACCGATTTGGTTCGAAGGGTGTTCGATAAGTGGGGCGCGACTCCAGTCGGAAGTACTCGCGACTCGTATAGAGCGTACGAAAAGCGTGAGAATGTTGAATGGATCATGTTAATCTCTTCTACTCTGCAGACTGTGCTTTAAAGGAACCCCCAAAACTTTTCGCAGGAGCTCACCGCAAGCGACAAGGGCAGCCCGATTTCTCCGCAGTCCTCCTTCATCCTTAGCGGTGGCAGTTCGCTGGGAGCCGTCCGCATCTCCCAGGAAATGGAGCTCGCACTCGATCGCCGCTTGCCGCTTCTCGTGGACAAGCTTCTTAACGAAACGTTTTCAGACGTTGTGGCTTACCTGAAGCAAAGAGCCAAGGCGCGAGAAACTGCCGAGCGCAGTTTAGAAGGACCCGAACTTCCCTCGGAGCGGGTGACTGCTAGCGACAGCTCGACAACCCTGATGTCTCGGGTCGGTTCAGTGAGAACCGCCCCTTGTTTCTCGTGCGTTTCGAGACTCGACTCCTGGCACCACTGCGTGTGCGCCCAAAACTGCGGTCGAGAGCAACGTCTGAGCACCGGTGATAGTGCGGCGAAGTTTGCACTCAAATGGAGGCATGATCTCGCCAAGTGCGTCGATGCGTCTCCGCTCGTCGTGAGTTATGAAGGGTGAGTGATCACTACTGCAGGCAATCCACCCCACCTTAGCTGTCACACTGCGCTAGCTAGAATTTCTCGTTTACGGCACGAGCAAATATCGATATACCTCAAAGGCAGATTGACCTCTCACTGTTTGAATGTTCAACATTTAATTTGCTCTTGCTTTTGTGTCTCGTTTGCCATCTTTTTTTCGTGCAAAACTTACGACAAAAGTATGAGGGGCTATGTATGTATGTAAAACGATTGCCCCGTAGAATGTAGAAGCTGTCATGTGTGCCATGTTTGGCGTGCTGGCCCTTTCAATAGAGCTGTGCAAATATTAAATGTTTGACTGCAAATTGAATATGAATGTTAAACTTTGACTGCAAATAAAATGTTTTTTTTTTTTCAATATTATTTTTTTTATATACTTATTGGCAATTGGGCATGGGTTCTTCTAGAAATAATGGCTGGAAATCTTTTTCTAGAAACCATACTCATAATTAGAAACAGTTTTATTGCATGGAAAACATTTCACATAACTTGAACTAAGAAAACAAATGTCCGTATAAGAAGAGGTAAAGCATAGTGTAACATGGCAAGCAAAGCAATGACTACCCTTCTTATTTTAATATAGCTTGAGGTTGTCTTTCCTGTTACTGTCCTTTAAAATCGGGGGTTGAGCTGTAATTACAACCAAAGAAGGCTCATTTACAATAGTGAGCGAAATTTCCGAGACCGCTGAGCCAATTCAGATGCTCAGAGAGAACAGCTGTTCTTCCTTGCACACCGGTGCAAAGCACTGAAGCTTGACACGTTTGGAAATTATTAAAAGTTCCAAATATTCAAATCCTACTTTTCAAGCAATTTTTTTTTTTTTTTATCCTTGCATTTGACTGTCGCCTCGGTGGTTCCGAGGCGAGAGCGCTGGCCTACGGATCCCCATGTGGCGGGTTCGAATTCCGGCCGAGGTGCCCGCAATCTGACGGAGGCTTATTGCGGAGGAGGCGCCGTGTAACCGAGCTTTCAGTTGCACGTCAAAAGATCCCCAGGTGGTCCAAATTAGTCCTCAGTCCTCTGCTGGGGCGTGCCAGATGCCCGTCGTTGGTTTGGCACGTAAAACCCCCAAATTTTTTTTACTTGCATTTGACTGCAGCGCAGCAGTCTCTGCGAGCTTTGCGCTAAGTCAGGCTTGTCTGCTTGGTCAGAATTTGCAAAAAGCAAAAGAATGAGTGGAAACACATGTTTGTGTCCATGATATATTTTTGGATACATGGTTTTGCGCAAAAAGACGGACACAAGAAAGAGAAACAAACACGAGCGCTCGTGTTTGTTTCTCTCTTTTGTGTCCGTTTTCTTGCGCAAAACCATGTATCCAAACGTTCGCCAGCTCGCCCAACAACAAACTATTTTACATGATATATTTCTTTGCAGCCTCACAACCACATTACCAATGGGCCCCTTACATTTTAGGGCAAATCTGTCTCATTGCTGTTTCAGCGGAGACTGCGTGGTGCTCGTGGGATCTCATTCGGGTCGCTTCTGCGCTGTTGACGTTCTCGCTGGAAGCTGCTGTTGGGAGCTTCAGGTACCGGACAGGATTGAGTCCTCTGCCTGCCTTTCAAGGTGTGGCAGCTACGTCGCATTCGGTGAGAGTCCTCGACATTCCGCAGAAGTTTCGGGCCTTCCATGCCCGATTTCATGCTCTAGACGCCATTTCTTGGTGCTACAGTCTTTTTATCTTAATTGTGTCGATTCACGCCAATGTCCAACGGCAGCTCTGAGCTGTACAGTTTTTTAATACCATTCATCGGAAACTATTTAAAAATTTTGCGGGGAGTTGATCACTCCCCACTAGAGAGTCTCTTTCTTTGTGAACCTGTTTTTTTTTCTTGGTTTTTCAGTTCTCAACACTCAACCAAAATCTTTGTGACTGACAGCTTGGGAACGCCAGGCGGTTATCTTCGTTCTCTTCGGTTACTCGTCTCCAGCATGCGCTCGTCACCTTCCACCATGCTTTGGTTGAGCGTGCGCGCTCAAAGCTCACGAGACATTAAAGTGTTATTGATCGATGGCAGAAAGCTCGCGCTAGAAGCCGGACAACTAAAAGCTTTCCCTGCCACTCTCATTCTGTCTGTGGTTATGCGGAGCACAAGTTTGTCTACTTGTGTAGGGGTTGCTATGACGTCAGAACGCCGAGCTTCGATTGGTTCTGATTGGAAGGGTGGGGGCTAGACCTCAAGGCAGCCAGGATTGAGGTCTACCCACTATCCTTCCGTCAGAGCCAACCAGAGCCCGGCGTTTCGACGTCAACGCAACCCCTGCGCAAGAAGCAGACGAACTTGCGCTCTGCATAGGGGTTTCACTAAACAGCTATGCAGAGCGCAAGTTCGTCTGCTTCTTTTAAACCATGGTTAAACAGCTAGTTGAGTGTTTTTAAAATATCGGACTTGCCGTGCAATAGATGCTAATGAGTGGTTGCGCAGGGTACGAAAGTAAAGAATGCATTATCGTCTAATTGGACAGGCCCATATGAAGCTTAATGTAGTGCTCACCAGTGATTCAACGGGACCCGCTAATGATTTCGTTAAATCGGTGACTTCGTAAAATTGAGAAAGACATTTCTCGGGCATGAGCTGCGCGTGGAATCCGAATTTGTTCGTTAAATCGGGAAATTCGTAAAATCGAGTTTCGTTAAATTGAGGTCAAACCGTATATGCTCGTGCTCCAAAAGCTTATTTGTCTGCTCCGAAATGGACTATTGGCTGCTCCAGAAAGTGTTCTGTTCTCGAACGACTCTGACCATTCAGAGTCGGTCTTCTTGATAATGCGCTTATAGTTTCTTTAAATCATTGCATATTTGGTGTTCTGAGTGGCCATAACAAGTTACATTTTATGGATTCTGTTAGTTACTTTCTACAATGGAAATGCGCCTTGATGGCCTAGAGCTCGAAATATATTTTGGATCCTGTGAGTGTGTATATCTTTTCTGGGTATGGGGACCCTCTTGGTTTGTGTTTTCAGTGAGAAGTTTGGCCGTCTTATTAACATTACAATAAAATTATGTTTTCGTAGAGTGCCTCATTGCCACAACTGAAATTATACAAACCTGTTAATGGTGTAAAAACCACAGCAGGCACGTTGTTTCAGTTATTATTCTTGTTTGCCTTGAATGGCCCTTCAGTTTCAGACAATTTATCAAACAGTACTTCACAGGGTGTTATGACCACAACATCTACTGCATCGAGGTCTCAAGCGGAGCACGGCGATGGACCTTTGGGACCGACGGCGAGGTCAAGTGCTCGCCCGCGCTCAACAAGACCGACGGATCTCTTCTGTGTGGTTCGCACGACAGGCACCTTTACTGCATCAATTTCGAGGTAAATATTTGCCGCCTTTTCCCGCTCGCAAGAGTCGTCACGCGTGGGTGACCGTCTGACGGCCGTGTCGCTTGTGTTGCAGACCGGAGCGTTACTCTGGAAGCTGCGTCCATCTGACGGAAGCATCTTCGCGTCTCCAGCAGTTTCGTATTCACCGAACCAGGTGCTGTCAAGGTTTTACAACATAAGATAATGAGCCAGCTTAAAGGGTCACTGACAGGGTATTTATGCTCGCCAAGGTTTTTATTTGTACATGACATAGGAGATTCCAACTGCCCAGAACGTAATTTGGGGCTTGAAATTCGTGGTCATTCTGCCCGAAAACTGCCGATCGAGAACTGGCCAGTTTGAGTTGTGCTCACTCACCTGTCCGTCGTCATGTGCCGTTTTCTAAGGTTTAGACACACACACCAATTATCATCAAAGTTGTGGGTCATCAAAAGCACACACTCATTATTAAAAATGGAAAAAAATATGATACCTATTTTTGTGGCTTCTAAGAAACTGCAAATATGTTGACCGAAAAAAAAAAAAAAAAAGTTGCACACAGAATTAGAAGCACTCTGTGCATTCTTTGCGTAATTCTCAACATGGCGTCGTATCGCGGGTGTTGCGGGCTGGGCGGCTGAATGAAGCTGACTGGGCAAAGGTGGCGGACAACAGGGGTGGGATTTCTACTTCAGAATGGTTGTTCGTGGTATCAGCGAATCTGTCTAGCTTCGAAAAGGAAATCTCTTACCGATCAAAACAATTGGGATTTATTCCGTACGACACGCCCAACCACCAAGCTGATTTGCACGAAGACGTCGCCGAGTCGTCTTCCCTTCTCATGGCTGTAGATATCGCTCGTGTTATGAATACGAATTGGTGGGAGCTTGAGAAACGCGCAAACCTGAAGCATGAAGTGCTCGACTTTTTCGTTTTTCTCCAAAGTGGGGCGTGCACATTTTTCGTCTGCTTTGCACGGCTGGAAAAATGAAGGAAAAAGAAAAGAAACGCAGTCAAGTGCAGCCATGTGACTTCCGCAACTCTCTCCTCCTCTACATTTCTTCTTCCTCCCTAGTCCAGTTTCGGTTTTGAGCAGTTGTGTTTTTTTTACCTTGTTAAAAGTGTATGTGACGCTGCAGCAAAATATTTATTGGGTAGTTTTCAGACACCATAATGAATTGTCTGGCAAAAAATTTAAAAAATACTTTTCGGGAGGTGTTACTTTGTGGAGATTCTGAACGTTACTATTATTGCTCTTTCTAGGCACGTCTCACATTATATTTTGACAAAAACATCAAACATTTGGGTGCAGGAGACATAATATAGAAATTATCACTTGGAAACGCCAGCGTCCTCTGGTGTTTGCTCCAAGGCACAGAAAGAGGGGCACGATCTTCGATTAGATTTTTAATAAGAAAATCGGCCGCCCACGAGTGTAATTTAGTTTTTTTTTATGCTTAGAGTTTGTAGATTGAGTTATCGCTATAAATAGACAATCCAAGAATCCACTTGAGTGCCTCTTTAAAGAGGCATACTGGCGATTTCTTCTTGGTCCCCGATTTGCTTGAAATTTTGCTAAACTCGCCAACAAACATCGCTAAAATAGATCCCAATTATTAGGTCAAAATATTTTTTTTTGCAAGGTTATTTAATTTACAATTTTGGTCCTTACCATGCTTTTCAAACTGAATGTCTCTACTGGCAACAACGAAAAAGTGACGTCAATGGAAGGCAGGGGTTCACTCTTTGGACTGTAGAATTTGTTCCCAACTGATCCGGAGCAGTTTCATGGTATCAAATGAATGCTTTGGAAGCTCGCTTCAGTACCCGCACTCCTGCACAGAACAAATGATTGGCATATTCTATTTTTTAGACTGCTTGCTCGACTGGCAAGCCTGCTCGCCGCTGACGTCACGGCACTGAAAAGTGTGGGTATATTTGAATGTTGGTTTTTGAATCATTTTCATTTGCCGATTTCACAATACCTAATTATGCATTTCGCAATACTAAATAGCATACCGGAAAAGGTATAGGCCAGGGAGTCAGAAAATATAGTTAGTTGAGGTAGCTCAAAAAGCTTGTGCACCTGGCTTGGCACGGGGAGAAAGAAAACATAATGCAAGGAAGATAGGATGCCTATAGAAAAGTATTTACATAAAAAAAAAAAATCATGCACTCACGGGCATTCATGGGAGGGGTGACTGTAGGTGGATCATGGATTGATTTAATAACAATAACAGCTACAGCAAAATATTAGATATATCCTGTTTAGCGTGGAAATCAACACAAAAAACAGAGTACCTGAAAATTAAATTCCACAGCTATAAGCTTCATAGTGCATTCTTTAAGACCGACGTACACTTCACGCTTTTCACTTTTGCCCGCCTCCACTGTTTTACTTTAGGGAGCAAGGGTTGGTCGGATTGGTTTATCGTAAAGTTAAACAAATAAGGAGACGTGGTGCTCTCTGTTGGGAATGACTGTTGCTTTGATCGGGACGGCGCCACTAATTTGTTGCCCGTTTCTCACTGTCTAGTTGTCAATTAAAAAATTATATTTTCGATGCGAACTGCTAGAAGTTTAATATTTAGAACTTACTCGATGGTACTGGAACGGTCCAGATGCTGAAAATTTCCTCGCGATTGAGTCATTAAACATTTTCGCTACTGGTGATGACAATAGTACTCTTGTTTCATTGAAGGACAAACTGCAGCGGACACTACGAGCCACCACAGCCAATCCGGCGCTGTAAACATACGATGTGGCTGTGCACCCCATGTGTGTCACTGCACCCCTCTCGTAGGTCATGCGATAGTGGGACGACATTGGAACTAATTGAAACGGCTTTGGTGGCTTGTAGCATCCTGCACGGTTCATCATAGGGTTCATCGTAAGGTGTACCAGAGTAGTATAGTTTGATTTTCTGGAAGCCCAAGTGCATGTTCACAGGTGTAGCTTTTTTGAGTAACTGTTTTCTTTACACGTCACACAGGCTTTCTTTTGAATTGTCATGCAGGTGTATGCAGCATCGCTCGTTGGGACCGTGGTCTGCGTGGGTCCGGTGAGCAAGCTTCCACAAGATTCCAGGAGGCCATGTTCCAAAGAAATTAGCTTTCGGGATGCTTAAAAAGTGACTACTGTATTTCGTTTGGTCTGCCTCCAAAATATTTTAAATGTTGCAGGGTAATGGGAAGATACTCTGGAGACGAGACGTTGGCAAACCTGTCTTTGCGTCTCCCGCTGCGTCTCGGCGTGGCCTCTGCATCTGTTCCGTGGAGGGCAAAGTCTACCTCATGAGCCTCTCCGATGGGAGCACGGTAATAACAGCCAAGACCTTCGTATTACTTGGCTACCACTTGGGGTTCCGTGTTCTCAGAATTTATTTTTCCTTGAAAACCTAATATTGACACAAACGTTTATATCCGAGTGAAGTTCTCGTACCAACAATTTGTGGATTTTAGAATCCTCGGATCTGCACCGAAGAAACCGAAAACCTTTTTTTAGTGCACCTCCAGGTCCGAGTTTACCGTGCTAATCAAGAACTTGTGTGTTCTCAATTCAATTTTATTAATTTCTTTTTATTTCTTCTTCATTTCACGAAGTTATGGGTTGCATCGACCGACGGGCCAATCTTCTCGTCGCCCGTGTTCGTCGACGGCGAGCAGCCCTCGATTGTGATTGGCTGTCACGACAGTCACGTGTACCTCATCTCCGCGCCGGACGGGAGTCTTCGATGGCGTCTGCGCCTGGAATCTCGTGTCTACGCCACCGTCTTCCACGTCTTTGAAGCCCGGACGCTCGTCGCCGTCGGCACCGACGGAACGCTCCACCTCATCGACGCCGAAGAAGGGAAGCCCTCGAGTTCGTATCGCTTTGAGGGCGACGTGTTTTCTTCGCCCGTCGCGTTCAACAACAGGGTCGTCGTCGGTTGCAGGGACAACTTTCTCTACTGCCTCGCTCTCGGCGGTAGTCACTGAGGGGGTGGTGACGGCGGGAAAAGTTTCAGTTTTCCCGCTTTAAGTGCGAGCTCCCTGGCTTCGATGTCTCGGGAGCCTCGAGCATGGACGTGCAGCCGAAGCACAGTGGAAGGCGGCAAGCGCAAGCTGGAGGCCAGGTATCCGGAAGAGTCGCTCTGCCTTCCTCACCCTGCCAATGACTATACACGTCCGACAGGTTTGGTATTTAGCTTGTATGTGGCGGGTGTTAGGGAGAAAAGAGAACCATGTTTTTCTCATTGCCGAACGTTTTGAGTCTCCGCCCAAACGTAGCACTAGTGATCCATTGGAGTTTTTGCGCTTGCCGTTATCTACACCCGCTGTCGCCCCAGGAACCAAGGTAAAACAAGTCCGGCTGCTGGCAAAGTGTTTTCAGTTCTCGCCAATAAAACAGTGCCGTCGTACGTGGATCGCACCACTCTACGACAAACGGTGTGGTTTATAAGTTTTTATGCCAGAACCAAATTGGGGCTACTTTACAGCACTCCCCGGTGGAAAAGCTTTCTCATTGCACCACGAAATCAAGTAAACATTAACAGGTCAATTTTTGTATATTGAAACGGAACCTAGTTGAAAAGGAAAACATACTCGAGTGGAGACGCTTCTTAAAACTATTTCTCATGTAAACTTTTTTTTTTTTTTGTATTTGATGTTTGATATATTTTGAGCTTTTGCCCACAATTGCTTGGATCACCACTCGCCTGTCGACGTAAGCGTGCATAAATTGTTTCGCCAAATGCTTGCAGCTGGTGAAACCTTGTAAATAAAAAGATCTCTGACTGATTTTGCTTTATTAGTGTTGCATGCAGCAAAAAAAAAAAAAAAAATGATGGCAGAGAGCAGTGAATCTTATTTGTTAAAAGTTCATTCAATTTGTCAAAATATTTAGGATTGTATATAGCCGTCTGTATGTCATATAGTTGTATCCACGCATGGTCATCCAGCTTGCACTAAGCCTTCAGTACTGAGGTGCCGCTCCTTCATGTAGTAGCGTGGTAGTGGGTGTGTTCAGAAAAGGACAAACATTAGGGTGTCATGCCTATTTTTTTGCTTTCAATTATATTTTTATACGGGGTAGCAAAACATGTCAGCACAACGGAACGGACCTTAGTTTTGTAAGCTACTTTCTTATTTTCGTCAGAAAATCGTGCCAGAGAGGAGGTAGAACAATGATTTTCCCGATTCTGTGTAGACGCAACTTTGAGGGTCATGTGTAAAACTTTTTTTTATGCAAAAGGCACGCCAACTGATCTACTTGAATTGGTGGAATTTATATTTTATTTAAGATTTTATCTTGAGTGAAATAAAACAATGAACTTGACCTCTTGTGCAACTTTTTTTGTATTTAGACATTTTTCGGCAACTTTTCTTACACATCTTAGAATTAAGTTTTTGAGCTGAGACATTTGGTACAAAGTATTTCATGCTTTGTTCACTTTTCCTAAAAAAGAAAGATAGCGCTCATCTTTTGTTTCTTGTTTTGTTTCATTGCACTTGGAATTTAAAAAAAAAAAAATGCTGACACACTCTCCCAAAAATCTTTTTTAAATCTTTTGCCAGGCAATTTGTTGTGGTGTTAGAAAACTACCCAATCAATATTTTGCTATAGCGTAACATATATCTTTAATAAGGTAAAAAAAAAAAAAAACTGCTCGAACCCGAAACCGAAACTGGACTGGGGAGGAAGAAGAAATGTAGAAGAGAGAGTTGCCGTAAGTCACATAGCTACTTAAAATCGAAAGAATAAAACAAGGAGGACAAGCACAGGACAGCTTGTCCTCCGTGTTTTATTCATTCGATTTTAAGTATTCATGTTCAACTCGCTCGCTTTTACCAGCACATAACTACACCCGAGCACTTTTTTTTTTTCGCACGAAGCAGGCGAACGACGCGCATGTCGCACAAAAAACGCAAACGTCAACCACTTCGGGCTTGATGTTTGTGCGTTTCTTAAGCACGGTCCAAACCGACAAGTGTTGCGAAATCGGCGAGACTGCGGCTGCTAATTACAAAAATATTAACCCACTTGGTACCGTCGTTCACGTCGATTCTTGATCGGTATCCAAGCCTGTGAAGGCACAGAGATGCGGCACTTCGTCGTGCCAAGAAAGCTTTGATCAGGCCGCGAGACCAGTGACACTTCCTTTCGACGATTTCTGCCTTTTTCCTGCGGCGCTGCGCTTTCATAAAAATTTTCACGTGTTCTCAAAGGTATCTCTCACCGTTTTCACTCGAATGTGAGAAACCTTTTCGGCGAATAACGACGAACGAGTAGAAAACGTGTCTTCAGCACGCTGCTGCCAGCCTCTGCAACGCTCGCAGAAGCGCGATTTCGCCGCATGCAAGATGGCCGTCCGGTGGCCGCAGTGTTTGCCCCTTATTCAAGCTATCAAGGTTGAAAATATAATTATTATTTACGCAAGAAAAGCGGCCTTTTTTCTATTTCGCGTGGCAGATCTGTGAAGGGAGACACACCCAGAAGTTTGTAACTCTTTTGAGACGAAAATCACATTTAACGTCACAAACACCGAGAGGTTTCAACGCCGGCGAGGGTCGGTAGCGCGTCACTCCGAGACACGCACACCAACTCTTTCGCCTCCGTCAACTTCGGAAACAATCGAACGCTCAGCCGGTGGCTTTTGCCGGTTTTGCTTGCGGTGTGCGGTTGTCTGCGGTCTCGGAAGTCTCGGAGGGGCTGTTCGTGACAGTTGGCTCTCTCGTGGACACTAATTACCGGGCATAAAAATAGTCCACGGGCGAGTATAAAAGCACCGTTGCACGCGAGCCCCCGATGGTTGTTGGGATCCTCATGGCCATGTACGCGTCGCTCTCGGCCGCCGTCCAAGAACGGCGCGAACGCACCTTTGTGATCGTCAAACCCGACGGCGTCCAGCGTGGACTCATCGGTAAAGTGGTCAGCCGCTTCGAGAAGAACGGCTTCAAACTCGTGGCGATGAAGTTCCTACAGGTGGGTCCGCGCGCTGATTTTCTCTCCGAAGCGCACGGTGATGAAAATTTACACGGGTGAAAATGAAGTGAAGAAGCTCAGCTTGGTTGCGCGGTTATGAAAAGCCATTGCGTCGTCACTGAAGGGGCTAGAACGGCCGGGAGGTCTTTCGGTTGTCACGCCTCCAGCGCAAGCTTCCTACTTTTGGTAGTGCTTTGGTATCTCGCGAATCTCGAGCGCGCATATGCAGCCAAAGCACAAAAGAAGGCAACGAGCGCATGCTGGAGGGCAGCAGGCACTGAAAAGAAACACCCTTGCTGTTCTCATACTGTCAATGACTGCAGCTGGTGCCTCTTCCAAAAATCTAAACCTTTTGGTATGCAAAAAGAATACTAAGAAATAAAAGCAGGCAAAAGTATATCGAAACTTGTTTGTCTTCACCATCGGTAAGTAGCAAAGGTTCATTTCACGCATGGGTGCCACAAAGTCGAGTTTATACGATTTGGATATTGCCTCCATGTTGCATGGAAAATCAATGCTGGTGTGGAACCCATGTAATGGAGAGGGCATGTTTACATTCTGTGTTTCTTTTTTTTTTTTTTTTTTCTTGCAGGCCACTGAAGAGACACTGAAAAAACATTATGAGGAACTCTCGGACCGACCATTCTTTCACGCTCTCATAAAGTATATGCAAATGGGACCCATCGTCATAATGGTGAGTCGCGATCCATCGCTGCTTTCTGTCTGCCTCGTCTCGGTTCGATTCAAACGTACCCCCTTCCACCCCCGCCATGCCCAGCACAATGGAGGACAACTGGCTGCAGGACCGTGACAGATGCCAAATGAGATTATTTTCAGCATAGGGCAACCCTAGGGCAGAACTTCTTAAACTTTGTGCCGCCGCAGCTATCTTTAAGCAGCAGTCACGCGGCCCATACGTCGTACAGAACGACACGGTGTTTGCTGCAGACTTGATGGCAAAGCGGCCTGCAGACGGTGTCCATAGACTGTCCTTGGAATGAGGTATTGGCAGTGTGACCGTGACTTGAGGGTTCATTTGCAGGCCCTCATGGAATGCGCTTACGACAACAAGGTGTTGCATGCTTCGGGGAACTGACGTTGTTGTCAAAGTCAAATTTGGGGGTTTTACGTGCCAAACCAACGACGGGCATGTGGCACGCCCCAGCGGAGGACTGAGGATTAATTGGACCTCCTGGGGATCTTTTGACGTGCAACCGAAAGCTCGGTTACAGGCGCCTCCTCCGCAATAAGCCTCCGTCAGATTCCCGGCACCTCGGCCGGGATTCGAACTCGCCTCATAGGGATCCGTAGGCCAGCGCTCTCGCCTCGGAGCCACCGAGGCGGCTGACGTTGTAAATGGAAGGAAGTCAAAAGTTGTTAGTTCGGCCGAATATAAATCGCATTTAATGCCTTCAGCCTCCTGCAAACGAGCCCCGATAAAGCGGTCTCGCGGTGGGAAACGAAAATGGCAACACCTTATTTGAGCATTTTCTCCAAATGCGCTTGCAACTAGAAACCAGCAAGAACAGATTGTGAGTCCTGAGGACACTATTATAGCTACAAGGACGTTTGGTCCAACGATTTTAAACCCTCCTGTGGAGAGGTGGAGCGATCCCTAAGTCAGTGTGGACCCCTGTGGATTCGTGGATCGCATTTGGGGGACCGCTGTCCTAGAGGGATGTAACGCGTGGATTCTCTTATTAGATCCAGAAAAAAAACCCTCGGTGGTCTGTGGGGAACTCTTCCTGCAGTTGGCGGGACTGTTTTTTATGGTTGACAACATGTTTTGTGAGCTCTCTGACATTCTCGCGACTCTTTTTGTGCGAAGGTGTGGGAAGGCAAGGAGGTCGTAAAAAGGGCAAGGGACATCATTGGTGCAACCGACCCCCTCAAGTCCAACCCAGGCACTATTCGTGGCGACTACGGCATTGTGACGGGCAGGTCAGTAGTATCACGTTGCACCATGCTTTGGGAAGACATTCACACTGAGTGCTACAGGTGCCCAAAATCTGCTTTAGGCGGAAAACGGAAATTACCGTAGCAGCAGACGTCCTATCGACTTCACATTCTAAACTTGGACGGCTCCAAACGGATGGGCAATTCATGCATAGTCTGGTTTTTCAGCTCTTTTTACCAGAACCTTGTGTCTAGATTAAACTTCATCCTGTGATCTTTTAACCTTTAAAGCTGTTAGTGCAGTAAATTGCAACGTTTTACGTTTGTTTAAGGTTCCACAAATTCGAGGGTTTGGTTTGTCGAACCAGTCAGCTCGCCAGGTTCAAAGCCGAACAAGGATAGACCTTTGGAATCTTGCAATTTGATCAGCTTTTGCTTGGCTCAATATAAATGTGTTGGTGTGGATGTGTCCATCATCTATTGGAGACTTGAATTCCCGTGATACAATGTTTTTGACATTTCTTTATTTGATTGACTCGCTCAACAAAAACTCCTGGAACTCAAACTTGCGGAAAGAATGTTTGCCAAATTAACCAGAACGTAAACATTGTGAAATCTGAGGTTAAGGCATAGCCTACTGTTTTGTTATAAACTCTGGCAGTCCTTAGGAAGGCATTGAGACCGTTCGTCCTCTTGGATTTATATTGGATTCAGGGAAGCATACTAGAACCCTTGTTTTTTTTTTTAATATTAATAAATTAAAAAATATTTGTGAAAGCATACAGTCAGATATTGAATTATTTGCAGATGATTGCATACTATACAGAGTTGTTGAAAATGATGCAGACGTCTGTAAGATGCAAAGGGATTTAGGAATGTTAGAGCGCTTGTGTGATCATTGGGAAATGGGATTGAATGTAAAAAAGTGCAAATATATGTATTTTACAGAATGTATTGTTAGTCCGTCTACATATACTGTAAACGACTTATTTTTCGTGGGCTCAATATTTTGCGATTTAGGTCAAAGCTGAAGTTTTGGAACAATTCGCGGGTTCTAATTTTTGCGACGCGGTGGGATCTCAATATGAATTCCAATGTGTTTACATTTTACCGGAATTGTTCGCGGGACCTATTTTTCGCGAATTGTAGGCGATTCGCGAAAATTAGGTCCTCGCAAAAATTAAGTCGTTTACAGTAAATTAAAACATTATGAACTTGAACGGATAGATGAACATAAGTATTTGGGAGTGTAGTTTTCAAATTATTTAAAATGGAATTACCATGTAAATAATAGTGTAGCGAAGGCAAGTATAAGATGTTATATATTATTCAAAGTAATTTTAAGAATATACCTTCAAGTATGAGACAAACATTATATTTTTCTTTTATCAGACCAATTTTAGAATATGCCTGTGTAATCTGAGATCTGCCTCAATGTTACCTTGCAAATAAGTTAGAGTGAATTCAAAATCAGGCATTAAGGTTTGTCACAGGAAATTATAGCCCATACTCAAGCTGCACAGAATTGAAGACCAGACTGGGTTTGGCCATTCTTAAATTTCGGAGAAGGTGTTTGTGGTTTAAATGTTTTCATAATATATGTCACGAAGAGACACCCTACCCAAAAAAAACCAGTTTAAACTGGATTAGGGAACAAGTCTGCAAACTGGATTTCAGGTTTCCAGCAAGAAATCCAGTTAGATTTTCCTGTTCCATAATCCAGTTTAAACTGTTTTTTTTTTTTCGGTAGGGTGGGTATTGAAAAAGGTTTTTACATACTGGAACCGTATCATGTATCCTCAAGGCGGAATCATTCTAAGACGGCGGCAGTGCATCATTATCGCAGTGCCTGTTTTTATTATTCAATTTTTGTTCAAACCGCCCGGGAGTGGATTGCTCTTCCGGAAGAACTGATCTCCGTTATCGATAATTATGTTTTCTTTTCGATGGACTGCAGAGAAGTATTCTAGTGTGAAAAAGTTGTACTTATGGATTGTTGCTTGTACTTTTGAAGGGTTCTTTGAGTGTGTGTTTTTCATGTACCCCCCTGCATAATGCCTAACGGCACAGCAGGCATCTGTGTAGATTAAGGAATAAATAAATACTCCATGTAACAATTGTCAGATGAACCAACACGCTAAAAGCGAATTGTCCTTTCCAAATTCCTGCAAAAAATGAAGTGAAAAAATGAAGCATGCGTGAAGCCCTCAACCGCTCTTGGCAAAAGTTTGAATCCAGTACAATTTTCCAGTCGACTTAGTCGAGTGCCGCACGACTCGGTCGCCTGCGTCGCCATTTGCCGTTAACCCTAGCAAGCTTTTTGGCCCTACTTTTGTTCACAGAAAGGCAGTTACGCTTTGTAATTTTACAAGAAAAAAAAAACCGACCTGTGAAGTACCGCTGTGATGAAAAATATAAATTGCTACGTGCAGGTGCCAATTTTTACGGCCCATTTTAGTTTGAGCCTGGTTATTTCAGTCGCCCTTTATATCTTCACGAACAACGTGAGCAAAAAAACCTCTTTACATTTTCGACATTCCAGAAACGTGGTCCACGGCAGCGACTCTCTTCCGAGTTCCAAGCGAGAAATCGAGCTGTGGTTCGAAAAGGCGGAAGTGGTCCCGTGGATGCAGTGCCTAGACGACTGGATATTCAAGGAGAACTAGCGATCTCCTCTCATTGTTTTTATGTGTCCTAGTTTAATTTTGTTAGTCTGAATCTTTGTTTGTTGCATTTTTGACACTGGTCACTACCTGGCTTTACTCATCTAGTTTGAATTTTTTTAGCCATTTACTCATCTCTTTTGTTGAGGATGCAATCTGTACGGAACTTGCAAATTTGATGTGCATACATCTGCTGACGTCAGTTAGCATGATCGGCTTTATTTTACATATTGCTGTCGTTTTGCGACTTTTCTGCTCTCCAATAATAAAAAGGTGCAGAAACGTCATTGTTGGTGTCGTTTCCATTTAATGCCAAGTGCTGAACAGAGACAAAGCTACGGTCGGCCAGAAGGGGGAGGTCTTACGACCGCGCATGCGAAAGTGACTCCGTGATTCAGCATGCGGAGGTGTTGTGGGTTATGGTGGGGGCGGAGAGCCGTTGATAGATGGATAGCAGCGCCACCCTGCACTGCAGGGAATAGAAGTTGAAAGAAAAAGTATGTGGAGGGGCTTCACAAGCCTACCACAGCTTCACTACAACCTGTTTTTATTGCATCGAGCTCAATGTGCCATGCCAGATTTTTGTTATGGCTAACGAAAAAATATTCATTGTGCGGCACTTCACGGTTGTGATCAACGGTGAAGACATTTTCTTCTTCTTTAGTGTTCACAGTGCAGCGAAGTGCCGTTGTGGCACTGCCTAGGGCATATCGATGCTATTGCTGCATGCTGAACATTCTTGCCATTTTCTCCCGCTATACGAAGCTAGCGATTGTCACACCCATGACCTACAGTAGGTCGTGGACTGGTCTCACCCCCCCTTCTAGCCCACCATAACAGAGCTATTGACCACTCCAGTGGCAGTCTCGAAGGAAGCGATTTACAGTGCACGTCCTGGTTTTGAGAATGTAGGTCAGTGTTGACTGCGCTGGGCTGTGGGTTTTCTCGTCGGTAAGCCGTGGTAGCCTGCATAGGTGCAAATCCGGACACTTTTGTGTCTCGTGTATGATGGCAAATAAACAAAAAAAGCATTGTACCATTTTTGGGAACAAAAACAAACAAAGCTATTTTTGGAGAGGCCGTGCGCGACAGAACAAAT
This sequence comes from Ixodes persulcatus, assembly GCA_013358835.2. Taxonomy (NCBI): domain Eukaryota; kingdom Metazoa; phylum Arthropoda; class Arachnida; order Ixodida; family Ixodidae; genus Ixodes; species Ixodes persulcatus. The sequence continues at coordinate 238,050 of JABSTQ010009031.1, forward strand.
GCAACTAGAATGTTTATTTCATTTTATGCTGATTTTTTATGACGCCATACACTCAGCCGCTGCAGTATACGAAGGTCTTAACTGTCGAAAATATTTGACTACAAAATATAGCTGAAAGGCATGGGTATCCCCCGCTTGCAACATGAAATACGAGTCTCGTTAATTGAACAACGTATTGTAACAATGCTTGAATTTGGGCTAGTTGGTTTCACATTATGAGGTACACTGTGCTGCAGAGTGCTGCCGAACATATAAACTATGAGACGATATGGTAGAAAAGAACATGACGTACTATCGGAAACAATATGAGCGTGAACGGGCCTCCGCGTGTCGCCGCTACCTGAGGCGCCGCCCTGCGGCGCCGTTCTGAAGTTTCGCGCGTGCGTGTAAAAACCCTGTCGCTGTTTTCGCTTTGTCTGTTAAAGGGGTACTCCGGCGATTTCTTCGTGGTCCCCGATTTGCTTGAAATTTTGCTAAACTTACCAAACAACATCGCCAAAATAGTATCCCAAATATTATGTGCTCAGATCAACCGCCTCCGCCGGTGCTCGATCGCCGACGGCGATCGAGCACCGGCGGAGGCGGTTGATCTGACATACCGCGTTCGGCTTTGGCTATAGCAGACGGCGTTCGTAAAATGGCGTCAGCTGTTGCTGGCTTTACGCGGCGGTACCGTGCGTGCTTCCATTCATTCGGCGTTCGTTGCCATGGTGACGGCGAGGAAAGCAGACGTGCGGAAGAACGCTGCGGCGCAGCGATACCAGCGCGAGCGGCCGCCAGCGCGCGCATAGCAGACGACAGACGGGGGTTAACAGTAGTGATGGACCGAATCTGCCGAACTTCAGATTCGGCAAAGTTCGGCACATGCCGAACTTTTGAAGGAAAGTTCGGCAAAGATTCGGCAAAAATTCGGCAAATGTCTGCGCACGCGCGAGGACGCGACGGGGCCGTGGATTGCAAATGGACGCCTTGCAGTCGTGCGGTTACTATCGTGCAGTGCACGGTGGTGCAGCGTAGTACAACCAGTGGTTGCGGCGAGATTTGGAGTGAGCAGGCAACACGGTGACTGCGTTTGTGAGCGAGCGTGGTTCTCTTCAATATTTTCTGCCTCAAGAATAGAAGATCGACCAGTAATTTACGCAGTCTACTGAGCAAGTAACAAGTGATGCGGCACATTCTGAATGACGTGATTTTCATTTGACATTCCCAGTGACGCAACGAGTTAGTTGAAACATTGGCCGACAATTACTTTAAAGCACTCCTCGCAAATATAACAATTCTGTTTTCGGCTCAGAAGTAGCTTGTGCCAAAACAAAATAATATTGCTTAGAACTTCAATTAGCGTTATTTCGCGGTTTTCCTGTATCTGCATAAAAATAAACACAGAACTATAATGCTCGTACGTTGAACATCCGACGAATTCTAACTTTCCCTATCTTTCTTTTCATCCGTGTGTGTCCTAACACCAGAAACTGGCATTTTAAAGGTGAAAATCGAGACGTTGCTAATATTGGACGCACACTCTCATGCAAAGCTGACGTCAAGTGACTCAAATAAAAAAACATGCATATTTACAATAATATTATTATCTCTTCTGGTGAAGGCTCAGCAACCGTTGCATTCGTTTTCGCACACAGAACGGCGAGTCTCAGAGAAAGCAAGAATGCAGCATTATTTCCCTCATTTTAACAATGTACACACACATGCAGGCTTGCGGTAATAATGCCTCAAAACCGAAACTCTCGTAGCGTGATTTGTGACTGCGCCACGCTCGCGTCTACCCAACCCAACCACGCCACTTCTGCAAGGAGTCACTAAAATTGCCAGTAAACACACAAAAACTACACCGATACAGTTATATTGTAGAATATCACCTTATTTAGTAATAACTGTCTCAATATGCATTACATGTTGCATTTAAGTTAAGAAAAGAAAAACATAAAACCTTTTTTCGCCAGAAAAAACTACATTTCAACGTTAAGTCTGGTAACAATGTATTTTTGCCGAATCTTTGCCGAATCTTTAGAAAAGTTCGGCAAAAGTTCGGCTTTGCCGAATCCCAAGATTCGGCGCCGAACTTTCGATTCGGCAAAAGTTCGGCCCATCACTAGTTAACAGTCAAAGCGAGAACAGCGACAGGAATTTTACACGCATGCGCAAAACTTCACAATGGCGCCGCAGGGCGGCGCCTCAGGTAGCGGCGACACGCGGAGGCGTGTTCACGCTCATATTGTTTCCGATAGTACATGTGAAAGCGCAGATTAACGACTGTTTATTTTTCGTTTCTCCTTCCTTTGCACCCTTGTTTTGAAGGATGAAGATTGCTGAAAGTCGAGTACGAAGCCCTCTCGGCGTTCCCCTGAAAAACAGTCGCATTTTCGACTCTATCCTCGAATGAAAAAACTCCAACGCCCTATAGGTGGCGGGGCGGCAGTTCCAAGCTGGCGGAAGAGACGGGGATAGATTCTCCAGGGTTTCCCGTGCGCCTGCTCGCTGACGCTGGTCAGTGCGCTAAAAATGATTTATTTGTCTGCAAACGCAAAGTGGTTAGGGCAGGATCATATTACAAGTGACGGAGATGTTGATGCGCGTTAGCAAAATGAACATGCTGATATTTAAAAGTTGCAGAAACCTCGACTTGCGAAGCTTTGTGTGGGCGAGCGCGTTTTAGGCACCGGCCATGTCACTGTTTGTGGCAGAATATTTTTGAGGGTGATGAAGATATCGTGTTTGCGCCTTGCCTGGCCATTAGTGCTCTAAAAAATGAGCCGCGCACGGTGACCGTTAAGCTTCGGAAGAGCAGCGTTCCCAGTATTGATGCCTTCGTGTCACAGGCTCGCAACTCGCTGCTCACCGTCTCGGTTTTAGTGTATTGCAACACGTGATCAAACTGCTCTATGGTTATTGATAGGAAGTTTGTTCCCGCAGGTTACCGTGCGGTGTAGCATTACAACCGGAGGCTCCCGCTGCGCCTTTGAAGCACAGTTTTCAGCGCGTGCCAGAAGCGTTGCCTTGCTCACGGTATAGCCAGCGGTAGCCTGCGGTAACGCTATGCTAAAACTGCCTATAGGTTATTACCATAATCGTTGTGTTTAGGGGTTTTATGCATTGGTTTACCAAAAATGCATATTTTAATATGCCATACTTTTTTCTTTTTTTTTTTTGTACCGTGTTATTTGTAACGTTGTGGCCCCTCTCGCCAAAACTGCCTGTTCTAAGCTCTCGTCACGAACGGCTGGCTAGCACAGACGCGCTTAAAATGCTTCGGGTATTTCTTTATTTATTTTGTAATTACCTGAAAGCAAGTACGCGTATTCTATCTTTTAAAAATTCTTGAAATAAATGGTCATGTTCCTACCACCTTAAAACGGAAACCCATTCCCGACGTGTATTGCTCGATGTATCCTTGCGCGACCAGTTTTCTCCTACTTAAGGCAAAGAATAAACTTTTCATAGACCGAACGCTAGAGCTCTAAATTATTAGCGGGAGCGTTTGCCGTCACGTTGAGCACTGATCGAGCTGGCGGTCATGCGCAAGATTAGCAATCCGCAGCGTATGCGATATACGAAAAGTCCCTAATGAAATTAGACATCCCGGTCCTTTGTGCAACGCTGTTGCAAGTTGGAGCACAAGAATTCCTATTTTAACTGGTGCATGAAAATATCCGTCAAACCGGTTATTCGGTTAAACCGGAGGAGAGTGAATTCGGTTTTGAAAGCCGGTTATCCGGTTCACCGGATTTTCGAATACGAAGATCCGGTTTGGCAAACCGGTGGTCCGGTTAATCGGTTATTCGGTTTTATTTTATGTATCGTGATGACCAGTACATCAAACAGCATTTCGCGCCCTGTATTTATGGTAAATAAAAACTAAGCAGATAGATTATTTTTGTTGCGTTAGCATTCTTTAGCTCCCCCCCCCCGATTTCGCGGAGCTTTCCGGCCTCTTAAATTCGCACTTACCCTGCTAAATTCAGGGGGACAATTGTCGCCCCATGACCTATACACGAATTCAGTTTCCCCGCCATAATTAGTGGAAAGTTTGAACCCCCAGATTTATGTATTAATTCAGATTCCCCGCCAAATTTGGTGGGAAATTTTATGTAACGTGACCTGACGTCACAGGATTTAGAAACCAATTCAGTTTCCTTGCTAAATTTAGTGGAAAAATTGTTATCACATGACTTATACACCTATTCATTTTCCCCGCTAAAATTGGCAGAAAATTTGATGTCTCGTGACCTGACGTCACGGGACCTACAAACTAAATCAGTTTCCTGGCTAAATTTAGCAAACAAATTAACGTCCCATGATTTATACAACAATTCAGTTTCCCCGCCAAATTTAGCGAGAAATCTGAATAGTCTGTAGGTCCCCCGACGTCAGGTCACGTGACAACAAGTTTCCCGTTAAATCTAGCGGGGGAACTGAATTGATGCATAGGTCACACGATGACGATTTTTCCAATAAATTTAGCTGGGAACCTAAATTTCTCTGAAAGCCACGTGACTTAATGTCATGAGACATCAATTTTCCCACCAAATATAGCGGGGAAACAGAATGAGTGCAAAGGTCACGGGACGTCAATTTTTCTGCCAAATTTAGCGGGGAGTCTCAATAGTCTGTAGGTCTTACGACGCCAGGTCACGTGACAACAAGTTTTCCGGTAAATTTAGCAGGGAAACTAAATTTGTGCATAGGTAACGTGACGTAAATTTTTCTGCGAAATTTAGCGAGGAAGCTGAATTGAAGCATAGGTCACTTGACGTAAAACTTTCCGCTAAATTTAGTGGGGAACCTGAATTCGTAGGTCCCGTGATGTCAGGTCACATACATTAAGTTTCCCGTCAAACTTAGCGGGGAAGCTTTATTTATGTTTACGCTCACGCCGTTGCGAAACCGGGGCACGGGTCACGAAGAGCTGCCACCGCTGGAAAAGATGTTCTTTCCACCGGAGACCAAGATCAGGCTTTTGAGTACTGACATGAGAATAACCATCCTGTCCAAAATGCAACACTTATTTTCTCTTTTTAGTCCCGTTGATTTTCAAAACACGAGGACACAACAGGGAAACCCAAAAGGCGTAAAGCTAATGGGCTAAATAATTAATGACCGAACAATCTCGATTCCAATAATGAATATTGAATAATCGAATATTCAGATAATTTCAGAACCGAATAACTGAGAAGCTTATTCGGTTATTCGAATATCCGGTTATCCGGCTTTCAACTTCGAATAATTCGTTAATTCGAATAACCGGATAACCGGTTATCTTCAAAACCGGTTTCTACTGCTGGCACTAATTTTAACGCGCTCACTTTTTTTCGTTACAACGGCTTCACGCATCAAGACCGACAGCCCCTGCCACCTTTTCCGCGCCGCCGCCGCCGCTGCCGTCCCCGTTCCTCTAGTTCTCCGCTCGTCCGCGGGAGGGCGAGCGGCGCGCTGGAGTTGCGAGTACTCTGATGTGACCCTCCTGTCATCATTAAAACTATACCAGGTGTCTCAAAAAGCGGCCAGGCTCTTTAAATCGACCGCAAAAATCGGTTTCTTAACCTATCGCGCTACGATTTTGTGCAGGGTTGCCCACAGGTGGTGCATTTTTTCTATAAAATTTGCAAAGATCGAACTTACCTGAGGAAAAAGTACAAAAAGAAAAAGGCTTAACTCCTATGAAAATGCAGCGAAGCCACCGGTCTTCAAACCATAGGCGCCCTATGGTTTGAACACCGGTGACTTCGCTGTGTTTCCGCTTTTCCCCATACGTAACACACCAAAACTACATTTAGACGTTCAGTCCACTGACGTTGATCTGGCGATACCAGCTTTTACGAGCGGCTTGATAGCTGTTGGATATCATATAACATACTAAATAGCTCATGTGCGTTTCAAAGACTAGAAGAAAAAAAAAAAAAACAGGTTTTGTAGCAGGGCCGAAAAAACCTTGATTGTCTTGCCTTTAATCCGTACCTTAGCTATTTTAATAAGTTGTATCGGTCGACTATCGAGCCGCTCTTGAAAGTTGGTATCATCGGTTCGATGTCTGTGGACTAAACGTCAAATTGTTGGGGTGTACCCCTATGGGCCCCTATCCAGTGTCGCCGACAGTCGCTCCAGGACGATCGGACTGAATCCGGTTTCTTTTGAGGCACGTTTTGAAGAGAGCTGCTTTTTTGCGCAGCACCAAAGCAAAGGAGCCGACGTGTCTGTTCCTTCCCTTGCCCCGGACGCGATCAGCTATTTTTCGGGAAGACCTGGAACAGCCGGGAACGTTTTTCGAAGACTATCTCAGCAAAAATGATCCCCCAAGAACGTCGAACGGCCCGTGTCGCGGACTAAAAGAAAGCACGCGTAAAATCAAAGGAGCCGAGGAACTATTAACTACGCAAAAACAATGGGTCACTAAAGAGCCGCTTTTATTTTACAACTGGGAGAAGCAGCACCTAAACCTCCATTAAACTTTCTCTTACTATGCGTGAATACTGCTCGAGGATGGGGGAAGGGGGGGGGGGGGGGGTGGATTGGTGGCTGGCCAAGTGGGCTAGCGAGAGTTGCGCATGCGTAGTGTGAGTGCGGACTACGACGCCGCGGGGCATAGACCCGAGCAAGAGATGCTCCGCATCTAATAAAATCGCCCCCAAGAAAAGCACACTCGGTAGAAAAAGTACAAGCAATTTCGCGCGTCTGACGCGTAATATTCAGATCAGAGGCGGGAGGACGATAAAAGGCTCCAACAACGAAGTTATACCCGTCAGACTTCGTGACCCGCGGCACCGAACAGATCCAGTTGAATTGTTATCAACAGGGAGTTCACAACTATATAATCAGTCATTGACCAAACGAAAAACGCCGCCGCCACGAGTTGATCTATATCATTGCGATAAACACCGAAGGAAGCAGGAAATACTTCATTATTGGTTACTGTTTCATCCAGCCATGACTCAGTGCCGATAATCACGTCGGCGCAAACAGAGTTGATTAAGCCGGCCAATTCCCCCACTTTATTTTTAACACTTCGGCAATCTACAACGAGCACGACAACGTTACTAATTGACCTTGATTTGGGGGTGCGTCATGGACGCTTCACTTGAACCACTTCCTGCCGTTCACTGAGAACCCCTTGTATACGGCTTGCCATCAATGAACAACTTACCATGAGAGAGTTTTACTGATCTCTCGCCCTGATCTTTTTACAGCGGAGCTGTTAAGGGCTAGTTTCCCCAGGATCGTGTCCGTCAGCAAACAAATGATGACACAGAACTCTGGAAAGCCACCGCCATCTATGAGCGACGGCGACAACCGGATTTTCGGTTGTCTGGTTGCCGCCGTCGCTCATAGATGGCGGGAACCTTTCCAGCCTTTCCACTCTGGCTTGCCGACCTACGGCCGGCCATTGCTTCATTCACACCATAGTACAGCTTCTCTGGTCTTCCTTCTTCACCAGAGTGGAAAGGCTGAAAGTTTTTTTAGCTTTCGCATACTCCCGTAAGTGTTTACGTTTGATCCGAACTTCTCGAGAGTAGTCGTCACTAAGCGACAAGCCGGTTTCCTTAAGTTTACGAGCGTTTTCACAGAGCTCAGTTTCTTCATTCAAATAAAAAAGACGTATAATGACAGGCCTGACTGAGCCACGCTTCCTGGATCTCAAGGGATGAATTCTTTCGAGGCATCTAATTTGAACACCCATCTTAGTGTCGAACAGTTCGTCGATAACACGCTCCCTCATTAATGCAAACGTTTCATTGTTGCTTTCTTCGAGCCCATGTGATAATCACGTTGTCACGCCTACTGCGAATCTCAATGTCATCAATCTTGGCGCGCATTTCAGCCATACCAACAGACATTGCTTCAAAAGCTTTCTTGCACCGCTTATTAAGCTGTTGACCATAGCCGACAAGACGTTTCAGTTCAGTTTCTATAGGGTTCAATCGCAAGCGTTCAAGTATTTATTTTTTCCCCTTAAGAAGTGCCTTAATTTCCTCACTCGGACCGGGATTCAATTCGATATCCTCGCTTAGTAGCACCACCAGCAAATATGACGCGTCAAAGCAGTCGATGATACCAATGTCGAATCTTTCGCTCAAAATGCTTTCTATGCGTAATTTTAAACGATAATCTTCGGTTAGGGCGACCGCAACGGAACAACCTCTGGAATGCCACATATCCAAGACAAACACATATTCTAAATGAACCATCGCCTCCAGTGTTTTGCGCGCGCACGCGCGCACACACACACACACAAGCGCAAGCGCGCGCGCGCGCGCGACACGCACATACAGGCAGACAGAGAGAGAGAGAGAGAGAGAGAGAGACAATCCTGGTTGGACCCTTGAGGCTCCGCCTTTAAATCAAGACCGGGAACTTTCTGCGCACGGGAAACTTCATCGGAATTACTCCCAAACCACTCCCTTTCTTCAGAAGGGTGTAAAACCGCGATAATGGCAACCTTCGAACACCATAGGGGCAGTAAGAAGCCATGTTGACGGGGTGCCGTGAGTCCTTCGCCAAACGACAAGGCATGCCGAAAGGCTATTAGCCCGACAACGAAGGGGGAGAGACAGAAAGGGTAATGCTTCCGTTTGGCCGCACGGCTGATGTGAGAAGTGTTATCGAATCAAACGAAAAGCAGAAAAGCACTGGAAGGCGTGTCAGAGAATAGACACCGCTAAAAATAAAATACCGAATAGCTAAAAAAAAAAAAAGAAGAAAAGACTAAATAAGATTCGTATGATCGACCTGATATCGAACAACCGAAAATAACCCTCGTAATTATCCCCGCCAGTGCGAACAGTCGTGTGGATATGTGTTCGGTGTGCAGATCTTTGTGTGCGCGCTGACCTCGGTTTATGTTTTTTCAGCTTATTAGGCCTCAAAAGCACTTTCAATGAAGTGCATTGCATAGGGTTTATTGCAGTTCATCGAACGCCATTTTATCGAGACACGTTTTAGAGAACGGGCGTGTTTTATCGAAGCTCGGTTTAGAGAAAGGAGGGGGGGGGGGGGGGAGATTCTCTTCCTTGTTCGCGTATTGTTCACATAAAATTTCTGAAATGTCCCCCTTCACACCTGCTCCGACGCCACTGGTGACGGCCGACTGAACGCTAATAAAAGCCTTTTTTTTTTAGTTTTGCTTTATCCAGACAGATTTGTGGCAAATATTCCCGTTCAAAACAATGATTGCGCGTCGTAGGGTATTCTGTGCACCGGAACTGAACGTACTCTCTTGGTAAATTTAAACACGCATTTGGAGGTCGGCATACAAGATCGACTATGGCAATACTGAAGTTCTCCCTCTTTCCCTTTTTTTTTGCGTTCGTAAGAAAGAGAGGAAAGGTTTTTTTTTTTTTTGGACTTTGAGGAGACGGGATTAACCTTCAAGTGGCACAACATATCACATTGGACACACACCCACGCATGCTCACACAGACACACGAAGAAAGAGAAGTGGCAATATTTGCGTGAACACAGTTCTGAGTTAGAGCAGTACATCAAGAGTCAAGACAGCGTAATTTGTAGTGCGGCTTCCCGGAAGTCCATATCATCTTACAGTGCGTGCGTGCGAATATCGATTTTTCTTTTATTACAAGTCGGATACGAATTTATTTATTTGATACTTATTTGTTTATTCCATCCTAAAGTTTAAGTGCTAAGCGAATTCGAATGGTTTCGAAGACACATATTTTTATGCATACTTTTACACATCTTAAAACATTGCGGGCCGACATCTTTTCTAGAAAAAGGATACATATGAAAAGGAACAGTTTTATGACGCGACAAATATTTCTCGCTCTTAAATTGAGGAAACAAACAAAAACGCCTCGACAAAATGTGCCGGGTAAAACAATGCAACATGGGAAAACAAAGCAATTACTATATCTTATTTATTTTAGTATAGTTGAGGGTTTCTTCCCCAGCATTGTTTTTTTTTTTTTTTTTTTTTTTTTTTTAATCAAGGATCGAACTATAATCATAACCAAAGAGGTTACATTTTCCGAGTGCATCGAGCCAGCCGATATGCCCTGACATGTGAGCCGTTTCTCCTTGCACACCGGTGCAAAGCAGTGAAGCTTGATGCGCGCGCGTTGGTGGGAAGCAGCGAGCTTCACATCAGAACGCTGGTGTGATGCAGTGATGCTTCAAACTGTAAGAGTATATACTGAGAATCGAGACGAATAGCGAATACTATTCTCGAATTATTCGAAGTTTCGAATATTCAGCATTCACACACACGCCTCCTCTATTTTTCTTCAAACAGCTTTCTTTTCTCTTTCTTTTTTAAGGGGAAAAAAAGGGGAGGGGGGTGGCTGTTAAACGGCCTCAACGAGCTTTATGCTAAGTCCGGTTTGTCTATATAACCTAAATATACAAGGTGTTTTTTTTTTTTTTCAGCTTAACTGATTTGTTTAAAATAAAGCTGTCCTATGTGGTTTGTGCAGGTGAGTTAAACGGCTGGGGGGACATAGTATAGGGGGCTAATCGTAAAAAGCAGTCGGCCAATTAGGCAAGCATTTGTTAATTTAATTTTTAATGAGTGCAAATAGACATGCGGTTCCAATTAGAAACTTTCTGAGCGTCATACAAAACCACTACATCAGTAATTTTTAGAAAGATTTTGAGCGCGTGAGAAGCGCAGTAGTCCCACGCCACTGACCAATAGAATTACGTCACGTGCAAGCAAACCCGTGATATTAAATCGGAAAGCAAATTCATACTTGGTGAAACGCTTGAGGTCACGTGTTCTTGATCCGCTTTTTGCACGTGATAATATTCAATTACTGTGTCAACCAACCATTCGACGCGTCAATTGTAAAGTAAAATGGCGGTTCCGCTAGCAGACGACAACGTTGTCCGTATGGTACTTCCATCTCGCGGTAATCGGGGAAGCTAAGGGATGGCCGCTTGTATCGCCTCTCGGTAGATGGTGCTAGCCATCCCGCAAGCTCGCAAGATCGGCACAAGATTGATAGAACGAAAAACTTTATTCAAATTTCAAAACTTTTTGTGACGATAGTTGCTAAAAAGGGCTTCGAAAAGGTATCTCCGATACAGTTCCAAGTAGGGATTTCCCAAGAAAAGAGAACCATGTGTTTCGACCCGGGTAAATAAACTATCCATTGCAGAGTGCCCAAACTCCGTGAAAATGGGACAGAAGGCGAACGTTTGAGAACATGACGTACGATTTTCTTTATGAACCGACGTCCACCTGAGCCTTATTTCGTCCAAACAAATAATGACACCGTGGGTGCCTGTACCATCTATTTTAACGAAACAAACTTGTCAGTTATATATACTCGGGCATTTACCGAAGTTATTACTTAGCATACGCTATCCTTACTATAGAAGCGAAAGTACGCAGGCGGGCTGGTTAGAAAACATCCCAACCAAAATCCTGAGAGAAGGAGAAATAAAATGACGGACAAGACGACACAAATCGGCAAAAATCGTATTGTCCATATTTTATTTTTCCTTCTCTCAGGGTTTGGATTATTCATTCATTCATTCTTTTTTATTGCAAATAATGCATGGAAAACGGTCAGTGGTCACCAAACTTGTACGGAACATGGGAACTGTGCATTATTACGCGGGAGCACTATCCTGGCGGGCTCGGTCAAGTGTTGTGGCTGCTCTGCAGGACAAGATTGAAACAGCGTCTCGTCGTGAGCAGGAAATAAAATTTGACCAAGCGTGACAAGAAAGCTCTTTCATGAGATAGTTCGAAGTTCGCATGTTCCGTATAAGTTTGGTGACCACCATACATTGATCAGGATCCACAGCCAGTGGCTAGTCGTGGATCCTCTCAAAAGAAATACAATACGAATAGACCATTCAGTGCATGCACAAACGATACAGACGAAAACACCTAATTTTTTTTTTAAATGTTGGTATTCTGGTGTTCATTTTTAATTCGAACATAATTTTTTAAAAAAGGGCGTACGAGTTACGTGGCTGCCGTTTTCACTGAGTGCTTGTGGGGCTCGGCGGACATTAGACAAGGGCATAACTGTCGCAATATATTGACTAATTAACCAAATTCTGTTAATTAACTTTTAATTATTAACTTTTTGGGTCTAGTTGCAATTGTGGTTTTG